>CM068386.1:42156944-42594748 GCA_034770075.1 Aralia elata | reverse complement strand
TTCTTAACTGCCCCAGCCTTGGCGCGTGCTGGTTACCAAAGAATTTCTATTGAAAAAACTCGCGATATTGCCCGTGCTGGATTATCCACAGCTCTGGGCAAGATCCTGCATATCATTATTAACTAACTAAATGCCAAAACTTGTAAGGCTCGGGCCGTTAGTGTTTAGATCAACACAAAGATTTTAAAATCTCGAACAAAAATGCAGTTAAAGCCCCATGAAATTGAAATCTAGCAAGTTGTGAACCGTGAATGTGCTAGATTGGAAGTTATTTTCTTTTCTTTTTTTTTTTTTTCTTTTTTCTTTTTTTTTTCTTTTTATTATTATTATTTTTTTTTTTTTTTCAATCCCTCGTGAGTTGCTTGCTTTTCTCTTTGACGAGTTATGACCTCGTAAGAAAACCTTCCAGCATTCATGGGTCCCTTGTAAGTGAGTAAGGTCGAATTCAAAAGAACTAACCTTCCCTCGTCAAAGGTATCCTGTCTCCATTCTCGACAACGTCCTTAGGCAGGATTGTCGTCATATGGACAATATGCAAAATAAAACTGTGTACGAATGCAGCACATCAGTAGGGGTTGTCTCTTCCCTGACTTTTTGTTTAAGCTGCGGAGAGCTTTTCGCATTATCTTTTCTCTATATTAGTCCACTTCACTTGTCCTCGCTTTCTTAGGCTTTTCAAAGTTTACCATTTAAACGAGTTTTTGGACCAATGACTCCCGAAACCCGACGATTCTGGGGCACCTAGGTGTTACAGACACCCCTTCGGGTGTTACTATTCACTCGAGTAACAAAGAGCCAGTGTTCGAGAACAAGGTGGTGGTTCTGCCCCATTCATTTCTTTGCTTGACCTTGCGCAAGATTCGTTTTCTTAGGCTTGAGTTACCCATGTAGCGAGTGTTAGGCCGGTGACTCCCAAACCAGGACGGACTATTAGGGCACCAGATGCAGGCAGACACCCCTCGGGCTTAAATTACTCGGCTAGCCCATGCCACGATTCGAATCTGCTCGGGCCTCCTCTACTGTTAATGCTCGTGTATTTCTTAGGCTCTGAGTTACCCAATGTAACGAGTGTTGGGCCAAGCGACTCCCAAAACCAGATGGCTTTAGGGCACTAGGTGTAGAGACACCCCTCGGGCTATATTACTACGAATAACCCAGGACACGATTCGAGGAACATAACTACGCTTGAATAATCATTTAATCGTCTGACTTCTTGGAATATGGATCATTATTAAGCTGTCTGACTACGTATTAATGGGGCATCAACATCGTCATAGATTTTATACCCCACAACTGAAAAGTTTGATGCAAATGCAGAGTGAAGGCTGTCATATGAGGGTCGATTTCTGTCGCAAACGTTGCTTTGAATTAAGGGGCTTTGTACTCCGATCAACAAGGTTTGAATAGTCCTTCTTTTCGTGCTAATCATACTTCACGATCTGTGCTTCCCACGGTTGTCTTGTCAGAATTAATCGATTCCTATCAAGCCAAATGAAATCCCCTTTCACGCGGATCATCGTTTTTTATCCCGGGAAAACTATGCTTGGACAAATGTCCGGAGATTGATCATACCGCTGAATTATTGACATGAGGTAGCATTTGATGATGATGGGTGTATGTTTGATGGGATTGTTGGCCTGAATGCGTGCCAAAATTGCACGTCATCAGTTCCTGGGTAGTTGACAAATGGCCCAGTGTTAAGTTGCTTTTCTTTGGTGTGATCTCCCTCATACTGGTTTTGCAGATCGGTTATCTCGCTGGGCTGACAAAAGATCCGATCCTCTAACTTGTTGAGAAAGGTTTGGGGGATTTTTTGATTTTTGAGATTTTTTTTTTTTTATTTTTTTTGTTTATTTTTTTTTTTTTTTTTGGTGGTTCGACTTTGCCCCTACTACTCCGGTTCTCTTAAGTGCTTGTCTAGGGGTTTTCTGATGTATTTGATGGCTCTGGTTTGATCCAAGTTGGGTTTGGGTTTATCTTGGACCCACTCCTTTGGATCCCGGGGGTTTTTTTTTTTTTTTTTTCAGGGGTATTGTCGATATGTGTCTCGCCGTGCTGCAATCCCTCATCAGATCGAAAATTAGCTCTCTACCACAATCGTGACCCTTCCTTCAAATTTGGCCTATCGCTTGCCAGGCTAGAATGCCTCAAATCGGGGTACCTGAAAATAAAACAAGGGCTGCTTGTCATAGGATATAAAACATTTCAGCACCTGATCTTCTTTTTGGATAACATGACATAAATGACATGAGCGGTGCAGGGAATTTGACATAAAATTCAGAAATTTTAAAACCCATTGATCTTTTAATGGTTCGGGCGATTCGATGTCATAACTCCTGGAATTTACCCCTTCCTGGATATCACCTGCTGCACGGCCCCAACTGGCCACGGTTGCGAGGTGTGAGGTTTAAGCAATGGCGATCATTAGGGGGTATAATGGATCGCATTGGTCATGGATCCGCATTTGGATGGCATTTCTTGACATGAGTATCGCAGGTCAGATTCATGGTTAGCCGAGTAGTAACTGCCGGTATCACATTGCTTTTATCTTTGCCAAAATTGTTCCGCTCATATGGGCTCCGCACACATCGCCATTGTTACTTCCGTTCATTAATCAGTGGGCTTCTTCGGCTTCCCATGATATCCTCAGCTGTCCTCGTCGCCAATAGGAAGAATTTTCACTGGCCCATCTTTGGATTCTCTTTTCTCGATCAGATCATGCATTTTCGGGAGGAGGAGTCCGTCTCGGGGAGGAACCTCCCTAACGTTTTGATACCAAGCCCATTTATGAGGGGCGTCATTATGGGAGATCTCTTCCGATAGGATCCTCATAGGCTCTGACGTGTCTGTACTGTAATTTTCCCCCTTGAAGCTCGTTCTCGTACCTTGATGTGTGAATTAGGGAAACCAGTCGCTGCCAGATGTATCCGCGAAGTCTCGTGCCGCAAGGCAATATCTTTGAATTGTTTTGGCAAGTTTGATGATGAGGCGATGGTAGGGCCATAGCCAAAGCCTTTGGTGCTGTATATTCCCATGGCCTGCCTGATGATCAATTCGAAGTCTCCAACTACCATCATCCTTTTGATTCCCATTCCCAGGGCTAATCTCAGTCCTAGGATGAATCCCTCGTATTCGACCGTATTGTTGGAGTGACAGAACTGTAATTTCATGGCTACCGGCTTTTGTCATTTGGATGGATGGAGTATGGATTTGACGGCCTCTTGTTGGATCTTAGGGACAATCTCGCAAAACACGCAAAGGCCGTAGTGTAGTACGGTGCCAGATACAAGTTGGCAGATGCATGCCAACACTGATGTATGATTATCATTTTTTTTTTCGGTTCTCTAATCTTATCCTGCAAAACAAGGTCAGTGTTTGATGACAGGATAGTATTCAGAAGTTTTAGAAAACCTTGGTACGTGGTATGAATAGCCTTCCTGCAAAACCAATGTCAGTATTCTCTTTACATTTGCAGGTGGCGTGATCATATGATACATGACATATTTATTACGATGATGATGGTATGACAGTTGTATGCCATTTACATGACATCTATTTATTTGACTGAACGATAAAAAGGCATGAAGAAACTTCCCTTTCGTTAGGTTTATCAGAGGCTGACCTACCCTAGGGTTACTCTCGCGGGCTTTTTGGCATGAAGGTCCCCAAATCTTCGCAATCTACTCGTCTGAATCCTTTCGATTGGAGCGGATTTGGGTGGTGCGTTTCCTGAGCCATCTCCGGGGAGCAGCCCCTTCGAGTCCAGTAATAAGCAACCGACAGGTTCGCCTCAGGAGGAGGTACTCTCTCAACATACATTCACATTCATCGTCCTTACCGTATGCAAATGATTACTTTAAAGTAAATCAATTCCATTCAATCATTCATTCATTGGACAAAAGGCACACATTCACACACAACAATAAGTAAAACAAGTCAAAATATCGCACGTACATACACATTCATGAATTTTAGAGGATATGATAGCATCAAGATTTGAACGCGGCTTAAGCCCTCTAATGTCCCCAGCAGAGTCGCCAGCTGTCGACGCCGTTTTTTTTCTCGTCTTATCTTTCCCTTTTCCTATTTTTAGCCTTTTAGGTGATTTTGGGAAAAAGGTCGGCATTGATGTCGACGGGGTTTTGAAAGATCGTGTTTTATGATGAGCCAATTAACCAGAGTCGCCAGTTGGTATATTTGAAATGGATGTACCAACTCATCCGAATTTTTGTTTTTTTATAAATCGCTGGCTCATATGTGACTCCGAATTAATTGGTCTGCGAATCGAGATTCATAGAGTTCGGGGGCTTGCTTAAGTGAGGGGAAGGTGTTAGGCACCCCTCGACTTCCGTGAAGCACGGTTACCGCAATCTTGATGCTTTCCTATCCTTTAATTCATGAAACGTGTGCGTGTGTGCGCGTGTGTGTGTGTGTGCCTACGTGAATGTTGTGGTGAGTTTGTATGAAAGAATCATTTGGATTTTTTAGGGAAAATCGTTCTTTGATTTGAGAATGCTTCGGAATGTCCTTCGATTTATACGAGAAAGCTTGATTCTTTATAAGAAAGGTTTGATTTTAATTTGTCAAAACTATGAGATTTTCATTAGGTGTCGTTTTGGTGAAACAAGAGTTTTAAACCTTCGTCAAAATAGGAATCGAGATCTATACGTTGCTTTCGTAACTCAAACAATGGGCAACTTCTAGAATCTCTTTAACCCTATGCACAACGGTTTTAATAAAACGTCAATTTTTTGACAAAATCATTCCTTATGATATTTGAAAACGATTTTCCTTTAGCTTTCTCGTTTGAAATAGAAATCGACATTCATTAGCACTTCCCATTTATTAACCTCGTGATGCTAATAGCCTAGTTTGATTGATTTTATGAAGATCTTATCATTTGGCTTTGAAATCAATTTCGTCTCATAAATCAAATCGAGCATAAACACGCGTCGGAGCTATTCATGGGCATGTAAGCCATCAAAATAACCCCAAACGCCTACAATCACAAGTTTCACTATTTCGGGGCCTTAAACACGATTCTCGCCTTGGCGTCGTTTTAAGGCCCGACGATTACATATTTACAATGAAAAGTACATCGAATTTATTACATACATCGAAAGATGTCCATCATCGGATTTGGACCACGGGGTCGCGATCCTAGGCTCACATCCAAAATCGCTACACACCCACAAGATCCTAAAAATAACAATCTAAATAAACTATGCATAATACATTATTACAACGAGCTAAAAATTCACCAAATGGATATCATCGGGCCATTAGGAGGAATTTCGTTCCATTTGGGAACCCTCACTAATAACCCTCAATCCATGGATTCACAACAATATACAAGAACAACTACATTTAATATAATTTGGATGACAAAAGCTTAACAAAAAATGGTAGAACAAAATGCTAAAACAAAGGATTTTTCACCTTGTAAATAATCGCCACAATATGTATGAATTTGTGTATTGAATAGAGTAGAAAATATGAGATATAATCTCACAAAATGAGTACAATTGCTCACTATTTCTCCCTCTTTTCTCTCTTAATTTCTCTTATTTTCTGCTGTTTTCTCCTTCTTTTTCCGCTGCTGCCGCCTCCTTCTCTTTGCTGCTGAACCTCTCCTGGATGAAATGAAGAAACTGAGCTGAAATAGGCTGCTTTAGGGCAGCCGCAGATAGATCCGCGGCTGGCCGCAGATAGATCTGCGGCTGGCTGGCCCACCCCCATCGCACTCAGCTGGTTTCCTGGTTTCGAGTCCCGTGCGCACCACCATTATTTTAATCGTTTGGCCGCAGATCAATCCGCGGCTGGGTGGGCTGATTTTCTCGAATTTCGTGCTATACCTCGATTCTCATATCGTGACATCGGTTTTCGCCGACAGGCTTGTATTTTGCAGTCCGGGAATCACTGGGAGACGCGCCACATCATTCGGGCATGCTCATTTCGGACGGCCCTGCTGTCACGTCGGTTCTGATTTGCAAATCGTTGCGGTGGCGTCGAGTGTTCGCACTTGTGCATCCCTCGCTCTCACAGGCCGGTTCATTTGACGATTTCGCCCTCCTGTCATGGTTAGTATACGAAGCGCAAAATTTGGGTGTCTACAAATTTGATCACTCTAATCAGGACACTTTTCCCTCTTCAAGCCCTGCAGACTTGGATATTTAGTCACTTAGACAAGGATACTCTTGCCTTCTTCAAGCCCAGCAGACTTGGAACAACTCAGTACACTAAGTACCCCTCAAGCCCCGCAGACTTAGAATCTCGGTGGTCACTAAGACCAGAACGAACAGTTGTATGAATGTTGTTAAGAGGTACTGTTAAGTTGGCGTTATGCTTCTCTTCTTAAGTTCTTAGCAGCTTGAACTAGAAGTTCAAATCGTATAGTTGGTTCTTTTTGATTTGGCAGAGTTTTTAGCTTTTTGATCGTTGTCTGTTGTTATTGTTTTGAATCTCTGTAGCCTTTTATAGTCTGCTTGAATTTTCTTCCCGTTGCAAGGTTCCCATTGCTGCATTTAATACTTTAGATATTCTGGGATCTTTGATGTTGACATTTTGAGTTTAGGTGTCAGCTTTTCTTTTGTTTAACTTGTCACGTCACCCTGCAACTTCACCTACCACCTTGACACTTCACTTTCAGCAAAAAAAAAATACTGTTAGATACATCTTCAGATCTTCGATTTCAGCCAAGGATGTTTGGTGATTACATTGGGACCTTTAATCAACAACGCTCCAATGTCAGTCTTCTTGTCAGACTTCGTTCAGCTCTACAAACATGGGAGATCGTAGTGTTTGCACTACATTCAGAAGATAGCTTTACGATAATATCCAAACTCTACGAGTGACCTTTATTCTCAGCTCTACGAAGATCTGCCTTACAATTTCAAAGCTGATTTTACGATTCTTTCTTTTATTGAACGATCTTTGAGTTATTTTACATGTAGACTTTTACTTTGTGATTTTCTGAAGCACTCTACGTTCAGCCTTCGCTTGGTGAGCTTTGCTTGACTTTACGATCCAGTTTATTTTACTGATTTATCTTCGAAAGTTGATATAAACTTTACGATAAGTGCAAAGGCTCTGCGATCTTGTCTGATGCATTATCATCATAAGTTAACTCTGCGATCCAGCTTGAAATTACGAACTGGAAAATCAACTTTACACTTGATTTGAGCCTATTAACTATACATCAGATCATCTCAATGAGATCAACTTAACAAGTTTGATCTTTCTATTATAAGTCCTTGTACATTAGATCAATAAATCATTATCAAGGACTGTACAAAACTTACTAGCAAAAATATTCATTAATAGCTTTCATCATCAAATTAAATCATAATAATCATGCAGACTCTAACACATCAGATGGATCCCAAGTCTTGTCAAATTTGAACAAATCCCCACCGGATTGTTCAAATTCATCACTGGTAAACTCAATTTTTATCATATTATGCCCCCATGGGTGGCAAGGGAACCATTCCTTCTGTTGACCAATTATTGGCCTCTTCTTGACCTTCCACCTTAATAAATTCCCATCCGTCAGTGATAGTTCGACAGGTTCTGCTATTGTCCCTTGTTCTTCTTTGGGGACATTAATTCTCCCTTAGCCACTTTGTCTCGTATGGCCCCCTTTCAGATTTAGCAGTGCACCAAAAACCAGTAGTTCATCTGCAGCCCATGAGGATTTTTCGTTAGTGAATATAACACTTTTTGGATTAGGTGACTCTGTAACATTTATTTCACCGACCATAACTGAAGTCGAACCATCTTCCCAAGTCATCCCACCATCTTCAGAGTCCATGGGTAATTGGCCTCGGGTTGTCTTAGCCTGTTCCTCAATGGCCTTTTCTATTTCTTTCAAAAAATGCTTGGTGCATTAGTCTTTTTTCTTCTATTTCGCTCCTTCCAGTAGGAGTATCATATTTTGCATTCCCCCTGTCACCAGATTCTGGTGAAGATGTATGTGTACCCATTATTTTTCTCACCATAGCCCCATATCTTCTTTTTTGTGTTCGGGTCATTTGTTCATAACTCGGTGGTTCTGGGAACTTTGGGTGTTTCCCTCTCCCTGGTGGTACCATGGATGGTCTAATCATCCTAGCGGTGTGGGGTGACTCTGTTTGCGTCATTCGATGCCATTGATTAGTAGTTCTTTTGGAAGTGGGATGCCCTCTTGTGGGTATATGAATTCTCTTACTACACTCAGTGCAAAACATCAATGGTCTCTCTGGCCTATACAACCTAGCGAGTGAAGTACCTTATTGAAGTGGTTCTATTCTCTTCTTTCCTTTTATGGAGGCAAGATTAGCAGTTACAACAACCACTTCTATAACTTCTAGGAAAGGCTGTTGATCTACTTCCATGGCCTCATCCTGTTTATTAACAAATTGCAGCAGGCCTTTGTCAATATTATCTTGAATGATATTCCTAAAATGCAGACAATTAATATTGGCATGTCTAAAGGATTTATGCCATCTACAAAAATCTTTTCCTTTAATTTCTTTATCTGATAAACCCTTTTTGTTATCCATGAATTTGATGAACTTTACTTTCATTAAGTAATAAAAAATATCATTGGTCTTTGAGACATCAAAAGTGTATTGTCTCTTGGCACCCTCTTTGTTCTTCTTGTTAGGCAAAGTATTAAACAATTGACCACAAGGATTGGTTTTTGACATAGGTTTTTTGCCTATCACAATAGCGGCATCAACTTCAAGGTTATTTGGTGGATGATCTTTATCACCAAGTGCATTAACATTCTTACATAATTGAGTAAGAAATTTACCAAGTAAAGGATGGTCAATGTCTAAATTAGCATTAAGTCAATGTAATAGGTTCCCATGGAAGAGTTTTTCCTTTGGTTTTCCTCTTTCATTAGATTTTCAAACTTAGTGACCCTTGTTCTAAGTTCACAAATATCTCTGAATACATGGCCGTTAAATTTCTTTCTAGATTCTAAATTTAGACATCCTAAGGCTAAATATGTTATTTATGATTCCCTTAATTGTACTGGGCATCTATTTTTTTAAACTTTTAAACCCTTCTAGGAAAGATTCGGCAGGTTCATCTGGCCTTTGTTTTAATTTAGATAAGTCTGTTATGGAAATTTCAGGTTCTGTCCTATAGAATTGGGCATGAAACTGTTCTTCCAAATTTTTGCATGAATGTGTGGAATTTGGTGGTAGGTTAGTATACCATGAAAAGGCTATTAGTTAATGAACTTGGGAACATTCTCAGTTTCATAAAACCATCATTGCCTAACTCTCCACATTGAAAGGTAAATCTTCCAATGTGTTATGTAGTAGACTGTCATTCTCTTGAGAAGAGGGTGAAGTCAGGCATTTTAAAACTTCTAGGGAATTCATACACCAGGTTTACCCATTCAGGATATGGTTTTCTGTATGTTGGCCTTATGGGAAACCTCGTGTTAGGTCCACATATATTCCTAACAATATCTACTACTTGATCGATACGTATTTTGGATTGTTTATAGGTCACATATTCATAGGTCCCATCTTAGTGTTTGGCCTTATGTATTACCTACTTCTGTATGAACAAATGCTTGCTCTTCAAACAATGGGTTATTAGCAGGTTGTTCAGTATCATCCCTGAGTTCCACTTTTGGTTCAGAATCTCTCCTTGGGCCTAAAGGGATAGCGTTTGTCCCAGTAGCCCTTGGGTAAGGCCTCTGCCTAGATTTACTGGATTCGCTAGGTCCATATGTGGACCTAGGAACAATAGTCTGGGGTGGGTATGTAGCCACATATGACTAGGTCATGTATACAGGCGGGGTTGTCCAATAACTTGGTGGGTGGTAAGGAACTACCCTATTAGGTTATATAAATGCGTTTTTGTCATCCATTGATGACACCGGTTGTATATGCTTCTTAAAATGTTTAACATTTCATTAATTTTTTTACTTATAGCATCCATGCATTCTTTTCTTAAGTCATGTATTTCTTGTCGTAAATCAAACGAAGGAGTTTCATGAGGATCACTTACTTGGTTCTCTAGGTTCTGAACTTGAACCTCTTCTCCTTCTGGGATGCTATCATCATTGTGGCAAACTACCATTGTTCACAGCATTTTCAATTACTGGTCCCACCGGGCGTGCCAATTCAACACGTGGACAAAAAACCATATATTTGTTTAATGTTATTGCTAAAAATAATTTTAGACAATAAACAATTAGATAATTAAAATTATTTATTAAGGACCATACAATTATGTATTCGATACCTTAGACTCAAGAACTTCTTGGAACACAGAACAACTGGAACAATTTGAACAGTTACATAAATACAATTTTCATTAAACGGGACTGAATATAGTTTCCAACTGCAATAATTCTAGTAACATAGGATTGAAAATTGTTTCAAAAAATTACAATTACGCTACTCCTACCTTACAACCTCCTAGCGATGCGACCGACAGGTGTTTAGTTCTACTCCTAAGATAGTAACTCTGAAGAGAGTTATTGTATTGATTTGTTGATGATGAGTTTTTGTGTCCATTCTTCTGATCTTGATGTGGTCATTTATAACTTTCCTCTTCCTGATAAATTGTGTAACTTCCACACCCCATGATCTTCTTTAACTTCTTGAAACTTCCGATTAGTAGGAGTCAGAAGATTAACTGCTTCAAGCATTCAACCACTTTGGTTTATTTAATTTTCCACGCTTTGTTGTAATATTAGTCCTGTAACAAGGTCCATGATATCCTAAATAAATGGTTGTGGACTTTCATAATTTAAAGGTCATTGAAGTCTTTTCTTTTTTATTTATATTTTATCAATAAACTGATAAAATATAGGTGCTCAACATTGTCCCTCTAAGTTGTCATCCAATTTCGATTTGGCCTTTTAAGTGGCAAAGATCTCAATTTAGTCCTTCAACTAGCCAATTTAATTCAATTCACTCCTGGCGTTGACTTGGATCAATTTTTTATACTTATAAGGGTAAAATTGTCATACACTATTAAATCTAAGTTTAAAAATAAAACTAAAAGTAAACAATCTAAAAAATAAACCCAATTTGGAGAAACTTAATAATAAAAAAAATAACTAATTCAAATTTAAAGAAAAAAACCCTAGAATTTTCAAAATTAAATCAATTGCCACCAAATCTACAAAAAAAACAAGCAACAATCAATAACGAACAAATTAATAAACAAAAAACACCTAATTTGGAAATATACAACTACCCATTAAACATATCATTGAAATGTTGCAAAAAAACAGAACAAAAGAATACCTTAATTCGTAGGATTGCAGTAAGTAGTAGTCTTTGTTTTTACTTGGAAAGAGTGTCGCAAGAGTGTCGCAGCCGAGTAGTTAATCCTTGGAATTATCGTGTGCTCAGCACAGCACACGTAATCTCTGAGACGAGACGGCCGTGGGCGAGTACAGAACCGAGTATAAGTACCGGGTCATCTGTCGATTCCCCCCCACTGTACCTTAATTTGGGCCATTGAGGATGATTACATCTCCGGTGGGTAACAGCAACATGTCAGATATATGGTGCCACCAACGTCCTTGAGCCTTGTTATCTCAACTCCCTCCAAAATCTCCTCGTCTTTCACATTATTCCTTCTTGATTTGTCCATGGTATAGAACGCCTGTAATTTCGAGATCTGTCCAGGACGATTTTAATCCCCGAAGAAGTTTGAGATCCATGGGAGTTGAGGTGAAGAAGATATTGGATCTGAGTTCGGGGTTGGTGTGTCTGAATGTGTTTGAGTTCAGATTTGAAAGGGTGATGAAATTGTTCTTGGCATGTGTGTTCTTGGCGTGTTAGTGCTTGTGCTTGAATTTGTAACCGAGGGAGAAAAACAAATAGTTCTTTTTTGTATTTTAGTTTTCATGTTTATTTATTTATTTTTATTTTTATTTTTATTTCTAATATTAATAATATTGATAATAATGATAAAGACATAATTTCCCTTACAAAAATAAAAATTAGGTTGAAATCAACATTTGGAGTGAGTTGAATCAAATTAGCTATTTGGGGACTAAATTGAGACTTTTACCACTTTAAAGGTCATATATATCAAAATTGAGTGGCAACTTGAAGGGACAATTTTGAAAATCGGTCCCAGAATTATGTTAGTACGTGTTTTATATTCATAATTTGACAATGTAGCGTTGCTAAAATTACTATATTGATGGAATTGTAAAGACTTGTTATTTTAATTGATTGGTTCTT
Organism: Aralia elata; assembly: GCA_034770075.1. Classification (NCBI taxonomy): domain Eukaryota; kingdom Viridiplantae; phylum Streptophyta; class Magnoliopsida; order Apiales; family Araliaceae; genus Aralia; species Aralia elata. The sequence goes on along the minus strand of CM068386.1, from coordinate 42,582,536 downwards.
AAATCAAGGCAATTATTGAGTTGTAATTTTTGCAGATGTAATTGAGCTTAGAATTTTGAATGTATAGGATAATTCAAGTTTCTCTACTTGGTAAGTTAGGCTAGAAATTGTTCTTGGCAGGTGTGTGTTCTTGGCGTGTTAGTGTTTGTTTGAATTTGCAACTAAGGGAGAAAAACAAATAGTTGTGTATTTTAAGTTTTCATGTTTATTTATCTATTTTTATTTTTATTTCTAATATTAATAATATTGATAAAGACATAATTTCCCTTACAAAAATAAAAATTGGGTCGAAATCAACATTTGGAGTGAGTTGAATCAAATTAGACATTTGGGGACTAAATTGAGATTTTTACCACTTTAAAGGTCATATATATCAAAATTGAGTGACAACTTGAAGGGACAATTTTGAAAATCGGTCCAGAATTATGTTAGTACTTTATATTCATAATTTGACAATGTAGCGTTGCTAAAATTGCTATATTGATGGAATTGTAAAGACTTTGTTATTTTAATTGATTGATTCTTGAATCAAGGTAATTATTGAGTTGTAATTTTTGTAGATGTAATTGAGCTTAGAATTTTGAATGTATAGGATAATTCAAGTTTCTCTACTTGGTAAGTTAGGCTAGAAATTGTTCTTGGCATGTGTGTGTTCTTGGCGTGTTAGTGTTTTTGTTTGAATTTGCAATTGAGAGAGAAACAAATAGTTGTTTTTTGTATTTTAGTTTTCATGTTTATTTATTTATTTTTATTTTTATTTCTAATATTAATAATATTGATAATAATGATAAAGACATAATTTCCCTTACAAAAATAAAAATTGGGTCGAAATTAACATTTGGAGTGAGTTGAATCAAATTAGCCATTTGGGGACTAAATTGCGACTTTTACTACTTTAAGGGTCATATATATCAAAACTGAGTGGCAACTTGAAGGGACAATTTTGAAAATCGGTCCCAAAATTATGTTAGTACGTATTTTATATTCATAATTTGACAATGTAGCGTTGCTAAAATTGCTATATTGATGAAATTGTAAAGACTTTGTTATTTTGATTGATTGATTCTTGAATCAAGGTAATTATTGAGTTGTAATTTTTGTAGATGTAATTGAGCTTAGAATTTTGAATGTATAGGATAATTCAAGTTTCTCTACTTGGTAAGTTAGGCTAGAAATTGTTCTTCGCATGTGTGTGTTCTTGGCGTGTTAGTGTTTGTGTTTGAATTTGCAACTGAGGGAGAAAAACAAATAGTTGTTTTTTGTATTTTAGTTTTCATGTTTATTTATTTATTTTTATTTTTATTTCTAATATTAATAATATTGATAATAATGATAAAGACATAATTTCCCTTACAGAAATAAAAATTGGGTCGAAATCAACATTTGGAGTGAGTTGAATCAAATTAGCCATTTGGGAACTAAATTGAGACTTTTACCACTTTAAGGGTCATATATATCAAAATTGAGTGACAACTTGAAGGGACAATTTTGAAAATCGGTCCCAGAATTATGTTAGTACGTATTTTATATTCATAATTTGACAATGTAGGGTTGCTAAAATTGCTATATTGAGGAATTGTAAAGACTTTGTTATTTTAATTGATTGATTCTTGAATCAAGGTAATTATTGAGTTGTAATTTTTGTAGATGTAATTGAGCTTAGAATTTTGAATGTATAGGATAATTTAAGTTTCTCTACTTGGTAAGTTAGGCCATAAATTGTTCTTGGCATGTGTGTGTTCTTGGCGTGTTAGTGTTTGTGTTTGAATTTGCAACTGAGGGAGAAAAACAAATAGTTGTTTTTTGTATTTTAGTTTTCATGTTTATTTATTTAATTTTATTTTTATTTCAAATATTAATAATATTGATAATAATGATAAAGACATAATTTCCCTTACAAAAATAAAAATTGGGTCGAAATCAACATTTGGAGTGAGTTGAATCAAATTAGCCATTTGGGAACTAAATTGAGACTTTTACCACTTTAAAGGTCATATATATCAAAATTGACTGGCAACTTGAAGGGACAATTTTGAAAATCGGTCCCAGAATTATGTTAATACGTATTTTATATTTATAATTTGACAATGTAGCGTTGCTAAAATTGCTATATTGATGGAATTGTAAAGACTTTATTATTTTAATTGATTGATTCTTGAATCAAGGTAATTATTGAGTTGTAATTTTTGTAGATGTAATTGAGCTTAGAAATTTGAATGTATAGGATAATTCAAGTTTCTCTGCTTGGTAAGTTAGGCTAGAAATCTTTATGTTTAGTTTTTTAACTTGCAAGTTTATCCGGAAACTTGAAGATTTGAAAGATCTTAGAAAAAACTGCTAAGCAATCTCATATCGCAAAGTGAAAAGAGTACCAAGTTCACTAAGAGATCAACAGTCTACGAACATAAATTTTAACATCAAAGGATCATTTAGAAAATCATCGTAGAACTCAAAATCTCAAGTAATAGAAGTCTCAATCACAGAGCTAACCGTAAGAAGTAATGTATTCTACGATTGTAATGTTCGAACATAGAGCTCGATTGTAGAATTGGATTGTAGAGCTCGAACAAAGTTGAAGTTTGTTGAACAAGACGTACAATCAGAGATCATAGTCAGATACTTTAAGATCAAAACTCAATGCCTCTATCTCAAACTTAAAACAGTGACACATCTCCTTCTTACTATTAGAGAATATACAAGTTGTTATTGTTAGATAATAGTTATATTATTTATTTATAATATCTGATAATGTTATTTGTAAAGATAAATATTGATTTAACTAATATTTTTTTGTAGACACTCTTCTCTATAAATATGCAGCAGACTGGATGCATGATTATATATTATTCTACTAGTTTATTATTTCGGTTAGGTAAAAAGGATATTGGATGTGTCAACCAATAAGGGAAGGAATGATGATCAATGGGATTGTACAAGAATGAGAGCAAGAAAAGTGCTGACATCTACAACATCCTCACGTGATTGTGATTGTGATTTCGTTTCTTAATTGTGATTTTGATCCTTCTCTGATTTCGTGCTGACATCTACAGCATCCTCAAGTGCTGACATTTTTCTTTCATAATTGTGATTTTGATCCTTCTCTGACTTCGTTTCTTCTTCTTTTCAGGTATTCTCAAGTGAAAATCTCAGATTCTTCCCTTACCATGGTAAGCATACTCAAGTTCATATGCTTTACTTGATATCCTTAGTACCATTATGTGGAGTCTTCCTTACTTGCAGGCCTCGTCTACCGGATGCTTTGAAGATTGAAGACTTCCAAGGTAACTCCTTTCGTCAATGATTGGGAAAAGACTCCCTTTTTTGGGCCTTCTGACACTTTTTGGGAGCAAGTCCGGACTTATGATCGCATAACTTTTCCTTCACCAGAGAAAGAAGGCTTGTTCCTTTATGTCGCGGCTTGCAGAGGTTGGGACGACTTCCCCCATTCCGGTCGCATTCCCCGCATGTGCATAGAGAAACAAGAATACCCTTTCAGTCCATTTCGCTTCCTGTCTGACTTATCTGGCCGTCTTCAAGGATGGCAACATTGGACTGACGAGATCCTCGGGAATGTTGAGTATAAGGCTATACTAAAGAGCGCGGACATATATCACTGCATTCAGCTATGTAGGGATCTACGTATTCAGCAGGATCATGATGCCCTTACTGTGTTGATTTCCCGCTGGTGCTCTTCTTCATGCACATTCGTTACTGTTTGGGGGGAATTCACCCCTACCCTAGAGGATGTCTATGCTCTCTACCAATAAGCCTTTTCTTCTGTTTCTTTTATTCGTTCTTATTTCCCCCTCTTTTTTTTTAAATTATGTGCTTATGTTGAGTTATATCTTGTAGCCTCCCTGCTGTCACTTCGGCTTCTTGTGACCCATCTAGTATGTCCGCTAGAGATACTGAGTGCATTGCCTATTTGATAGAAGCCTTCAAGCAGTCCTCTCATTATGTCTCACGATTCAAAGGTGACACACTCCTTCCAGATTTCGAGACCACTAGCCGGCATAAGACTTCCTGGTTATCTTGGTTGCGCTACTTCTTTCGGATTCCAAAACTAACCAGTGGGATAGTTCAACTTACGACCAATCCGTCCTTGCTTTTCGTAAGGAGCCTTGTCCTTTTCTTATGGCAGCCTATCTGGCTATGTGGTTGTCTCGCTTTCTCTTCCCCGAGTCTCTTGTTGATAGTCCCTCAGTCCGTATGTTTAGCTTAGCAGCTCTGCTATCTCAGGGTTTGGAGGTTCCTCTTGCTTCCCTCTTTTTGGGAGCCTTGTATCGCCATTTAGATATTGTGGCCTTTGCTTTGAGAGAATCTGTTGGGAGATATTCGTTTTCATGCTTTCATTAACTGTCTTTTACACTGCACTTTTCTCTTCTTTTCTTCAATTATCAACCTTCACTTTTCGTTTACTCAGGTACGACGTGAATTGCTTCATTCCAGGCTCCTTCCTTCAGCTTTTCCTCTTCGAGCGCTTCAAGGGTTATTCTTCTCTTGAATATCTTTCTAAGAGGAAAAAGAAGTCTTCAGACCCTTTTTCATTACCCCATATCAACCCCCGGACAGCCCGCTGGATTGATTACCGCTTTAGCTCAGACTTACGGCTTTTCATTGATGATTTTTCATGCTTCACCGCTCGTCCCTACACTATTGCCTCAGAAAACAATGGTCACCTTCCTCACTTCTATAGGTGTGAGACTCGCTCTTATCTAAACACCAACGGGTTAAGTGGTTCTTCATTATCCTGGTTCATCTTCCTTCGGACTGCGGAGCTTCCATATATTTATTGAGGATAATGATTTTGGTACCGTACTTTATAATCGTCATAGGGTTATGAGGCAGTTTGGATTTGACTAGAAGCGTCCCTTCGACCATACTTGCAAGGAGACTTATGAGACTGCTCTCCTCAATTTTGTGTCTACCTCCCCCTCTTTTGCATGGGCCTTTCTAGAACCCCCAGCTGCTCCTCACAGATCCTTTCCTGTTGCCTTTGTCATACCAACTGCTACTCGGAGTGAGCAGTATACTACTGGTGAACGCAACTATTGGCAAATCAATCTTAAGAGGTGGGAGGAAGACACCCTAATGTGCTCTATACTAGCTTCTCCTCCCAAGCATCTTCAATGGGCTAAGATGTTATGTTCTCCTAAACCCAATGTCCGTTCAGAATAATGGCCAACCAGTAGCCGGCTTGTTGAGCTTGAGGATACTTAAGTCTTCTCCTCCTCGGTCAGCAGGTGTTCATTCTCAAAGTGTCCCAGCTATCCTTCCTGTACAGGCCCCTACTATCTCCAGGAACCTTCCACCACGGGCCTTATCTCAGTTACCTCTGTCTCGGATGCCTCCTCCAGCTTTGAACGACATTCCGCCTTCTGTGGCATCTCCCAACTATTTTTCCATTGACTATCTTGTGAGTATCTTTCTTTGGTAAATATATCATCTTCTTTTTTTTGAACTTTCTTTCTTTTCTCCCAAATAGATTATGCTTTTATCATCTTATTTTCCAGAGCGAGAAGATGCAAGAGTTGCCTTTGCCTGTTGATGCGCTTGCCTCATTTGATGCTCTCAATCTGGATGTTGACACCTCGCTATATAATGACCTCGGTTATCCTCCAGGCTGTCTTCCGGATGACCAAGGCATCGTGGATTCATCAACATCCCAGTGGCCCCGTGCTCCTCTATCCTTTATCTCGACAAATTCTATGATGGCCTCTAAAGTAGCTCCTGTTAGAGCTTCCTTCAATCCAAGTGGAGACCTTGTTTCTTGGAGGGGCTTCCGGATATCATCCTTTAGTCAGGAAAGTCTTGAGCGTCTCCTAGCTCGGTTCCCACATATACTTGACCAGCTGATTATTAAGGCGTCTTCTGCCTAGACCTTCTTCCTAGATCAGCTTGCAGGCCTTGTGCTTGGGTTGCATACTCTTTCCTTATACTCTTTGCGAGTTGAGGACTTGAAGAAATTTAGCGATGATGTAGATGACCTTGCAGCTGTGGGTGTTGATATGTCCCCTTTTCGGGTTAGATTGGACCTCCTCAAGTCAAATTTCAATCTTGTTGAACTACGTTCGGAAATTGCTATACGTAAGTGTGAAGATGACTCCTTTTTAGCATAGATTTCGGAGTTTGACGAAGCCGCAAACAAATTGAAGTTCCATTCGCAAGGTCTAAAGTCCCAGCTTCAGGAGGTAGAGCGTCAGCTTCAGGACTTAGAGTCAGCTACTCGAGATGTCAAGAAATTAAAAGCTGAAAATCTTAAGATTCAGGATGCTGCCATTACTGATTTAGAGGCCTTAGCTATGCCTTCTCTTCAGTTTGATATGTCATGGCCTTTAGATCATGACTTTCTGTAGTCTCCTTTTCCTGTTTCAGAAACTCATTTACACATATTTCATTTATCAAATTAGAGTTTCTTTAACCTTGTTGATTGCCTTTTAATTTGAATGATTCCTCGAAACTCAATATTTATCATTGAATCTCAAGTTACTCAAATTAATACTCTAAGACAACAATAGGTATTATGAATAGGTAAACATGAATGTTGTCAATAACATGTATATATATCTTTTCGAAAAATAAGTGAAAGTTTGATAATTTATTGATAATCAAATTGCTTTTAACGAAAACATAACGTTTCAAAATTTTCATGAAAAAACAATAAATCTTGCTTTTGTCGGATAAAGTATAACGTTCGCCACTTTTAGAGATAAAGTGTAACTGTTTTTTCAGGTTGAGGACTTATAGTCAGGTGCCTCGATTACTTTTAAAGTTGAAAGTATAACTTTGAGGGCTTATAGTCAGGTGCCTCAATTACTTTTGAAGTTAAAAGTATAACTTTTGTGATGACTGTCTCATGTGTAATATTTCTTTACCCATTTCAGGTTCAATGGGCCTAAGATAGCATTTGATCCCACACGAGATATTTTACAATACCCGCTTTCGGAGATCTCTCGTACCCTATACGGGCCTTCCCATTTGGGGTAAAATTTGGTGGTTGGTGTTCTCCTCCTGACTTGATTTGCTGTCTTGAGCACCAAGTCCCCCGCCAGAATTTGTCGCGGTACCACTGCGGTATTGTATTGTCGTCGTAGTCTTTCGTGATACCGTTCTAATTTTTCTTTGGCTTGGTCTCGGAAGTCAACTAAGGCCTCCAGGGCTGCTGCTCGGTTCTCTTCCTCAACTAAGCTTCGGAGTCTCATCCTAGCCGAAGGGATTTCTATTTCGGCGGGCAAGATAGCTTCTTCTCCATAGACTAGAGCATATGGGGTTTCACCCGTAGGTTTTCTTTTTGACGTTCGATATGCCTATAATGCTATCGGTAATTGCTCTGCCCATGTCTTCGGATGATCATCTAGGGTTTTTGATAAAATCTTGATCAAGGTTTTGTTTGTGGCTTATGCTTGCCCATTGCCTTTCGGGTAGTAGGGTGATGATTTGTAATGTTTCACCCTGTATCTTTCCATCAAATTTTTGATGTCTCTATTGATGAAAGGAGTTCCATTATCTGACAGAATGATCTTCGGGATCTCGAAACGACAAATAATATGTTCCTTAATGAAGTTCGCCACCACTGGACTCGTAGCCTTTTTTAAAAGGATTGCCTCTACCCACTTTGTATACATCTTAGTGGCCGTCAAGATCCATATGTTGCCTTTAGAATTAGGATGAATGGGACCTATAAGATCCATTCCCCATGTATGAAAGGGCCATGGTGTTGCTATGGTCCGTAGGTCTACAGCGGGAGCATGAATCAGATTTCGGTGGATTTGGCAGATGTGGCACTTCTTGACAAAATCCAAGAAATCTCCTTCCATTTTCGGTCAGTAATAACCATGATCAATAAGTTGTTTGTACAACTTGGCTCCCCCTTGGTGCTCGTCTTTATGCATTTGATAGACCAAATCTTTGGCCTCTCCTACTTCCAAACACCGTAAGGGCTTGCCATTGAACCCTCTTTTAAACAATTCTCCATTTTGCAAGAAGAATCGTTGTGACTTCCTTTTTATTAAGATTGCATCCTTCTTTTCGGCGGGCAGATTGCCTCTTTGTAAAAACTCTACATAAGGGATTCGCTAATCCGCTATGTCATCAATGAAAGCGCATTCCTCCTCCCCAGGGTATTCTTGGCATGAAACACATTATCGTTGAAGTGCATTTGCTTCCTTCTTCATTTCGGGCCAATAATACCCTTGGCGCTGCAACCTGCGATACAACCCAATATCTGCTAATCCGCAGCTTTCTTCATGTACTTGAGACAAAACTCTGTTCACTTCTTGCCTCCCCAAACATCGTGTCAATACACCATCTGCTTCTTTATGATACAAGTCCCCTTTGATGATGTTGTATTTCTAAAGTTCCACTAGTGAGATTGTTCCTTCTTTTGTTTACAATTGATGGGAGATATCATGTCTCCAATCATCTGTCATATCCTTGGGGAACAAATCCAGGACCGTAGTTGGGAGGGATCTTTTTATTACCTTCACATCTAGGTCTTCTCCTTGGACAAATACTCGAGATGCTACAGTTGCCAATGTGTCAGGTTGTTTGTTTTGTCCTCTCGGCACATACTCAATCACCACCTTCTTGAAAGCCTCCATCACCTTTTGTGCTATAGTTCGATATGGCGCCAAGATAGGTTCCTTCACTGCGAATTGGTCTCTTATTTGTTGTATTATCAGATTTGAATCTCCCTTCACTTTCAGATGCTTGGCCCCCAACTCTTGAGCTGCCAACAATCCCAATATAAATGCCTTATATTCTGCTTCATTGTTTGTGCAAGGGAAGTCCAATTTGTATGACAAGGCCACTTCTTTTCCTTCTTTTATAGTCAGCACTACTCCTGCTCCGCCTTTACCTTCTGCAGCTGATCCGTCGAAAGCCAAATTCCACCATTCTGGGTCTTCATCTATTAAGTTGATTGCTTCCAGTTCTCCACCTGGAAGATCCTCGGAGGGAGGTTCATATTCTCCATTTAGAAACTGAGCTAGCAGATTTGTCAAGGCTTGGCATCGGATAGCCTTTGGTGTCACACACTTGATGTCATATTCTGAAAGGATCATCATCCATCTAGCGGGCCTTCCTACTAATGCTGGCCTAGACAGTAGATATCTGATAGGATCAGTTCTGGTTGCAATCTTCACTTCGTGCGCCAGAAAGTAGTGCCGCGTTTTTTGCGCAATAAACACCAATGCTAAGCAATGCTTCTCCACCTGTGAGTATCTGGTTTCCGATCCTCTGATTATCCGACTAATGTAATACACCGGTTTTTCTTTTCCATCCACCTCCTGCGTGATCAATCCACCTATAGACTTCTTGGTAGATGTGATGTATAACTGCAATGGGATTCCTCTTTGTGGTACTACCATCGTTTGCGCCGAAGACAAAATTCTATTTACCTTCTCAAAGGCCTGTTATTGGTCTTGCCCCCAGTCCCATTCTGCCTCTCCTTTTAGCAATTTGCCAAAAGGTTCTGTGACTTCTGCTAATACTGGCATAAATCTCCTCATGTAAGAAACTTTCCCTAGAAAGCTCTTCAGCTGTTTTTGCATTTTTGGTGGGGGCATCTCCATAACTGCTTTTGCCTTGCTTGGGTCTACCTCCAAACCTCTGTTATGCACCAAGAAGCCCAAGAATTTTCCAGCCATCATTCCAAAAGCACACTTCTTCGGATTCATCTTCAACTGGTATCTTCGGCATCGCTCAAACACTTTCCTCGGGTCCTCCACATGAGTTGTCGCCTTCTTGGATTTCACTACTATGTCATCCACATAGTCTTCTACTATATCATGAATCATGTCATGAAATATAGTATGCATTGCCCTTTGATAAGTTGTCCCTGCATTCTTCAACCCGAAGGGCATTACTACATAGTAAAAATTCCCAAACGGGGTACGAAAGGCCGTCAACTCCGCATCTTCTACTGACATCTTTATCTGATTGTAACCCACAAACCCATCCATGAATGACATCATCTCGCGATTAGCCGTTGCATCTACCAAAGTGTCTATGTTGGGTAATGGGTACATGTCTTTTGGGCATGCCTTATTCAAGTCTCTGAAATCCACACATATTCGTAACTGACCATTTGATTTCTTTACTGGTACAATGCTGGATAACCATATTGGATGTTGGATTGTCTTGATGAACCCTACTTCCAGTAACTTCTTGATTTCCTCTTTTATTTAGGTCTCGACTTCGGGTGCATAGTTGCGAGGTGCTTGCTTCACTGGTTTTATTCCCGGGCTTACATTCAGATTGTGCTCTACCAACTCTTTGTCAATCCCGGGCATTTCGTCGTAGTTCCAAGCAAAGACATCCCTATACTCTCGCAGCAATTTCACGAGCTCCTCCTTCTGATTAGCATCCAGTTCTTTGTTGACGTAAGTCAGTCTTGGCATTCCTTCATCTGTTGCCAAATCAACTTCTTCTAATTCATTTTGTTGAGGTTTCGGCCTATCCTCAAAGCATTCTGGAGCTGGTTCTACCTTCTGCTGCACAATTTCTTCTTCTCTATTACTGCTAGAGTGGGGGACACCTCCTGAGCCATTAGGTTTGCACTCTCCCTTGGGCTCTTCCCCCTTGCACCGTCACAAGCGAAACACCACTTTTCCGCCGGGTTTAACAACCCTCTCCCATTTCGTTTTTTGGCCATCCTTTGATTGTACTGTCTGTTTGACATTTATTATGTTTCTGGCATCTTCAGGGCCTGCTGGCCTTTTCTTTTCTCCTTTCCCTTCCTTATCCAGGTTTACTACCACCGGCTTCTTGTTGTTGGAACATTCTCCTTGTTCCGAGGTCTTCTTCTTTTCTTTTTTCTCAGGCACAAACTTGCCTGCCTATACTTCCTCCCAATTGGCTAGTTTTAGAGAATCAGGTCTTACAATCTGGTTCTCTCCCTCTTCAGCAACATCGTCGAAGAAAGTTGCTTCGGCGATGTGTGCCTCCTCTGGTCCAAAGGGATTTCTTGTTGCCGGTACCTTCACTTCTTTCCCCTTCCAGATGGCTTTCAGGCATTGATGAAAAACTGAGGGTACCACCCCATAGTCGTTTTGCCAGGCCCTTCCTAGCAAGACATGATACGCTGCATCCACCTCGGCAACATGAAATATTACAGGTCCTCGAATCTTTCCAACCTGTATGTCCACCTTGATGTGTCCAAGGGTTCTGGCACTTTGGTTGGTAAACCCTGTGATGTTTGTCGGTTCTTTCACAATTTTCTTCTCTGGCAGGCCTAACTGCTTAAACACAGTGTAGGGCATAATGTTTATATGCGCTCCATTGTCGATGAACGCCCTACATACCTCTATTCTATTTATTATTGTAGTCACATACAGCGGTCGGTTGTGCGGGTATCTTATCTCTCTGTCAGCTTTAGAGAAAGATTTTTTGCTTTCTTCCTCTTCCACTGCCTTCACAAATCCTTTGCTCACCGCCATGCAGGTTTCTTAGGTTTCGGCTGCTTTGATAATCGCTCTGGTTGCTTCTATCCTTGCTTCCTTGGCCAACCCTATCTGGTCGAAAAATTTTCTGAATTTAACTCCATTTATCAGCGCCGTCACCTGTAGGCCTGGATCAACATCCATCATTTCTTCCATCATTTCTGTATTCTCTATCATCTCCACTTCTGGTGCCTCACTATGAGTAATAGCGTTGCACGTTTCTTTTCCCTTGTGATTAGGCAGTGGCTTGTCATGCACGCTGCTTCCTTTTTCTAGCTCGATTTCTCCTGCCGCCAACTTTTCATGGTATATCCTCCACAGACTATAACAATCGATAGTGGAATGTCCTGCATATTGGTGGTATACACAGAAGTCTGGTCTTCTTTTCATTTCTTCCGTCACAACAAATCTGGGCTTTAGAGGCCTTACCACTCTATGTTCTATCATTGTTCATACAGGTCCCTAAAGGCCTTCTCACTGCATGTGATAGCCTCTGGAACTGGCATCCTAGTATACTTGTTCCCGTGTTTTCCTTTACTTCGCTCAAAATTTCGCTCGTTCTTCTCCCTCTTGCCCCCTTGTGGTTTTGACGAGAGTCAGCCAAAGCCACAGTTGCTGTTCTCTTACCCTTCCATGTAACCGTCGCATGGCTGATGGGCACTGTCACGATTCCTCCCAAATCTTGTGCGAAGGATAAGAGGGTCGCAAATGAATCACAGGCCTGTATAATGAGATGGGGCTTGAAGGAGTCTAGAGCACCATTGTTGCATATGCTAACCAAGTTCTTCTCCTCAATTGGCTCTGCACACTTCTATGCTTGGGCCCTGAACCTGTCCACATAATCTGACAGCTCCTCACCCGGCTTCTGCTTGAATCGCATAAGCTCTACAATAGTTACCTGTTTCTGCACATAGAAAAATTTCTTAAAAAATTGTAATTTCAGATCATCCCAATCATGAACTGATCCCTTCTCCAAGTTATAGTAGCAACTGAAGGCACTATCCGTCAAGGTCTTGTTGAACTCCCTAATCAACATATTGTGGTTATTCACCTCATCATAACTCAACCATGGAGACATCGACTCCACAAACCTGGCAATATGCTCCCTGGCATTCCCTTTCTCCCCGTTATACTTTGGGAACTGCGGAGGGTGATCAATATACCCTACAGGGTAAGGTTGTCTCCGAACGTGTGCCGGGTAGGGTGGAGTAAAGTCCAACTTTGAAGGTCGGGATGTCTGCTTACGAATTTGATTGATCACATCGATCATATCATCCTTTGTCACATACTGGCTCGTGGTATGGACTCTTTGAGGGGCTGTGATGTATTGATGCATAGGTGGTGTGTATGGTAAGGAAATTAGCTGGTGTACACTTGCATCCTGCACAATTTGTATCGGTTGTGCTTGTTGGCTCGTTCGTTGGCTATGACTCAGGATGGTCGGTATCTGCACTTGTGAAAATGCTAGGAGAGTGGTCGGGATGATGTTGGGCTGAGACTGACTTACTTCCAATCTGAGTTATGGCACATCACCGCTGTTTTGGGGCTCCAAGTTGATGATTGGAATCGGCTGACTCTCCGTTGTTTGAGGCACCGTCTGATTCTCTTTGTTGTTGTTGTTGTCCTCCACTTCTGCTCGTTCCCCTTGCGAACTTCCTGGGAACGTGGTCTTGAAAGTGGGGATTTGCATCAACTGCTGGCGAAAATTCTCCATTTCTTCCTGCTTCCTCTGCATTTCCAGCATCATGGTCATCATCATCCCTTGGCCTTCTTGTGCCTTTTTTAATGTCTTGAGCATCTCCATCTGCATGGCATTCGCAGTTATCTGTGCTCCAGTTACTTCCTCACCTTCCCGTGTTTGTCTGTCTAGCACTGGTTTGTTGTTGATCAGCCATTTGAGGTGATGTTGAACTTCCTTCTGAAACGTCTTCTAAGATGAGTTGATCAAGATCCAGATTTGCGCTTTGGAACACTGGATTTGCTTGCCTTGAAATCGGATCCGGTGAAGTGATGCTTGTTGTCGGTGAAACTCTTCCTGTAGTTCTCCCACTTCGAGTTGTGGGCATACCCTTCACGAATTCTACACCTCCCCAGCAGAGTCGCCAAATAAATGTGGGCAAGGAAATTGTGTCTTCCTAAGGTTAGGGTTTCGTGTTGGCTGGAGAGGAGAGAAATCCACGAAGGGCACAAAATTGATTGATTGATTGAAGAGGGGAGAAGAATAGGTGTGCGATTACTCCAATGACACGTGGCGGAACTCTCAGAATCCGGAAACCGGGTTAGAGTAGCAGGGATTCCAAGAGCCTTCTTGAGTCTTCGAGTTGGGAGAGAGTTCCAAGTGTAATGAGCTTCTAAGAGTCTATGTGTAATGTCTTGAAAGCGATCCCCTTTTCTTAGAATAGAGGGGCTATTTATAGAGATTTCCTGGGAAATAGTCACATGTCAGGCACATGTTTTAAGAGAAATTCCCGAAATACCCTTTAGTCATGTTTTAAAGGGAAAATTCTAGAAATGCCCTTTAATCATCAAAGTAATGCCCAAACTGTCCTGATCTTCTAGCTACCAATCCAATCCCTCAATTAATTCCCAAAAAAGGGTCGCATTCACGAGTCTTCTGCCTTAGAACACGTGGAGACTTTTTCGAGTCTAACACATTTATTTTCGTCTAATCTGTACATTTAATTAGGTCACATAAACCCTAATTTGTACATTTAATTAGGTTTTTGTAAACCCTAATTTATACATTTATTTCAATTAGGTCATGTGAATCCTAATATTCACTTGGGCCCACAAAGACATTTTACATTATCTATATAGTGTTGTTATATTAAATGTGATAAACCCATAGTTTTAAGCAATGCTTTTAGAATCATGATGGTGATCATGCTAATGAGATCTAAATTTTAGATAGCTCACAAACTAAAATTGTTCCTAATCGTTGGATTACTAAAAAGGGGATTAGTGAATCCGGATAGATTAGTACATACGTTGCTTGCCCTTAGGAAGAGGATGGTTGATCTCATAATCATTTGTGTGGAGACACTAAAGCAAGTATGTAGGTGCTTATTGGAGAATAAGTACACTGAACGTGGCTCGCTAAGGAATACCTAATGGAGTTTTACTCGCCTGTCAATAGGAATTCCTCTAGTGATAGTAGTACAAGTGATCCTTGGACTTGAGATCATCATAGTATCTTGTGTATGATGAGTTATACTTTGACATGTCCCTTAAGACCTTTAGGGTATAACAAAGGGTATGATTAGGTATAATTAGTTGTACATGAAGATAGGTGAATGATCAACAAAGAATCTACCACGTCTAGTAAAAGATGTGAATGTCCTATGTGATTCGATAAATGACAACTCAGTAGTCCTTGGCCAAGGCAGAATGAAATTAGAAAGGAGTTTTTAATTTGCATTATTTAGAGTTGTGCATTTGGGAATCGAAATACATATAATTAAATAAAATAAGACTTGACATTAATTCCATGTCTTATATTTAATTGGGACATTGTATGGTAGAAGGATTGAATTGTACGGTAACTATGCACTGAAAGGTTCTTTTGTGATTAATGTTGAAATCTATATTATCTGGAAAGTCATTGATCGCTAAGGGGGCTTACCCTTATTGTAGAATAAATATTATTTATTTAAATGAATTAAATAGTTTAATTTATTTATTTAAATATAATTAGAATTATTCTAATTGATTTATTCACAACCAGTTTAATATGGAGAACCTAAAGGGTCACACCGCAAAAAGGAAAATATTTATTTAAGAAGTAAATGACATAATTGTAATAATAAGTTAAGTGTATTTAATTTAATCTATGGAGATAGAATAAATTAAATAGCTTAATATTTATTATTTAATATTTTAGAAATATTAAATATAAATTAATAAGAGGAGTCTTATTATTATTATTACCATTACTATTATTTAATTCCTAATAGGGATTGGAATTAATTAATAGAAGTACTCTCACATGAATTTCTAATTGGATTAGGAACATAATTAATTAAAAGAGTTTAATTATAATAGAAACCCTAATCCTAAATAGTTTAGGGAAGGGTTATTCCTACATCTATAAATAAGAAGAGTCTTATCATAGATTAGGGTTACACACTCTTGCATTAGATTGTGGAGAGTACTTGCAATTTCTATAGAGATAGAAACTAGGGTTTTGCCAACACCCAACTTCTTGAATACCTATTCTTCCTTGGTGGATCACCTCTAGAGGCCAAACACTTGGGTGGCTAACGTTGATCAAAGGAAGGAATCTCATCGGTGGAATTCGAGGAGAACACGAAGGACTAGGAGTTGAACTTATACTCGAGGAAGCTTTGATCTACGAGGGTATAATTCTTATTCTCTTTCTCTTTCGTTTAATTGATAATTGAACACAAGGATAAATCATGGTGATGGTTTGTATTAAAATTTTAAAATCCGTTTTATCACGCTTCTGCCATATTTATGTAATTTGATTGTATGATTGCGTTATATACAAACCTAACAGTGGTATCAAAGCCTAATCCTTGTGTTAATTATTGATTGTGATGATTCCATGTATGAATTGATATGCGATACGATCAGATTTTGGGCTGAAAAAATTTTCTGATTCTGCGTCGCGGCGCGGCCGCGCCGCTCCTAGTTCAATTTGGAGCGCGGCCGCGCTGGTATGCAGAGTTTGAATTTTTTTTAGTTTTTCTCAATTAACATAAATAGTTTATTTAATTGATAAAAGTTTAAAATAAAGATGTTTATTTTATCTGGAATAGGATTTCAGATTGCTAAAATTAAAGGAGTTTAATTTGGATTTGGTTTTTGATTAAAATAAAAGAGTTTATTTTGTTTCAAAACTAAATATTAGCAAAACTTTTGCCCATTAATTGATATCAATGGATATATGGAATGGTTTTATTAGTCATGAGATGAATGTTATTTATTGATACATATAGAGATATGTATGATAATAAATAGGGATTGATTATGGACTATTGACCAATGTGTGATTGGAATTATTTTAGAGGATGCTTAAATGTATGGGTTTTTATAAATGGGGTATGTGTACCTCGTCTTCTCTAATTTTTCTTAATGTAAATTCTATCTCCCTCCTATGTACTTCCCCTTGACTGCTGATCAAGGTTTCTATTATAGTAAATAGTTCATGTAATAGGATTAGTTAGCATTATTTTGAAGAATTGGAGACTAAGGAGCAAGGAGCGATTGAAGACCCGTTTGTAATGGAGCCCGAGTTTAAATGTAATAGTTATATTTAAATTTAATTCTTGCACCCTAGGTTTGACCTTTTGGTTCACTTGGTGGATCTAGTGAACCAAACTAGAATAAAAGTCCATAATCAATCCGGGTAGAATATAGTATTTTATATGTGCATGTTTACTATATATATATATAGTATATTATATTATACAACATGCTTCGCATGTGTTTGTCGATTTAGCAATCAATAAATACATGCAAGTGTACACGGTCAACAAGTAATAAAGTGATAAGAGAGTGTCGAACCCACAGAGAATTATTTAATAATAATTACCAAGTACTAACTCATAATCAAATTAATTTTATTTAAACAATTCGATAAAAGATTTTGAATTTTGAAAATAAAGTACTAAACTAACTAATTACTACCTACCAAGAATTGAATTCAGATAAAAAGGCTTAAGATTACAATTTCTCTTAATGTTTCACTTGATTAATACACTTCCTTTTAAGTTATATTAATTATTCCGGATTGTTAATCAAGAACTCATCAATATTTATAATCATCTCTCGATGTATCATAAACGAATCAACTTAAATTCACAAAAGATAGAATTAAGATGAACACCCTAGTTAACTAATTCACTACATCTCTATGTGAATTACAATTAAAAAGGATTTAAAGCTCAGGTTCTCTTTCAGATTACACACGGCGTATAGGTATATCTCTATCCTAAACACAAATTATGAATTCTATCACCATGTAGAAAACACAATCACATGCTATTATGATTAGGTCTAAATCTATCATCCATCTCTCAAGTTCATATAGATTATCACGGTAATTGTTGATCAAGCAATTAAGCAATTAATCACAAATCATAATAGACAATCCGATAATAATCAATAATAATTAACAAGGAAGCATATCAATAAAAGCTACGCAATAAGTTCCATTGTAATCCTAAAAAGAAATTAGTTCATGATTAAATTAAAATCCATCATCCACAATTGATAAAGCATGCAAGAATACAAAATAAAAGATTACAGAAGAGAATAGAATTTGTAATTGCAATCCTTGAGTCTCTCCTTCAACTCTTGTGATGAATCCTTCTTGCTTGCTCAATTGCTTCAAGCCTTCCTCTCTTTCTCCCAAACTAGGGTTAGCAAAAAGTAGCCAGATCTCTCCTATTCTATGCCTCACATCATGTATTTATAGGTTCTAGTTAAAGTCCTAAACCAATTAGAAGTTACAATCTTTGTTTCATTCAATTTGGGTCAAAAATAAGCTTTTCAACAACCCGACGTAGCGCGGCCGCGCCCATATTTGGCGTAGGAAGCAGCGCGGCCGCGCCCAAGTGCCAGAAATCATGTTTTCCACTCTGCAGACCAGCGCGGCCGCGCCCAAAATACACTTGGAACCGGCGCGGCCGCGCCCGACCAAATTCTGCTCGGACATCTGTTGGTAAAATGGGCATAACTTTTGATCCGGGAGGAGTTACGGGGCCTGCCACCTATCAAATTGAAGCTTTCGACGAGATCTACAACTTTCATTTCTTGGAGAATTGAGAGGTTCAGGCTGGAGAATGGTTGAAATTGAGCTTTCAAGTGACTGCTATGTAAATGACAACTCCAAACCTTGATCTTTGTTGATAAAAATGTCATAACTCTCGCCTCCGAACTCCGATTGGGGTGATTCAAGATGTTCCGGAAAGCTAAGAAGTAAATCTACAATAAAATCCAAGTTCCAATCCAAGAACATGCATGCATTTTAATGTTAAAAGCTCTGTAGTCTTCCCTTCTCGCATTTGCTCGTATATTGTACTCCAGAAGATGTTCGAATTGCGTTTCCTTGCTCATTCCTACAAAATAACATAAAAACACTATAAATACCTAATACTAACTTAAAATACTTAAGAACTCATAAATTATCAAGCCAAACGTACTCAATTCATAGATGTAAAACCCACTCATCAAATACCCCCAAACTTAAATCTTTGCTTGTCCTCAAGCAAACACTAAGAACAATAACTATAACAACTAATTCTAAATAACAACTCAGACGACTCGAGCAATGAATCAATACAAATTTGCATAATAGCCTCAAAGATTTTCTTTAATGTTAACTCTAGAAAAAAATTCCAAAAACATGCAAAGTCTAAAATTTCAACCTAATTATCAGTTCCACAACTACTCATGATCATTTAAGTGCGTGTGTGTATCCAAATGTTCAACTAGCCATGACTCACACTAGATCATATAATCAAATACTCATAAAATATTTTCAAATCAACTCTAAAAACCTGTTTTCACATCAATCTCCGCTAATAAAGGCAAAACATAAAATTTAGAGGATCAAAAAGATATTTCATACATTTAAGCACACTTGAACCCTTCCCAAGTATTTGAAAACACAATGTTTCTTTCTTTTTTTTTAGTGAGTGCGTTTTACGCTCCATCTCACTTCCCATTGAACGAGTGTGTTTTACGCTCCCTCTCGTTTTCTCTCGCACGAGTGCGTTTTACGCTCCTTCTCGTGCTTGTGTTTATGGGTGAGTGCGTTTTACGCTCCATCTCAACCCACCACATGATTTATTTTTTCACTCAGGAAGGTTTCACAATTTTCAAAATTTTTAATAACCCAAGATTTCCCCCAAACTTATGTTAATGCCTAAATTTCACTTTGAATCATGGTCAAACAAGATTTCTAAATTTTCAATGATATCTTTCACAAGTATTCAACTAAGTTTTTTTTTCTTAAGACACAAGTAGCTAAACAGATGGATATGTGCTTTGAAGTTCAAAAAGATCAAAAATAGTGTAAACCCAACTCATAAGTCAAAATATAAACTAAGCATGCTTCTCAACTTCACAAGAGTTAAAAAAAAAAATTATCCCATTTTTTTCTTAGCATTGGCCATAATCAAATTCAAATCAAACCATTGCTCACCTATCCTAAAAACATACTAACTAACATACAACCTTAATAAATTAAAATAAATAACACAAAACAAGACCACTCCCCCAAACTTAAACCAGACATTGTCCTCAATGGCTAAAATAGGAAAAAGTAAAGCAAAGGACTTCCCTGAAAATATAGCAATTTTCCTCCTTGTCTGCTAAGTCTGAAAAATAGGCTAGGCACATTGGAATGAATAAGGCATTGCACTTTAATTGGACTCGAATAACCTGTAAACACATTAGAAGCAAATTTATTAACTACTATGAAACCTAATAAAATAAATAAAAAAAATAAAACACTAAAAATTAAACTTGGGTTGCCTCCTAATAAGCGTTTGTTTTATAGTCTCAGCCTGACTACTTCAATTTCTATCCAATTCCCCTTCGAAAATTGAGGAACCCTCCATCCATTAATAACCATGTAACATTTGAGGGTTTTGCTGCAGTAGGGGCCATTGTTTCAAAGTCACCTAGTTTGCTTTTTGTAGATAGGTTCCTAATTACGACTGTCCAATAGCTAGGTGCTTCCTCCGTTGTGTTCGTGATTAGATTGGGACATTGAATCTTGTCAAACACCACGGGCTCTTCTTCTATCTTCTCTCTCTCATCCCACCATGGTTGTAATGTAGTCTTAGTTCTCATGTCATAAAGAGCTTTACCAAGGACATGACTACCAAGTGGACACGGTTTAGCAAAACTGACTGGATTTTTGAACTTCGGTGGAGAAGGCACTTGGGGCACTAACAGAATCGGTTCATCAGCGTTGGAACTCAAGGCTAGATCTTCTTCGGCTTTATTTTCCTGGTCCCCACTCATCTCCCGTCTTTCGATATCTTGTGGCTCATCTTGTTGCAGATTTGGTTCGGGCTCACCATCAGTTTTAGATTCCATGTCATAAAGCCAAGTGTTTTGAGGACAGTTGTTTAAGGCTTTGAACATTTGATCTATCTGATTCTGAATATTTTGAATTGACATCTCTTGATTAATCCTCCTCTCGTCATTTGATGCTACAAACTTGGACCACAATTCCTCCAATCTTGAATTATCTGTTTCAGTTTCGGAATCCATGTATTGAGGACCATTGGTTGAGGTATTGATGAGTTGTTTCATCTGATTCTTAAAATTTCGGCTTGATATTTCCTGACTCCTCATCATCTCTTCTTGGTCTGCTATGATCTTAGACATGAATTCCTCCAAACTTGAATTTTCTTCTTGTGGCAATGGAGGTGGACATGAGAATTCCGGTGCATATGTTGGACTTGGAGTGTAGAATTGATCTTGTTGATTATAACTCCATGAAGAATCTTGGTAATACCCCCAACCTTGATATTTGTTAGGATATGCATACTGGTTGAAATAGTTACCACCATACTGTACCAGTCCAAAATTGACGGTGCATTGATGACTCGGATGATTGTCAGCACAATAATCACAAATAACTGCTACCCTTCGAATACGTTGGGATGCAAGAACATCCAACCTCTTCGAAAGTGTTTCAATTTGTGCTGACAATGCAGAAAGTGTATTGAGTCCATCAACCCCTGTTTTCCTTGGTTGAGTCATTCTCGTATATGGCCATTGATAAGCAAAGTCATCCATGGTACCTGAAAAGAGAGAAATATACGAAGAGAATTAAAATAAAAACAAAATGTTTAAATTAAAACTAATTTGATTGAAGCTAATGATGGCAAAAATTATTAAACTAATTCCCCGGCAACGGCGCCAAAAACTTGTTTGTCGATTTAGCAATCAATAAATACGTGCAAGTGTACACGGTCAACAAGTAATAAAGTGATAAGATAGTGTCGAACCCACATAGAATTATTTAATAATAATTACCAAGTACTAACTCATAATCAAATTAATTTTATTTAAACAATTCGATAAAAGATTTTGAATTTTGAAAATAAAGTACTAAACTAACTAATTACTAACTACTAAGAATTGAATTCAGATAAAAAGGCTTAAGATTACAATTTCTCTTAATGTTTCACTTGAATTAATACACTTCCTTTTAAGTTATATTAATTATTTCGGATTGTTAATCAAGAACTCATCAATATTTATAATCATCTCTCGATGTATCATAAACGAATCAACTTAAATTCACAAAAGATAGAATTAAGATGAACACCCTAGTTAACTAATTCACTACATCTCTATGTGAATTACAATTAAAAAGGATTTAAAGCTCAGGTTCTCTTTCAGATTACACACGGCGTATAGGTATATCTCTATCCTAAACACAAATTATGAATTCTATCACCATGTAGAAAACACAATCACATGCTATTATGATTAGGTCTAAATCTATCATCCATCTCTCAAGTTCATATAGATTATCACGGTAATTGTTGATCAAGCAATTAAGCAATTAATCACAAATCATAATAGACAATCCGATAATAATCAATAATAATTAACAAGGAAGCATATCAATAAAAGCTACGCAATAAGTTCCATTGTAATCCTAAAAAGAAATTAGTTCATGATTAAATTAAAATCCATCATCCACAATTGATAAAGCATGCAAGAATACAAAATAAAAGATTACAGAAGAGAATAGAATTTGTAATTGCAATCCTTGAGTCTCTCCTTCAACTCTTGTGATGAATCCTTCTTGCTTGCTCAATTGCTTCAAGCCTTCCTCTCTTTCTCCCAAACTAGGGTTAGCAAAAAGTAGCCAGATCTCTCCTATTCTATGCCTCACATCATGTATTTATAGGTTCTAGTTAAAGTCCTAAACCAATTAGAAGTTACAATCTTTGTTTCATTCAATTTGGGTCAAAAATAAGCTTTTCAACAACCCGACGTAGCGCGGCCGCGCCCATATTTGGCGTAGGAAGCAGCGCGGCCGCGCCCAAGTGCCAGAAATCATGTTTTCCACTCTGCAGACCAGCGCGGCCGCGCCCAAAATACACTTGGAACCGGCGCGGCCGCGCCCGACCAAATTCTGCTCGGACATCTGTTGGTAAAATGGGCATAACTTTTGATCCGGGAGGAGTTACGGGGCCTGCCACCTATCAAATTGAAGCTTTCGACGAGATCTACAACTTTCATTCTTGGAGAATTGAGAGGTTCAGGCTGGAGAATGGTTGAAATTGAGCTTCAAGTGACTGCTATGTAAATGACAACTCCAAACCTTGATCTTTGTTGATAAAAATGTCATAACTCTCGCCTCCGAACTCCGATTGGGGTGATTCAAGATGTTCCGGAAAGCTAAGAAGTAAATCTACAATAAAATCCAAGTTCCAATCCAAGAACATGCATGCATTTTAATGTTAAAAGCTCTGTAGTCTTCCCTTCTCGCATTTGCTCGTATATTGTACTCCAGAAGATGTTCGAATTGCGTTTCCTTGCTCATTCCTACAAAATAACATAAAAACACTATAAATACCTAATACTAACTTAAAATACTTAAGAACTCATAAATTATCAAGCCAAACGTACTCAATTCATAGGTTTAAAACCCACTCATCAGCATGTTAAATAATATGACGCGTATTTTATATATATGTGTCCATGCGCGCAAACAAGATGAGACTAATAATTACAAACCCCTCAAAGAAATTATATTAAGTCCTAAGCATTCAAAGATATTTGGAATATCGAACGTCGCCTTCTAGCATGGTAAAACGATAGAGTATTAAATATTTAATATGAGTTTGTTGTGTCACACAAGGCAAGTATTAAATATTTAAGATGTTGCTTTATCACATTTGATGCTTATAAATAGACTAAACGATGCTGTTTTGTTGTGTCACACAAGGACAGTGTTTTTCTTTCGAATATATGGAAGTGCTAGGTTGGACTTAACTTGGATAATTTTGATTCGGTTGTGTCACACTTGATCAAAATAATCTTAGAGGCAAAATATAAGGAGTTACATAGTGATGTAATTGACAATAGTTGTCTACCTATTTATTTATATATAGTTTGTTGTGTCACACAAGGCTATATACATTTGAAATGGGATCCTTATTCTCACTAGCAAATCTTTAATTAGATTTGTCGAACTATATATATTGAGGGTAATATAGTTTGATGAAAAAGTAAGAGATACCAATTTAAATAAAGACCTAATTTATTTTGATGATTAATAAAATGAATGTATGCTAAAATGTTATCTATTTCACATGCAGAATTTAAAAATGTCAAACTCACTATCACTGCGTAGCATACTTGATGCTAACAAACTGACCGGGCCGAATTACACGAATTGGTTAAGGAATCTGAGAATTGTTCTCACTACTGAAAAGATTTCTTATGTCCTAAATTCGCCAGTCCCTGTAAATGTTGCAGAAACAGCCTCTGAGGAAAAGATTGCTACTTTCAGAAAGTGGCAAGATGATGCAATCTTGGCTCAATACATCATGCTCGCATCCATGAGTAACGAGCTTTAGCGCCAGCATGAAACTATGGATGCTCCTACTATATTGTTGCACCTCAAAGAGTTGTATGGTGAGCAAAGTAGGACTGCTAGATATCAGATATCTAAAGAGCCTCTTCCGATCTCGTATGACCGAGGGCATTGCTGTTGAGACTCATGTCCTTAAGATGATCAATCTGATTGAACAACTTGGACAGCTTAGGTTCGTGATGGATGGAGAGCTAAATCAAGATTTGATCTTGCAGTCACTCCCGGACACCTTCTCACAATTTGTTGTAAATTTTCACATGAATAAGTTGGACGTCAGCTTGCCTGAGTTACTTAACATGCTGAAAACTGCTGAAGGTCACTTCTCATCCAACAAGAACCAAGTCTTACTAGTGGATGATTCTTCTAAGAAAAGGAAGAGGCCCAATGTATCTTCTGAAAAGAAGAAAAACAAGAAGGCTAAAGGCAAGGTGAAAAGAAAGGATAAAAAGAAACCTGATCCAGATAGCAAAGGAATTTGCTACCATTGTAATAAGCCGAGACACTGGAAGAGGAACTGCAAGGAGTATCTTGCGGACCAAAAGAAGCTTGGAGAAGCTTCGACTTCCGATCTAGGTTTGTTCATGATTGAAATTAATTTTTCTGAAAGTCAAAATTCTGCTTGGGTATTGGATACCGGCTGTAGTTCTCACATATGTAATAATATGCAGGGACTAAGAAGAAGTAGAAAGCTGATGCAAGGATGAAGTCGTCCTACGAGTGGGAAATGGAGCAAAGGTTGCTGCATTGGCTGTAGGGACTTATTGTTTAGCACTGCCTTCGGGCAAGTTCATTAGTTTAAATAATTGTTATTATGTTCCAACACTCATTAGAAACATTATTTCAATTTCTGTATTGGATATGGATGGTTTTGATGTTATAATAAAGAACAACAGTTGTTCTATTTATAATAAAAATGTTTTATATGGTGTTGGCAATCTACTGAATGGACTTTACATACTTGACTTACATGAAAATATACTTCAAATTGAACAAACTAAGAAAAGAAAAAGAGATGATGTTAATTATACCTTTATGTGGCACTATAGAGTCGGTCATATCAATGAAACAAGATTAACCAAGTTGCATAAAGATGGGCTTTAAGAGCTATCTGATTACGAATCATATCCAACTTGTGAATCTTGTCTCATGGGTAAGATGACTAAATCTCCTTTTAGTGGAAAAGGAGAAAGAGTTACAGAGTTGTTAGCGTTGGTACACACAGACGTATGTGGACCTATGACAACGAATGCACGAGGAGGGTATTCTTATTTTATTATTTTCATTGATGATCATTCTAGATTTGGATATGTGTATTTAATGAAATACAAATCTGAATCGTTTGAAAAGTTCAAAGAATTCAGAAGTGAAGTAGAGAAGCAAACTGGTAAGAGTATTAAGATTCTTTGATCAGATCGAGGAGGAGAATACTTAACCAATGAGTTTCTCAATTGTCTCAAAGAAAATGGTATAATCTCACAATGGACTCCACCAGGGACGCCACAGTTGAATGGTGTATCTGAAAGGAGAAATCGAACATTGTTGGACATGGTTCGTTCCATGATAAGTTTTACCGATCTTCCAATATCCTTCTGGGGTTATGCCCTAGAAACGGCTGCATATCTACTTAACAAGGTACCTACCAAATCCGGCTCAAAGACCCCATATGAATTATGGACAGGGAGGAAACCAAATCTTAAGTATGTTAAGACTTGGGGTTGTCCAGCTTATGTCAAAAGGTTTGAACATGATAAGCTAAAGACTAGATCCGACAAGTGTAGATTTGTGGGATACCCTAAAGAAACTGTAGGGTATTCTTTCTATCATCCCAATGATCAAAAGGTGTTTGTTGCGAAACACGCTGCCTTCTTGGAAAAAGAGTTTATCCTTGAAGGGGTCAGTGGAGTAAGATATATCTTGAAGAAATTCAAGAACCACAAAATACTATGGATCAAAGTCAGGTACCTGACCAAGTAGAAGAACCTACTATACCATAACCTATTCGTAAATCTGGAAGAGTACTAAAGATACCTGATAGGTATAGATTCATCATAGAGGATGATGATGAGGTACGCATCATAGATAATAATGATCCATTGATTTACGAAGAGGCTATAAGTAGTAAAGACTCAGAGAAATGGCTAGAAGCCATGAAATCCGAGATGGACTCCATGTATGAAAACCAAGTATGGACTTTGGTTTCACCACCTGAGGGCATTAAGCCTATTGGGTGTAAATGGGTCTTTAAGAAAAAGATTGGAGCGGATGGTAAGGTAGAGACCTATAAGGCCCGACTGGTTGCAAAAGGTTTCAAACAAAGATAAGGAGTTGACTATGATGAAACCTTTTCACCAGTAGCTATGCTCAAGTTTATTCGGATTTTGCTTGCAATTGCAGCTTATTATGACTACGAGATCTGGCAAATGGACGTAAAAACGGCCTTCCTCAATGGAGAGCTTGAGGAAAATGTATGTATGATACAGCCAGAGGGTTTTGTTTCAACGGTTGGAACAAACCAAGTCTGTAAGCTACAACGATCCATTTATGGATTGAAGCAAGCTTCTCGAAGATGGAACATCCGTTTTGATGAGATAATCAAAAGGTTTAATTTTATCAAAAATGAGGATGAACCTTGTGTGTACAAGAAGGTTAGTGGGAGTGCTGTTTCATTCCTTGTATTATATGTTGATGATATATTACTGATAGGGAATGATGTTCCTATGCTATAGTCGATCAAAATTTGGTTATCTAAACACTTCTCCATGAAGGACTTGGGTGAGGCATCCTATATTTTGTGGATAAAGATCTATAGAGAGAGATATAAAAGGATGCTTGGTTTGACCCAAGAAAAGTACATTGGCTCGATGCTAAAGAAGTTTAACATGGAAGATTCCAAGAGAGGTCTCATGTCGATGAGCCATGGAATACATCTTTCCAAGAAACAGGCCTCAAAGACACCTGAGGAGAGAGACCGTATGAGTAAGATTCCTTATGCTTCAGCAATAAGATCTATCATGTACGGTATGATATGTACTAGACCAGATGTCGCTCATGCAATTAGTGTAACAAGCAGATATCAGTCGAATCCAAGAGAAGAGCACTGGAAGGCAGTAAAAAACATCCTAAAGTACTTGAGAAGAACTAAGGATGTATTTCTTGTCTACGGTGGGTCTGAATTGAAACTAGAGGGCTATACAGACTCAAGTTTTCAAACGGACCAAGATGACAGTAAATCCGTTTCAGGGTACGTGTTTACTTTAAACGGTGGCGCAGTGAGTTGAAAAAGTTCCAACCAACAAACAGTTGCTGATTCAGTGACAGAGGTAGAGTACATAGCTGCAAGTGAAGCTGCAAAGGAAGCTGTTTGGATGAAGAAGTTCAAAACTGAACTTGGAGTGGTTCCTAGCATTAGAGGAGTCGTACCTTTATTCTGTGACAATACCGGAGCTGTTGCGCAGGCTAAGGAACCCAGGTCTCATCAGAAATCCAAACACGTGTTGCGGCGGTTTCATTTGATTAGAGAGATCATTGAAAGAGGAGATGTCACCCTGGAGCGTGTGGACTCTCAAGACAATATTGCAGATCCATTTACTAAAGCTTTAACACAACAGCAGTTTGATCGTCACTTAGAGAAGATGGGTATTAGATACCATAGCGATTGGCTTTAGTGCAAGTGGGAGATTGAAAGTAGTATGCACACAAGGCAATCATATTTGATATGATGTAACATATACTTTGTAATCTTATTCATTTATTAATAAAATAATTGATTTTCTTAAAAGACATTTTACATTATCTACATAGTGTTGTTATATTAAATGTGATAAACCCATAGTTTTGAGCAATGCTTTTAGAATCATGATGGTGATCATGCTAATGAGATCTAAATTCCAGATAGCTCACAAACTAAAATTGTTCCTAATCGTTGGATTACTAAAAAGGGGATTAGTGAATCCGGATAGATTAGTACATACGTTGCTTGCTCTTAGGAAGAGGATGATTGATCTCATAATCATTTGTGTGGAGATACTAAAGCAAGTATGTAGGTGTTTATTGGAGAATAAGTACACTGAACGTGGCTCGCTAAGGAATACCTAATGGAGTTTTACTCGTCTGTCAATAGGAATTCCTCTAGTGATAGTAGTACAAGTGATCTTTGGACTTGAGATCATCATAGTATCTTGTGTATGATGAGTTATACTTTGACATGTCCCTTAAGACCTTTAGGGTATAACAAAGGGTATGATTAGGTATAATTAGTTGTACATGAAGATAGGTGAATGATCAACAAAGAATCTACCACGTCTAGTAAAAGATGTGAATGTCCTATGTGATTCGATAAATGACAACTCAGTAGTCCTTGACCAAGGCAGAATGAAATTAGAAAAGAGTTTCTAATTTGCATTATTTAGAGTTGTGCATTTGGGAATCGAAATACATATAATTAAATAAAATAAGACTTGACAGTAATTCCATGTATTATATTTAATTGGGATATTGTATGGTAGAAGGATTGAATTGTACAGTAACTATGCACTAAAAGGTTCTTTTGTGATTAATGTTGAAATCTATATTATCTGAAAAGTCGTTGATCGCTAAGGGGGCTTACCCTTATTATAGAATAAATATTATTTATTTAAATGAATTAAATAGTTTAATTTATTTATTTAAATATAATTAGAATTGTTCTAATTGATTTATTCACAACCGGTTTAATATGGAGAACCTAAAGGGTCACACCGCAAAAAGGAAAATATTTATTTAAGAAGTAAATGACATA
Organism: Aralia elata; assembly: GCA_034770075.1. Taxonomy (NCBI): domain Eukaryota; kingdom Viridiplantae; phylum Streptophyta; class Magnoliopsida; order Apiales; family Araliaceae; genus Aralia; species Aralia elata. The sequence continues at coordinate 42,553,717 of CM068386.1, read as the reverse complement.
ATTGTAATAATAAGTTAAGTGCATTTAATTTAATCTATGGAGATAGAATAAATTAAATAGCTTAATATTTATTATTTAATATTTTAGAAATATTAAATATAAATTAATAAGAGGAGTCTTATTATTATTATTACCATTACTATTATTTAATTCCTAATAGAGATTGAGAATTAATTAATAGAAGTACTCTCACATGAATTCCTAATTGGATTAGGAGCATAATTAATTAAAGGAGTTTAATTATAATAGAAACCCTAATCCTAAATAGTTTAGGGAAGTGTTATTCCTACATCTATAAATAAGAGGAGTCTTATCATAGATTATGGTTACACACTCTTGCATTAGATTGTGGAGAGTACTAGCAATTTCTATAGAGATAGAAACTAGGGTTTTTGCCAACACCCAACTTCTTGAATACCTATTCTTCCTTGGTGGATCACCTCTAGAGGTCAAACACTTGGGTGGCTAACGTTGATCAAAGGAAGGAATCTCATCGGTGGAATTCGAGGAGAACATGAAGGACTAGGAGTTGAACTTGTACCCGAGGAAGCTTTGATCTACGAGGGTATAATTCTTATTCTCTTTCTATTTCGTTTAATTGATAATTGAATACAAGGATAGATCATGGTGATGGTTTGTATTAAAATTTTAAAATCTGTTTTATCACGCTTCCGCCATATTTATGTAATTTGATTGCATGATTGCGTTCTATACAAACTTAACACGTTATTCTAGAATTAAGATACTAATTGAAAAATTACCTTGAGACATGACATAGTTCTTGCTTGTGCAACAACTGCACTAGATTGAAATCTACCTTTGCAAACTTGAGCAACAATTCATTCTTAGAAGGGTCTTCTTCATAGACAGAGATGTAATATCTGTGCTCAACTCTAGGGATCCCCTTGTGGACTGATTGCTTCAAGGCATACATTATTTGCATGGCAAGAAACGGGCTTAAATGACTTGACATGGACTCGAGGTGACTGGCTGCAAAAGGCAGTGCCTCATCTAATATATCATCGCCATGAGTCCTTGCATGTGCAGCTTCGTACAAGCTTAGCAAACCGATCGCATCTCCGGCCAGGGTTTCCTTGAATTTACCGGTTCCATCTTTGAATTTGTTGAAAACATCTGATTTACAAGCCATTATTGTATAATATTTGGATGGTTAGCATGAATTTTGATTATTAAAAGATGTAATAATAATTGGATTTCCAACTGCGTTGAATCCAGATCCCCGTAAGACTTACCACAAGAGTCAAGACATCTTATAACCATGTTGCCTGAATATTCTAAAGTGAAGCGAAGTGGTGAAAAGATCATAGTCCTGATCATCTCCAAAGTTAGCAGGGGCATGAAACATTTGCTCCAACATTTCTTCAATCTCTTTCTCAAAGTGATAGGACACACCTAGGCGTTCAAGTGTGTTAATCAAACTCACTGCCTCTACCAGTTTACTTCCAGCAGCTAGTAGCATTGTCCTCACTTCTTCTTTCAAGTGGTCAACTTCTTTCACATACTTTTCCTGTATCTGCATATATATAGCCACATTAGAGATTGTTATTTGCTATTCAATTTTTTCAAAGCGCATATTGTTTTAGACGCGATTTTCTTGTCAGCAGTATTATACTTTGTGCATTATATTTTGTATCTTGAGATTTACGAGGTAGAATGTTGTTGACATTTCTTTAGGGTACCTTAAAAGAAGTATCTCAAATAAGTATCCTTAATCAGCAAATACATTGGTAATTAATCGATGTATGTTATCGTAACAAAAATCAAACATTTCGTTATCATATATGATACATATACATAAAATAAAATAAAAAAATCGAATCTAACCTCGGTATCCACAGAGAATGAAGTGAAACGATCTCCCCCACAGACAAGGGGGGAAGTTTGCTAAGCGGCGAACAATTGGAAGCTGGTTTTTTGCAGAGGCTAACACTTGAGAAGGGGCCATAGTGTTAATATCGAATATTGCTGTATTGCAATACACCGAATCCGAATTAGAGGGTTATTTATAGAAGAAGTAACAGGTGCAAATTTACTATTTTACGCAAGGAGGTATGTTATAAATACTTGGTGCCAGTTTATGAGAGTTCTATAAATATTTGGTGCCAGTTTATTACTGGCGGTATGTTATCCGGATTTTCATATTGAAAAATTGGTTAGATTTGTAATTTCTATTGATGCTTGTGATATATATATATATATATATATATATATATATATATATATATATATATATATGTATATTAGGAATTATTGTGGTGTTTAATTACTAGTGTAACACCCACTTTTAAAATATGAAAGAGAGGTCACGTGCAAAGTACAACAAATCTCAAAATAAGTAAATAGAGCACTAATAGTTTCAAATATTTAATAGTATAAAATTTATAAATTAATTAAATTATTCCCCAAAAAATTACACAATAGTCTCAATTAACAAAATTTAAAGTCAAATCAACATGGTCAAAGGTAAACTCTTCACATGAAATTCTAAAATACCTCTACAAACCTACCAGAAAAAAAACACAACATAAGCCAAATGCTTATTACGAATAACGATATACAAAAGAAGCATAATTGAAATACAAAGCTAATTAAATTGAATAAAATAAAAATATCAAAACTAATAACTACTAATCACTCATCCAAAACCAAAATAGTTGTCGATTCAGAATTGGATAAAAATGGGGATTTCGTTCTCTTTTTTCTAATTTTATAATAGGTAGTTCAAATTTTTTTATTCATATAAATGTTCTATATCGATAAACTATTCATTTTGAAAGCATCTGTAGCTATATTACTATTAATATAGTGGTAGAAAGAGTGCCAGTGTAAATATATATATATATATATAGAACCGTTCTCCAACAGACCCAAAAAACGGGTCCAAAAAACGGATCGACTATAGCGACGGACAGAACCGTCGCTATAGTATAAATCATCGTCATAGGTCTATGACGACGGTTAGCTATGGCGACAAAACCATCGTCATAGGTTTTAGCGATGGTTCTGTCGTTATAGCTAACCGTCGTTATAGACCTATGACTACGGTTTATGCTATAGCGACGGTTCTGTCCGTCGATATAGTCGGCCCATTTTTTGGGTCCGTTGGAGAACCGGACTCTCTCTCTCTCTCTATATATATAAGAAAAATGTTATAAATGACCAAATATATAGAATACAACAATACTTATATGAGCGGAGTACGAAATCCGTATCTAATAATCAAATCAGCTTATTAATGCATACTTCACAAAATCTTAATTAACCTCAAACGCCAATGACATCAAACACAAAATCTTAGTCAACAACTAAAAATATTCACCTAGAATTATATAATCCAAACTATTAATTGGAAAACACTTTTTAACCCGTTCAATGTGCCTTAACTACTCATCTTATATCATTATTATTGCAAAGCTTGAAAATCAATTGCAAAGCTTGAAAATCAATAACAAAAGTAAAGAAATCTTAAAATCCCAATATGTCAAAATATTCTTAATACCTCAGGCCATTATATTAGTCATATTAATTTTATTTTAAAATTATTTTTTAAATTAATAAATTTTAATAGAATCTAGGCTTCAAGTACTCTATTATAGCCTCAAGAATCACCTAAATCATATTTTAAACATGACTATTCACTGCAGAAAATTTCTTAAAAATAATACAAATAAAATATTTAACTATAACGATTCAAAATTAGGAAAAATTATCTCAGCTTATATAACTATAACATATCCAAAATTTATATTGATCCAATAGTTGGATTAAAAGATATAACTCACGCAATAGACATATAAATAGATTTTCAAATTTTAACTTTCACATTGAATCGAATTATATTCTTTTATATAAATTCATCTTCTATTTCCAATTATCATGACTTCAGATTTCATATCTATCTTTTGTTTAAAAACAAACTCTAATTTAGAACCAACATATCAAAAGTTAAAACCATTATACAAAATAATATTTACCTTTCTTGTTCTTCTTTCTTCAATTTTTTAGCAGTAAAGAATCTGAATTTCAGATCTGACAGAGTTCTTAGAATATCTTTAGGTATTCATGAAAATATTAGCTCTAAAAAAAATACATGAAATAGACTAAAGAATCACTCAATTCAGAGTAAATATGACTGAGTTATGATCTTACAAAGTTATGGCTCAAAATAGTAATGAATATCAAGACAGATTTTGGTTTTCATTATTGTAAGGTATGAAGATGACGTCAAATAACTTTTTTTTTCTTTTTAAAATTGAAGAGGACAAAAAACTTAAGAGACAGACTTTAGATTCACCCAATCCCGATGTCATGCATTAATTGTGAACTTTCTTAAGTGCTACGGTACACACAAAAATATTAGGTGGAAATTCAACTAATAGAGAATAGGACTAAGGTTTCATCATTCATTCTTTAAAATATAACTATGAAACAATCTAGGCGTTACCAAAACCCTAATGGTTTCCTTAATTTGAATTAATTCAGTTACCTAATTATCTACGAATGAAATCTTTAACTTCCAAAGAATATTTAACCTTTCAATTTTAAAAAAATAAAAAATAAAAATAATTATAATAATAACTTAACTTTTCAATTCAATTGTACTTTTAACAAACTTAAATTAATATTTAATTAATTTTTTTTAAAAAAAATTGAATTATTACAATTAACTTTTGGCTACGACTGACTCATCGTCCTGATTGATGCATTAATTCTTCTTATGAGGTTATGTTTGTATTTTTTTTCCACATGTAATAATATTTCTATGAATTGTAAGAGATTTACATATTCAATCATTTTTGGACTGTTTCCAAAAAAAAAAAAAACACGAGATTCAAAATTTTATTTAATTTAATGTATGATAATGTTTTTTAATATCCATGCACATAAAACTTAAAATTCACAACTTAAACAATAAAACAATCAACTATTATGTGATCCATGCACATTTTAAAGTTCATGCCTTAAACAATAAACAGGCAAATACGCTGTTCCGTCTATTGTTGACTTGTAGGGCTTTAATTTTCGAAGTACTAAAAGCGAATACATAACATAAAATAATACTCCACTCCACTAATAATTCTCTCTTTCCCCATAAAGAAATACTAATTTCTTTCTTATAACACCATCCAAGAAGCACAAATTAAACTGCCACCGCACTTTACAAAAAGAATCCCTTAATAAGTGTGGGCAAGAAAATCGTACCTTGCTAGGGTTAGGGTTTCGTGTTGACTGGAGAGGAGAGAAATCCACGAAAAGTACGGAATTGATTGATGAATTGAAGAGGGGAGAAGAACAAGTAGGCGATTACCCTAGTAACACGTGACAGAATTCTTAGGATCCAAGTGCCTTCAAGAGTAACTAGGATTCAGAGAGCCTTAGTGTGTGTTTCGGGTTGAGAGAGAATCTCCAAGTCTTCAGTCTTTTCAACGGTCCAAGCCAAATGAGGAATCCAAAAGTCCCCCCTCAATGGAATGGAATGAGTATTTATAGGGTTTCCTGGAAAGTGGTCATGTGCCAAGCACATGCCCTCGGGGAAAAATCCAGAAATACCCTTAGTCACCAGAGTAATGCTCATATCGCCCCTGTCCTTCTAGCCACCAATCCAATCCCTCAATCAATTCCCAAAATGATGAGTCGCCTCCATGAGTCTTTTGCCTCGGGACACGTGGAGGCTTCTCTCAGGTCTCGCACATTTATTTCCGATTTTTTCGTCTTTTCATTTAATGCAATTAGGTCATATGTGAACCCTAATTTGCGCATTCAATCCAATTAGGTCATATGTGAACCCTAATTTGTACTTGGGCTCACATTTGCCCCCTGCACGCGAGTCGCGCCTTTGGAGTGACGATCGTGCAAAGTACTTCAAGTCTGTGAGTTATGCTTCCAATTTCTGAACGATCTGCGGAGTTCGATCTTGCAAACCTCAAAAACGAAAAAAAAAATCTTAGGAGAGGGAACCCCTAGGGGAGCTCTCCCAGGATATCTTGGACATCTTTTTATCAAATCTTTTCAAATCTTGTTCAAATAATTGTTTCCTTCATTCATTTATATATATATATATATATATATATATATATATATATATATATATATATATATTGGAAACTAAATCAAAATAAACCAAATTAAATTTGGGAATAAAATCAAATCTTTATAATCTTTATTTAGAAATATGATTAAATCTCTCCTTATATTTTTTGGAAACAAAATCAAATTAAATATATTACTAAATAAAATAAAATCTTATTTTATTTTAAAAACAAGATCAAATCATTTTTTATTTGGGAACAGGGATCAAATCTTTCCGTGTGTGTGTGTGTGTATATATATATATATATATATTTCAAGAATTCTTAGAAGTAAACTCATTATTATTATTAGTTTTATTATTTTTTTATTAGCAACGAAGGAGCTGATCATCCATGATTGTCGTGAACATGGTGCATGGCGTCGCCTTTGCTCCGTCTCCAAAATCAAATCAACTTTTAGTTTATAAGAATTCCTTGTTGAATCTGTACTTGGGACCAAGCCTGAGAATCCATATCTTTTTAGAATCCCATGGTCATTGCAAAAACTTTCCATATAAATGGAACAAAAGTTCTGCAAATCACGAACGCATGCCACGGTATGATTATCTTCCCTCAAGGACGCCAACAATTGCCTCAAGCTCATAAAATAAAATCCTTAAAATCAGCCTCAAATAACAAAATTATCGTTTGGAAAGCAGCATGACATGATGTAAATAAGATTATTGATTGAGCTCCATGATGCTTTTAACCTTGGGTTCGTAGAGAGAGTAAACAAGGACCTGCCTTTTAGCAATATCCAGTCGAGGCTTTCCTTGAGAGAAGGCGGAAGAAACAGAAGGCGATATATAAACTCTTTAATCCTTCCTTCCTCACCGTCAATATCAATTGCACCTTCTGCATCACCGCCACCATTGGTCACTGTCTCGCCGCTAAACGCAAGTAACAAAGGCAAACAATCAAATTCTCTCAGGCTTCCCGAAAATCAGTTGCAGCAAGTCTCCGTCATACGGTGCCATTAGCGAGTCAGATAAAGCACGCAACACTCTTTGATAGTTTATTCAACCTTCGGATCATTGTATAAGCGGATATTATTAATCTCAACTCCAAGCATGCATATCTATTCGTGACTTCGGCCAACACAGGTTCATATTAATAGGTAATATGTGCGGCTCTTGTTTGTCCCATATGACTTTGTAATCGTGCATATCTATGTTCTGTGCATGGTTTGGTGAAGATGGCACTTACTTGATTTGCACCATATATTAATTGGTGATACAGAAGCTTGGTTCGTCCCATAATAAAAGGTATATATAAATAAGTTCATATTAATGGGTTCATACAGTAAGTTCGGATGATGCGCACATGGCATATTATTAGGTTCGTATCAATAGATAACATGAAGATATTTAACAGGTTCATGGGCTCATGCAATATTCATAAATTGGTGACCCGGTTCATGTGCCTATCTCAGTTGTAGTCATCATGTTGTAGTCGCGGATCAAAATTCCCGAAGGCAACACCATTAATGACTAGGTTAGGCTCTTGCATGTATACAATAAGATAATTTTGCAAAAGGTTTTGTTTCATGTCATGACAAGGGCACGTGGAAAAACCACCATCCCTTTCTTATATGGCTAAATTATCAAGCAAGCATTCTTCAATCCGGGAAAATAAAATCATGATAAGGGCACGTGGGAAAACCACCATCCCTTTCTTATACGGCTAAATTATCAAGCAAACATTCTCCAATTAATCCGGGCAAACAAAATAAGGGCACGTGGAAAAACCATCATCCCTTTCTTATACGGCTAAATTATCAAGCAAACGTTCTTCAATCCGGGCAAACAAAAAGGACTAGGTTAAAGACTCCTCCTTGGGTAGCCAAACCTTAGGGATTTAGCCTTATAAAGCCGAACCCTAGGGAGTGGTTGAACCCTAGGGGTCCCAACCTTTCCTCTTCAATCCGAGCAAATAAAAGGACTAAAGCAAGAAGGACTCCTCCCAGGATAGCCGAACCCTAGGGGTCTAGCCCTAAAAGGCCAAATCTTGGGGGATGGCCAAACCCTAGGGGTCCCACCCCTTCCTCTTGTCTTCGCATTCTTTGGGTAATTTTTGTCTTGCTTATTTCGTCCTTTCCTTCTTTTCAGGTGTTCGTGATCTGTCCTTTTCCTGGGCAAGTCTTCTCATTTGAGTCTCAGACCTTCGTTCTTGCCATGGTAAGCACTTAATTTCAAATGTTTTTTTTTTATTTCTTTTCTTGTTCCCCAGAATTCTCATGTTAAGTTTTCTTTGTTGTAGACCAATTCTGACGAGCATTCTGCAGATCCAAAAACCACTAAGGAGATCCCCTTCATTAGCGAATGGAGCAGAGCTCCTTTCTATGGACCATTTGATGTCTTTTGGGAACAAGTGAAGAGTTATGATCGTTCAGCTTTTCATCCGCCTGACAAAGAAGGTCTATTTCTATACGCTGCGACTTACGAAAGTCGGGACAGTTTTCCCTGTTCTAATCGTATTCCCCGCATGTGTATCGAGAAGCAGGAATATCCTTTCAGCCCTGTTCGCTTCCTGTCCGACTCATGTAATCGTCTCCAGGGATGGCAACATTGGACTGATGAGATTCTTGGAAATCCTGGTCATGTAAAGATGCTTGAAGAGGCCGGTATTCTGCGCTGCCTCCAGCTATGTAGGGATCTTCATATCTATCTAAACCATGACACCCTTACCTTACTACTTTCCCGCTGGTGCTCCTCTACCTGCACCTTTGTCACCGCTTGGGGGGAATTCACCCCTACTCTAGAGGATGTTTACGCCATTTACCAGTATATCTCCTTTCCATTCCATTCATTCATCATCGTCATTTTTTCTTAAATTATGTACTTATTTTCATTATGTCTTGCAGTCTTCCTGCCGTCGCTTCGGTTTCGTGTGGTCCCTCTAGCTTATCTCCTAGGGATGCTGAGTGTGTTACATACTTGTCAGAAGCCTTTAGGCGGGCTTCTAGTTACTTTTCACGGTTTCAGGGTGATAAGCTCCTTTCTGACTTTGAGACCTTCAATCGGCAGAAGACTTCTTGGCTGTCTTGTGTGCGGTACTTCTTCCGAGACTACAAGTCCGATCACTGGGATAGTTCCATTCACAGCGAGTCCGTTCTTGCTCTTCATGGGGAGCAGTGCCCTTTTCCACTCGCCATTTATCTGACTATGTGGCTCTCCCGTTTTATCTTCCCTGGCTCACCGACAGATGGCCCTTCAACTCGCATGTTTAGTTTGGCAGCTTTATTGGCACGGGGCTTGCAGGTTCCCCTTGCTCCTCTCTTCTTGGAGACTTTGTATCGTCGCTTGGACGAAACTGTCTTTGCTATGAGGGAGTCTGTTGGAAGGTACCCTTTTTCCAACTTTGCACATTTTTGTATCAATTCTCTTTCATACTGCACTTTCCTTTTGCTCATCAACATTTTCTCATTTATTTAGGTATGCTGTGAGTTGCTTCATCCCAGGCTCTTTTCTTCAAATCTTCCTCTTTGAGCGCTTTCGGGGCCATTCTACCTCGTTACACCTCTCCAAGAAGAAGAAAAAACTTTCACCCCCTTTCTCATCGCCGAATATTGTTCCCCGCACCTCTCGTTGGATTGATCACAGGGCTAATTCGGACTTGCGACTTTACATTGATGACTTTTCATGTTTCATTGCTCGTCCTTATACTATAGTCCCAGAGGGCGGTCTTCTGCCTCACTTTTATAGGAACGACTTCCGCTCCTTTTTGAGCGTCGAGGGCTTGCATGGGTCGTCACTCTCTTAGTTCATATTCTTTCGGGTTACGGAACTTCCATACTTTGTTGAGGATGATGAGTTCGGTATTGTTCTTTACTCTCCTCAGAGAGTTATGAGGCAATTTGGCTTTGATCAGTATCGACCTTTCGGCCATTCTTGTCAGGGGGATTACGAGAGTGCTCTTAATAATTTTGTCCCTACATCTCTATCGTTTAAATGGGAGCTCCCAAGACTGCCGATTGCTCATTACGACCCTCTTCCTTTTGTCATACCAGCCGCTTCTCGGGAGGGACGCTATTCGGCTAGTGAGCGCAACTTCTGGCTTATTAACTTGAAACGGTGGCTGGATGACACTATGGTTTACTCGTTGTCGGCTTCTCCTCCCAAACATCTCCGATGGGCCAAACTACTATGTTCTCCTAGACTCAACACCCGTTCGGAGAATTGGCCAACCAGCAGTCGGTTTCTTGAGCGTGAGGCTTCAATGCCCAAGTTTCCTCCTCTTCAATCAGCAGAGAGTCTTCTTCGGAATCCTCCTGATGTTCCTCTTAGTCATGCCCCTACCACTTCCAGGCGTATTCCTCCACGGGCTTCGTCTCGGGTACCTCCGTCTCAGATACCTCCTCTAGCTCCTCCCCAGGGATCCTCTGCTGCCGAGGAGATGAGAGTTACTCGCTCTAGAGCAAGAGCACCTATTGCTACTGCTTTTGAGGTGGCACCTCCTGCAGATTCTTTAGTAGATCCGGTTAATCGTCCTATCATTAGGCTTAGATTGAAGCCGTTGACTAAACTTCCCCATGATGATGCAAGCTCCAGTATGCCAGCAGCCGAGGATCCGGTCAAGAGAAGCCGAAAACTTGTGGTAAATATTTTATTCATTTCTGTTATATCTGTCAGCTTTCGCATTTTTCTTCTATATTTCGTTATGTTATTTGTTCCTTGCTTTTCAGATTGCTGAGGAAGATGAGGAAGGGGATGATGATAATATCCCTATGGGGTTTCTTACACATACTGCTAATGGGACGGTGGCTTCCACTACTTGTGAGTCTTCTCGAACCGCCCCTATTGCTATCGAGTCATCTTCATCACATGATGTTCGTGTCAGCCTTGAGGCTATAGATTCCTTATCTGATGTGGACTCTAGTCCTGTTGTTCATGATACGTTGCCTCCATCACAACTTCCTATTGCATCTCTTCATGATAGCAATGAAGGTACTGATAAAACTCATGCTGATGTTGGTGATCCTATGGCCATGACTCCTCTTTCTTCGAGGAAGAATCCACCTGAACCTATAGCTGATTTTAATCCTCCCCAAGGGGATTCTACCGAGATTGTATGCGCCCAGGAGGGTACTATTTCTAGCACTTTGGGTGGGGACACTGATATTCTGCTTTCCATGGCACCTCACGACCCTCTCTCTATTGGTTACATTGTGAGTATTTTCTTTAGTTAATATATACTTGTCTCCTTAAATTTTCTTCTTCATAATGTATTATACTTTGTCATTTTCCTTTTCAGAGCGAGAGAATAAAGGATCTGCCTTTGCCTGTTGAGGCACTTGCTTTATTTGATTCTCTTAATCCTGATTGTGCTATCTCACCGTTTAGTGACCTTGGTTATCCACCTACCAGTCAGGGTCTCATGGAGCCAGAGGTAGTCTTACAGCCGCCGATTCATACAGCTCTCACTCTGATGGATGCTATGGCTGCTTCTAAAGTGGCTCCTACTAGAGCTTCCTTCAATCCACCCGGAGGTCTTGTTCCTTGGAGGGGTTTCCAGATATCCTCTTCTAGTCAAGAAATTCTTGATTGTCTCTTAGCTCAGTTTCTGCATATACTTGATCAGATGCATACTCGCGGGACCGCCCTCCAGACCTTCTTGTTAGATCGCCTTGCAATCCTTGTTCTCGAGATGCACAGTCTTTCTCTTTATTCTTTACAAGCAGAGGATTTATATAGGTTTAGCTGTGAGGTTGCAGACTTCGCCTCTATGGGTTTAGACATGGTTCCTTTTCATGAGAGGCTAGATCTCCTCAGTTCTAATTTTCGTATTGTCTCATTACGCTCGGAGGTTGCTATGTGTTAGTATGAGGGTAACTCGCTTGCAGTACAACTTTCAGATATTGAAGAAACAACCAACAAAATAAAGACCAAGCTTCGGGATTTGGAGTTCCAGCTTCAAAACTCAGAATCGACTGCTCGAGATGGTAAGGAACTGATGGCTACAAATGCAAAGACTCGAGATACTGCCATTGCCAACATGGAGGCCTTAGCCCTGCCCCCTCTTCAGTTTGATATGTCTTGGCCTTTAGATCACGGCTTTTTATAGCTTTTTGTTATTTCCTGTATCAAAGAACTTATTTATATGTCAATTATCAGAATAGGGTTTCTTTAGCATTATTGATTGCCTTTAATTTGAATTTTTCCTTAAGACCCAATGTTTAACATTGAATCTATTCAAATTAATACTCCAAGACAATAATATGCATAACATAAGGGTAAACATGAATTTTTTTTTTCAAGTAACATGTTTTTTTTTTCGATTTCTTGCAAACCATCACTTGAATCCATACTTTTAAAATCAAAGATCATTCAAGTATAAGTAAAAGTTTGACATTTTATTGATAATTAGATTGCTTTTAACGAAAAGCATAACGTTTCAAAATTTTCATAAAAATAATAAATCTTGCTTTTGTCGGAGAAAGCATAACGTTCGTCACTTTTAGAGATAAAGTGTAACTTTTTCAGGTTTGAGGACTTATAGTCAGGTGCCTCGATTACTTTTAAAGTTGAAAGTATAACTTTGAGGGCTTATAGTCAGGTGCCTCAATTACTTTTAAAGTTGAAAGTATAACTTGTCGGGTTCGAGGGCTGTAAAGTCAAGTTCCTCAGTTACTTTTGAAGTTGAAAGTATAACTTTTGTGATGACTATCTCATGTGTAATATTTCTTTACCCATTTCAGGTTTAATGGGCCTGAGATAGTATCTGATCCCACACGAGATATTTTGCAATACCCGCTTTCGGAGATCTCTCGTACCCTATACGGGCCTTCCCATTTGGGGTAGAATTTGGTGGTTGGTGTTCCCCTCATGTCTTGATTCGCTGTCTTGAGCACCAAGTCCCCCACCAAAATTTGTCGCGGTACCACTGCGGTATTATATTGTCGTCGCAGTCTTTCATGATACCGTTCTAATTTTTCTTTGGCTCGGTCTCGGAAGTCAGTTAAGGCCTCTAGGGCTGCTGGTCAGTTCTCTTCCTCGACTAAGCTTCGGAGTCTCATCCTAGCCGAAGGGATTTCTATCTCAGCAGGCAAGATCGCTTCTTCACCATATACCAAAGCGTATGGGGTTTCACCCGTAGGCTTTCTTTTTGAAGTTCGATAAGCCCATAACACTATCGGTAACTGCTCTGCCCATGTCTTTGGATGATCATCCAAAGTTTTTGATAAGATTTTGATCAAGGTTTTGTTCGTGGCCTCTGCTTGTCCATTGCCTTTCGGGTAGTATGGCGATGATTTATAGTGTTTCACCCTATATCTTTCCATCAGACTCTTGATGTCCCTATTAATGAAGGGAGTTCCATTATCTGATAGAATGATTTTCGGGATCCCGAAGTGACAAATGATGTGCTCCTTGATGAAATTTGCTACTGCTGGCCCTGTAGCCCTTTTCAAAGGGATTGCCTCTACCCACTTTGTATACATCTTAGTGGCAGTCAAGATCCATATATTGCCTTTGGAATTAGGGTGAATAGGACCTATGAGATCCATTCCCCACGTATGAAAGGGCCATGGCGTTGCTATGGTTTACAAGTCCACAGCAGGAGCATGAATCAAATTTCCATGGATTTGACAAATGTGACATTTCTTAACAAATTCTAAGCAGTCTCCTTCCATCTTAGGCCAATAGTAACCATAATCAATCAACTGTTTGTACAACTTGGCTCCCCCTTGGTGTTCATCTTTGTGCATTTGATAGACCAAATCTTTGGCCTCTCCTATCTCCAAGCACCGTAAGGGCTTGCTATTGAACCCTCTTCTAAACAATTCTCTGTTTTGTAAGAAGAATTGTTGTGATTTTTTTTTATTATAATTGCGTCCTTCTTTTCAGCAGGAAGATTGCCGCTTTGTAAAAACTCCACAAATGGGATTCGCCAATCCTCTATGTCATCAATGAAGGCGCATTCCTCCTCCCCAGGGTATTCTTGGCACGAAAGACACTGTCGTTGAAGTGCATCTTCTTCCTTTTTCATTTCAGACCAATAATACCCTTGGCGTTGTAACCTCCTACACAATCCGATATCTGCCAATCCACAATTTTCTGCGTGTACCTGATGCAAACCTCTCTGTGCTTTAAGCCTCCCCAAGCATCGTGTCAATACCCCATCTGTTTCTTTATGGTACAAGATTCCCTTGATGATGTTGTATTTTTGAAGTTCCATCGGTGATATTGTCCCCTCCTTCGTTTGCAATTGATGGGAGATGTTATGTCTCCAATCATCTGTCCTGTCTTTGGGGAACAAGTCTAGCACCATGGTTGGGAGGGTTCTTTTCATTACCTTCACATCTAGATCTTCTCCTTGGACATATACTCTAGATACTACTGTGGCTAATGCATCAGGTTGTTTATTTTTTCCTCTTGGCACGTACTCAATAACCACTTTCCTAAAGTCCTCCATCACTTTTTGTGCTACAGTTCGATACGGTGCCAATATAGGCTCCTTCACTGCAAATTGCCCTCTTATTTATTGCATGATCAAATTTGAATCTCCCCTTACTTTAAGGCGTTTAGCTCCCAGCTCTCGAGCCGCTAATAATCCCAATATGAACGCCTCATATTCTGCTTCATTGTTTGTGCAAGGGAAGTCTAACTTGTATGACAATGCTACTTCCTTTCCTTCTTTGGTGGTCAACACCACGCCTGCTCCACCTTTTCCTTCAGCAGATGACCCGTCAAAGGCTAAATTCCACCATTCTGAGTCTTCATCTACTATGTCAATTTCTTCTACTTCTTCCCTTGGAAGATCCTCGGAGGGATGTTCGTATTCTCCAATTGGAAATTGAGCTAGTAGGTCTGCCAAAGCCTGACATCTGATTGCCTTTAGTGTTACACACTAGATGTCATATTCTGAAAGTATCATCATCCATCTTGCAGGTCTTCCTACCAATGCTGGCTTAGTCAGCAGGTATCTGATCGGGTCAGTTCTTGTTGCAAGCTTCACTTCATGCGCTAGAAAATAATGGCGCATTTTCTGCGCTATGAACACCAATGCAAGGCAATGTCTCTCCATGTGCGAATACCGGGTTTCTGGTCCTCTAATTATCCGGCTGATGTAGTACACAAGCTTTTCTTCTCCATCTAGCTCCTGTGTGATCAATCCTCCTATAGACTTTGTGGTAGATGTGATGTACAACTGCAACGGTATTCCTCTTTGTGGTACTACCATCGTTTGTGCTGAAGCCAAAATTCCTTTTACCTTCTCGAAGGCCTGTTGCTGGTCTTGCCCCCAATCCCATTCTACCTTTCCTTTTAGCAACTTCTCGAAAGGTTCCGTGACTTCTGCCAATGCTGGCATGAATCTTCTCAAGTAGGAAACCTTCCCTAGAAAGCTCTTCAACTGCTTTTACGTTTTTGGTAGGGGCATCTCGGTGATAGCCTTCGCTTTGCTTGGGTCTTCCTCTATACCTCTATTATGGACTAAGAAGCCCAAAAATTTTCCAGCTGTCATCCCATAGGCACACTTCTTCGGATTCATTTTTAGCTTGTACCTTCAACATCTTTCAAACACCTTTCTCAGGTCCTCTACATGGGTTACCGCCTTTTTAGATTTCACCACTATGTCATCCACATAATCCTCCACTATGTCATGGATCATGTCATGAAAGATTGCATGCATTGCCCTTTGGTAAGTTGCTCCAGCATTCTTCAACCCGAATGGCATTACTACGTAGTAGAAATTCCCAAACGGGGTACGGAAGGCTGTCAATTCTGCATCTTCTACGGACATCTTGATCTGGTTGTAGCCCACGAACCCATCCATGAACGACATCATCTCATGATTTGCCGTTGCATCTACCAAAGTGTCTATATTGGGTAACGGGTACATGTCCTTTGGGCACGCCTTATTCAAGTCTCTGAAATCTACATATATCCACAACTGCCCATTGGATTTCTTCACTGGTACAATGCTGGACAACCATACTGGATGTTGAATTGGCTTGATGAATCCTACTTCCAGCAGCTTCTTGATCTCCTCTTTTATTTGTGTTTCTACTTCTGGTGCATAATTACGAGGTGCTTGCTTTACTAGCTTAATTCCTGACTTATGTTCAGATTATGCTCTACTAGCTCCTTGTCGATCCCGGGCATCTCATCATAGCTCCAAGCAAAGACATCCCCATACTCTCGCAAAAGCTGAACCAGCTCTTCCTTCTGGTTAACATTCAACTCCTTATTGGTGTATGTTGGTCTTGGTGTTCCTCCATCTGCTGTCAAATCAACTTCTTCTAATTCATTTTGTTGAGGCTTTGGTCTATCCTCAAAACACTCTGGAGCTGGCTCTACCTGTTGCTGCACAATTTCTTCCTTTTCTTCACTACTGGAGTGGGGGACTCCTCCTGAGCCGTCAAGTTTGGGTATACCTTCGGCTTCATCCCCCTTGCACTGTCACAAACAAAACACTATCTTCCCATCGGGTTTAACAACCTTTTCCCATTTCGTCCTTTGTTCTTCTTTTCTTCTATCTTCTTTGCTAGCTTCTGATTGGGTCATCCGCTTTGCATTAATTATGTTTCTTGCATCTTCAGGGTCAGCTACCCTTATCCAAGTCCACCACTATTGGCTTTTTGGAACATTCCCCTGGTTCCGGGGTCTTCTTCTTCTCCTTCTTTTCAGGCACAAACTGGTCTTCCTGCACTTCCTTCCAGCTTGCTAGTCTTAGGGAGTCGGGCTTTGCAATCTGGTTCTCTCCCTCTTCAGCGACATCATCGAAAAAAGTTGCTTCGGTGATGTGTGCCTCCTCTGGTCCGAAGGGATTCCTTGTCGCAGGTACCTTCACTTCTCTTCCTTTCCAAATAGCTTTTAGACATTGGTGAAAGACCGAGGGTACTACCCCGTAGTCATTCTGCCAAGCCCTACCTAACAACACATGATATGCTGCATCAACTTCTGTCACATGAAACATCACGGGTCCCCGGATTTTCCCTACTTGCATATCTACTTTGATGTGTCCAAGGCTTCTCGTGCTTTGGTTAGCAAACCCTATGATGTTTGTCTGTTCTTTCACAATTTTCTTTTCTGGTAGGCCTAACCGTTTGAACACTGTGTAGGGCATAATGTTTATAGACGCTCCATTATCGATGAACGCCCTCCGCACCTCTATGCCATTTATTATTGCTGTCATATACAACGGTCTGTTGTGCGGGTATCTTATCTCGCTATCAGCTTTAGAGAAAGATATCTTGCTTTCTTCCTCTTCCATCGTCTTCATAAATCCTTTGCTCACGGCCATGCATGTCTCCTGCGTTTCAGCAGCTTTAATGATTGCCTTGGTTACTTCTAGCCTCGCTTCCTTGGCCAAACCTATTTGATCGAAAAAAATTCTGAATTTAGCGCCATTCATTAAGGTTATCACCTGCAGGCCAGGATCAACATTCTCCCTTTCTTCTATCACTTTTAAATTTTCCATCATCTCCACTTCTGGTGCTTCACTATGAGTAATAGTGTTGCACGTTTCCTTTCCCTTGTGATTAGGCAGTGGCTTGTCACGTACGCTGCTTCCTTTTCCCAGCTCGATTTCTCCTACCGCCAACTTTTCATGGTATATCCTCCGCACACTATAACAATCCATAGTAGAATGTCCTGCATATTGGTGGTATACACAGAAGTCTGGTCTTCTTTTCATTTCTTCTGTCACGACAAACCTGGGCTTTGGAGGCCTCACCATTCCATGCTCTATCCATTGTTCATACAGGTCCCTAAACGCCTTCTCACTACATGTAATAGCCTCCGGGATTGGCATTCTTGCATACTTATCCCCGGGCTTTCCTCTACTCCATTCAAAATTTTTCTCATTCTTCTCCCTCTTGCCCCCTTGTGGTTTTGGCTGAGAATCTGCCAAAGCCACAGTAGCCGTCCTTTTGCCTTTCCATGTAACCGTCGCATGACTGGTGGGCAATGTCACAATTCCTCCAAAGTCTTGTGCAAAAGACGAGAGAGTTGCAAATGAATCGTAGGCTTTTGTGATGAGGTGGGGCTTGAAGGCATCTATGGCACCATTGTTACATATGCTTACCAAGTTCTTTTCTTCAATTGGCTCTGCACACTTTTGTGCTTGAGCCCTAAATCTGTCCACATAATCTGACAGCTCCTCGTTCGGCTTCTACTTGAATCGCATGAGCTATACAATGGTTACCTGCTTCTGCACATAGAAAAATTTCTTAAAAAATTATAACTTTAGATCATCCCAATCATGGACTGACCTTTTCTCCAAGTTATAATACCAACTGAAAGCACCATCCGTCAAGGTCTTGTTGAACTCCCTCATCAACAGGTTGTGGTTATTCACCTCATCATAACCCAACCATGGAGACATTAACTCCACGAACCTGGCAATATGCTCCCTGGCATTCCCTTTCTATCCGTTATACTTTGGGAACTGCAGTGGGTGCTCAATATACCCTGTCGGGTAAGGTTGTCTCCGAATGTGTGCCAGGTAGGGTGGAGTAAAGTCTAATTCCGAAGGTCTAGATGTCTTCTTATGAAGTTGATTGATTACGTCGATCATATCATCCTTCGTCACATACTGGCTCGTGGTATAGACTCTCTGAGGGGCTTTGATGTATTGATGCATTGGTGGTGCGTATGGTAAGGAAATTGGTTGGTGCACACTTGCATCGTGCAAAGCTTGTATTGGTTGTACTTGCTGGATTGTTGGTTGTATGTGGCTTGGGATGGTTGGTATCTGCACTTGTGAAAATGCTGGGAGTGTAGTCGGGATGATGTTTGGCTGAGGCTGACTTGCTTCCAATCTAAGTGGTGGTACATCACCACTGTTCTGGGGCTCCAAGTTGATGACTGGAATCGGCTGACTCTCCATTACTGGAGGCATAGTCTGATTCTTTTTGTTGTTGTTGTTATTGTCCTCCACTCTTGCTCATTCCCCCTACGAACTTCCTAGGAACATGGCCTTGAAAGTGGTGATTTGCATCAACTGCTGGCGGAAATTCCCCATTTCCTCTTGCTTCTTCTGCATCTCCAGCATCATTGTCATCATCATTCCTTGTCCTTCCCGTGCCTCCTTTAACGCCTTAAGCATCTCCAACTGCACAACGTTCCCAGTTGTCTGTTCTCCACTCGCTTCTTCACCTTGCCTTCCCTTGCTTGTCTGCCTGACATTTGTTTGTTGTTGATCAGCCATGTATGGTGATGTGGAACTTCCTTCTAATGCGTCTTCTATGATGAGTTGGTCGAAATCCAGATTTGCGCCTTAGAAAGTTTGGTTTGTTTGCCTTGGAATTGGATCCGGTGAAGTAATGCTTGTCGTTGGTGAAACTCTCCCTGTAGTTCTCCCACTTCGAGTTGTGGACATACCCTTCACGAATTCTACACCTCCCTAGTAGAGTTGCCAAAGAAATGTGGGCAAGGAAATCGTACCTTGCTAGGGTTAGGGTTTCGTGTTGGCTGGAGAGGAGAGAAATCCACGAAGAGTACGAAATTGATTGATGAATTGAAGAGGGGAGAAGAACAGGTAGGCGATTACCCTAGTAACACGTGGCAGAACTCTTAGGATCCAAGTGCCTTCAAGAGTAACTAGGATTGAGAGAGCCTTAGTGTGTATTTCGGGTTGAGACAGAATCTCCAAGTCTTCAGTCTTTTCAACGGTCCAAGCCAAGTGAGGAATCCAAAAGTCCCCCCCTCAATGGAATGGAATGAGTATTTATAGGGTTTCTTGGAAAGTGGTCATGTGCCAGGCACATGCCCTCGGGGGAAAATCCAGAAATACCCTTAGTCACCAGAGTAATGCTCATATCGCCCCTGTCCTTCTAGCCACCAATCCAATCCCTCAATCAATTCCCAAAATGATGAGTCGCCTCCATGAGTCTTCTGCCTCGGGACACGTGGAGGCTTCTCTCAGGTCTCGCACATTTATTTCTGATTTTTTCGTCTTTTCATTTAATGCAATTAGGTCATATGTGAACCCTAATTTGCGCATTCAATTCAATTAGGTCATATGTTAACCCTAATTTGTACTTGGGCTCACAATAAGTTACCAATACAAATTATTATAGCATCAATTCGCAGATTCGCTTGAGCACACATGATAGGAAGAACCATGACACATAAAGCTGTAATCCATAGATGATAAATTTTTGTATTGTATTAATGCAAAAACAAAGCTTCAAGATCAAGTAAATATTACCTTAAAAAATATCAAACTTTGAGTCTCTTGTTTATCTGCTCAATTTTTCTATGTGATTTTCATATATATATATATATATATATATATATATATATATATGTTGGGGCATGATTTTGTGAGTTCGGATGATTTGGTGGGACTTATCTAACGTGGAAGAATTTTTCCACGTGGAGGTATATTCTGATTGTACTTATTCTTACACCGGAGCTATCCCCTGGCGGCCCAGGCCGTCAACTTCCTCAGTGTGATTTTGTTTTTGTGCAGGATTCAACGTGTTATTTGATGATTAGACGCGTGGACGGATCTTGGCGTTAACATTGGCGTTAGAAGGAGGGCTCGATTTTTAGTGCTACTTTATTTTTCAATCACCCACAAATTCAGTAGGAGGTATGGTGAGTAAGGTGAATACTGTTTCAGACCAGGAGAGAGCTTCGGTCGATCCCACCGTGCAAGTCAGAGGTTCGGTCAACACTACAAAAAAATAGGTCAATGTCGACGGGCCTATTGTCGACGATATAGACGTCGTCGGTAATGACCTCACTGGCGACGGCGTGGCCGTCGTTAATGTATGTCGTCGCCAATATACCCATCATCCCATCCCGCGCTTATTTTTTCTCTTCGCGCTCGCGCTAAAAGTAAATGTCGACGGGCTCATATCATTGGCGACGACACGTGTCGTCGATATTAATTAACCTAATTCTCGACGGGCTTAATATCAACGACAATGCCGTCGAGAATGAGGTCTTATTTAATCCCCCGAATTCAGTTTCTTTTTTCCTCTCCTTTTTCTTTTCCCTCACATTCTGTTCTTTCCCTCTCTTCCTCTCATCGTCGTCGTGCCGTCGATCCTCGTCGTCGTTCCTCACCATCCGTCCACCAACTTCCACCGTCTGGCCTCCCCTTTTCTTCCTCCCCTTTCCTTGGCCTGCTACTCTGTTACAAGCAATCTCCCCCTCTTTTCGTTCCCTCTCAGCTTTGGTTCTACATTTCTCATTGTTGGCTTCAATTAGTAAGTTATAATTTTTGTCTTCTTAGGGTTTAATTTGTATATAAGTTCCAATTTAGTTATGTTAGGGTTTAATTTGAGTTTTTCTCTAATTTTCTATTGTTTTGTTTTAGGCAGTGCATAGCAACGACAAAGGTGCATTTACGTTTTCTGTCATTCATCTCTCTCTTCTTCTGTGTAAGTTTTTCTTTTATCTCTTCTCTGTTTTTTTGGAGTATTATGTATGTCAGTTCATGTATGTTTATTTGAAATATTTTCATGTATTATGTATGTCAGTTCATGTAAGTTCATTTCTTCTGTGTATGTTTTATGAAAATATTTGAAATTAGAGAAAATATTAAGTTGTGGCCAAGCAGTGAATTAACTTGGATAGATTTTGTGCCTATTGGAAAATTAGAATTAGGAAGAGGACTATTTTGTAATGAGTTTCCAAATTGCCTTTTAACTATGTAAATTTAAATGTCAATGTCACAATGTTTTACAATCATAAAAATTTATTTAAAGCGAGACTGTAGCTTCCGTTTCCTCTACTACATAAATATGATTTTTATATGACTTTAGGACAAAATGAGTATCGTGTAAACAAAGGAACTCGTTTGAATTTTGACACAAAGTATCCATTGCATAGTCAGTGAAAGAGGACCATATGAACAAGTTATGGTTGAGGATAAATAAACCCAAGACACGTAGAGATGATCCTTTTGTTAAAATAAGTGGAATGACATATGATCCTTTATGTTGATCTGTTTGCATGTTTAAGTTTTATTTTTTTTCCTCCAATATAATTTGGGCCCATGATTTTCCGATGGAGTTGAGTTTTGGTTTTCTATCTAGAGGACCAAGAAGTAGTATCACCCAACCCAATTTATGAATCTCATCTATCTATAATCAATTATTTAATATATATATATATATATATATAGTTCTCGTATATTCATTGTGAGCCCAAGTACATATTAGGGTTCACATGACCTAGTTGAAATAAATATACAAATTAAAGTTTACAAAAAACCTAATTAAATGTACAAATTAGGGTTCATGTGACCTAATTAAATGTACAGATTAGATGAAAATAAATGTGCTAGACCCGGAGAAGTCTCCACGTGTTCCAAGGCAGAAGACTCGTGGATGCGACCCATTTTGGGAATTGATTGAGGGATTGGATTGGTGGCTAGAAGAACAGGACAATTTGGGCATTACTTTGATGATTAAAGGGCATTTCTGGAATTTTTCCTTTAAAACATGACTAAAGGGTATTTCGGGAATTTCTCTTAAAACATGTGCCTGACATGTGACTATTTCCCAGGAAAGCTCTATAAATAGCCCCTCTATTCTAAGAAAAGGGGATCGCTTTCAAGACATTACACTTAGACTTTTGGAAGCTCATTACACTCGGAACTCTCTCCTAACTCGAAGACTCAAGAAGGCTCTTGGAATCCCTGCTACCCTAACCCGGTTTTCGGATTTTGAGAGTTCTGCCACGTGTCATTGGAGTAATCGCCCACCTGTTCTTCTCCCCTCTTCAATCAATCAATCAATTCCGTGCTCTTCATGGATTTCTCTCCTCCTCAGCCAACACGAAACCCTAACCCTAGCAAGGCACAATTTCCTTGCCCACATTTATTTGGCGACTCTGCTAGGGAGGTGTAGAATTCGTGAAGGGTATGCCCATAACTCGAAGTGGGAGAATTACAGGAAGAGTTTCACCGACAACAACCATCAATTCACCGGATCCGATTTTAAGGCAAGCAAATCCAGTGTTCCAAAGCGCGAATCTGGATCTTGATCAACCCATCTTAAAAGACGTTTCAGAAGGAAGTTCAACATCACCTCAAATGGATGATCAACAACAAACCAGTGCTAGACAGACAAACATGGAAAGGCAAGGTGAGGAAGTGACTGGAGCGCAGACAACTGTGAATGCCGTACAGATGGAGATGCTCAAGGCATTACAAGAGGCACGAGAAGGCCAAGGGATGATGATGACCATGATGCTGGAAATGTAGAGGAAGCAGGAAGAAATGAGGAATTTCCGCCAGCAGTTGATGTAAATCCCCACTTTCAGGGCTATGTTCCCAGGAAGTTCGCCGGGGGAACGAGCAGAAGTGGAGGACAACAGTAACAACAAAGAGAATCAGACTGTACCTCCAACAACGGAATGTCAGCCGATTCCAATCATCAACTTGGAGCCCCAAAACAGCGATGATGTGCCACAACTCAGATTAGAAGCAAGTCAGCCTCAGCCCAACATCATCCCGACCACTCTCCCAGTATTTTCACAAGTGCAAATACCGACCATCCTGAGCCGCATCCAACGAACAAGCCAACAAGCACAACCAATACAAATTGTGCAGGATGCAAGTGTACACCAACCAATTTCTTTACCATACACGTCACCAGTGCATCAATACATAACAACCCCTCAAAGAATCCATACCATAAGCCAGTATGTGACGAAGGATGATATGATTGATGTGATCAATCAACTTCGCAAGCAGATAGCCCGACCTTCAGAATTGGACTTTACTCCACCCTACCCGGCACACGTTTGGAGACAACCTTACCCAACAGGGTATATTGTGTACCCCCCGCAGTTCCCAAAGTATAACGGGGAGAAAGGGAATGCCAGGGAGCATATTGTCAGGTTCGTGGAATCGATGTCTCCATGATTGGGTTATGATGAAGTGAATAACCACAATCTGTTGATGAGGGAATTCAACAAGACCTTGACAGATAGTGCCTTCAGTTGGTACTACAATTTGGAGAAGGGATCAGTCTATGATTGGGAAGATCTGAAATTATAATTTTTTAAGAAATTTTTCTATGTGTAGAAACAAGTAACTATTGTAGAGCTGATGCGATTCAAGCAGAAGCCGAATGAGGAGCTGTCAGATTATGTGGACAGATTCAGGGCCCAAGCACAGAAGTGTGCAGAGCCAATTGAGGAGAAGAACTTGGTCAGCATATGCAACAATGGTGTTGTAGACTCCTTCAAGCCCCATCTCATTACAAAGGCTTGTGATTCATTTGCGACTCTCTCATCCTTCGCACAAGATTTGGGAGGAGTCGTGACAGTGCCCATCAACCATGTGACGGTTACATGGAAGGGTAAGAGAACAACAACTGTGACTTTGGCTGACTCTTAGTCAAACTCACAAGGGGGCAAGAGGGAGAAGAACGAGCGAAATTTTGAGATAAGTAAAGGAAAACACGGGGACAAGTATACCAGGATGCCAGTTCTAGAGGCTATCACATGTAGTGAGAAGGCCTTTAGGGGCCTGTACGAATAATTGGTTGAGCACGGAGTGGTGAAACCTCCAAGGCCTAAATTTGTGGTGACGGAAGAGATGAAAAGAAGACCGGACTTCTGTGTATACCACCAGTACGCGGGACATTCCACTATGGACTGTTACAGTCTGCGAAGGATATACCATGAGAAGTTGGCAACCGGAGAAATTGAACTGTGAAAAGAAAGCACCGTGTATGAAAAGCCACTTCCAAACCACAAAGGAAAAGAAACATGCAACATTATTACCCATGGTGTAGCCCAAGAAGTCGAAAGGATGGAAAATTAAAAAAAAAGAGCAAAAGAAGAAGAACTCAAAGGTTCCCCTCCTAGGGTTCGGCCTCTAGAGGGCACACTCCTGTTTGAGCTCCGATGTGATTTCCCGATCGAACCTTGGTTATCGTGATGATTAAGATTAAGGAAAGTGGCGAAAAATACATGGAGGCTTAGGGATGATCTTCCTTAAGTCCTTCGAAACATAGAAAGCTACCTAAAAAGGCCAAAGGTCGTGACGCCATGACAAAGGCGTGTGTGACATCAATCCAAAAAGAACATTAGAGACTTGCTTACTTCCTCCACGACTGTTTTACTATGATAATGCAGGCAAACGTACATTTACTGCAGCTATGCCTGATGCTATGCTAAAGTTGCATGAAGGCAAGAAGGATGGAGGCTCATATTAGATTTCAAGAAACACGATCAAGGGCCACAATAGCTTATTCAAGACAACAAGCTTTAGTAGCATACAACAAGTAAGCATCAAGAATCAATAGTTGATGCTCATCATGTTGAAACTATAAGAAATTTTGTTACGTAAACTTTATCAACACAAGATGATGGACAACCCAAATACTGGCTCTACCATCGAAAGATCTCAGAACTGTAAAGATGAGAATATCAAAAATCCACCTAATATGGTGGTCCACTAGAAAATGGTGGTTGAAGTACTCAAGAGTATCCCTTGCCAAGAAATTGGATGACCAAGGGAGGAGACACAAGAATTGATGAATTAAAAATCCACCCAAGATGGTGGTCCACTCTAAATGGTGGCCAAGTCCTCGTAGATTGCACTTGCCAAGAAATTGGATGACCAAGTGACGAGGCATGCAACTTAAGCCCTTATGAAACCCTATACGCCAAACAATTGGCACGATGTACCAAGGGATAAGTCACAAGTTATACTTTCAACTTCAAAAGTAACCGAGAAACCTGACTTTACAGCCCTCGGAACTGACAAGTTATACTTTCAACTTTAAAAGTAATCGAGGCACCTGACTATAAGTCCTCAAAGTTATACTTTCAACTCTAAAAGTAATCGAGGCACCTGACTATAAGCCCTCAAACCCGAGAAAGTTACACTTTATCTCTAAAAGTGGCGAACGTTATGCTTTATCCGACAAAAGCAAAATCTATTATTATTATCTTTATGAAATTTTTTGAAACGTTGTGCTTTTCGTTAAAAGAAATATGATTATTAATAAAAATGTCAAACTTTCACTTATACTTGAATATTCTTTGATTTTAAAAGTATGGATTCAAGTGTTAGTTTGCGAGAAATCGAAAAAAAAACATGTTACTTAAAAAAAATTGCATGTTTACTCTCACTATTATGAATATTGTTGTCTTGGAGTATTAATTTGAATAACTTATGATTCAATGCTAAACATTGGGTCTTAAGGAAAAATTCAAGTTAAAGGCAATCAATAATGCTAAAGAAACTCTATTATGATAAATAAATGAGTTCTTTGATACAGGAAATAACAAAAAGCTACAAAAAGCCATACCTAGAAGTAAGGAGATCCAACCCATCACGAAAAGGAGAAATGTCAAGGCCAATAAGTTATCAACCTTACAACTCAGATATCGAAGTCCTTTGTTCATAAAGAACGGAGAGAAAGACTGTGCATCTCAAGAATAAAACTTACAAGTTGAGCTAATAAGAGGGTCTAGAAGGAAGCCTCACGAATATGTAGCCGATCAAGTGTCTGTGGGAACCAAACTAGGAGACGCGTGAGACTTTCCTGACTCGAGGAAGAAACCTGGAAATCCCTCAAAGGAATAAGCTCTTCGGTTGGATTGAAGGAAGCTATAGTAGGAGCCACTTGGGAAGCAATCATGATATTCATCGAGAGAGGGGCTGCACAAATCACGGGCTTAGAGAATGCCTGTAGCTCCACGACATCTTTGTTATTGGGTGGATAGCCGAGGTCACTAAAAGGCGAGGTGATAGAATCAAGATGAAGATAGTCAAATAAGGCGAGCCCTCAACGGGCAAAGAAAGTAAAACATCGATGCCCCCACCCAAAGAACTAGCAATTGTACCCTCGCTATCAGGTGAAGCCTCGGGAGAATCCTTCTGGGGAGGATGGAAATCAACAATAGGTTTCGAAGGATTCCCCCTCGGGGGAGGAGGATTAACTGCCATAATAGCATCAGCATCAACATGGGTGTCACTGGTACCCTCCAAGCTGTCATGAGAAGATGTTATATGTGGGCGTGAAGATGGAACTGTACTAACCACAACAGGACCTAAGCCCACATCAAACATGGAATCGTCAACATTAAGGCTGCCACGATCATCATGAGGTGAGGAGGGCTCGACAACAATCATGTTATGTCAAGGAGGCTCAGAGAAACGTCAAGTACCTGATCGTCTTTCTGGTACATCAGTGTTGAGTTGGATTAATAGCTTGAATTTTCCACCTCTAGGGAAGAATCATAGATTACAGCGAGTTAATGGGTATGGTAAGCTTCACAACTGGACACATCGGTGTATGTTTTTTGAGTTGCCTTATTGGGCTACACTCTGCATCCATCATTGTCTAGATCCGATGCATACAAAAAAGAATGTATTTGATAATATTTTTTATACAGTGCTAAATGCCAGTGGTAGAACAAAGGACAACAACAAGTCAAGACTCGATTTGGTAGAAATGAACATTATGGATCATTTGTGGCTGTATGAGGAGGGTGGTAAGACGATAATGCCTAAAGCTGATTATACTTTGACCAGGGAACAATTGATATTGATATGTAATTGGATTAGTGGTCTGAAGCTTCTAGATGGATATTCTTCAAATATAGCAAGGTGTTGTAAAGTTGAAGAGCTGAAGTTTCGGGGTCTAAAAAGTCATGATTGTCATGTATTCATGCAGAAGTTGATCCCCATGGCATTTATTGACTTGTTACCGAAACGTGTGGTTGAAGCACTGACAGAGTTTTCTAACTTCTTTAGAGAACTATGCTTGACGGAGCTCCAATTCAGAGACAGATAAAATGGAGAGGCAGATAATGGAAATACTATGCAAGTTAGAAATGATCTTCTCCCCATCGTTTTTTGATTCAATAGAGCATTTGCCTATTCACCTGCCATACGAAGCCAAGTTTGGTGGTCCCGTGCAATATAGATGGATGTATCCACTTAAGAGGTAATGACATTAATGTTTTTAAAATACTGCTAAAATGTTACAAACCTATTTTCTAATGTATACATGCATATATAACATATACGTATATGCGACGTTTAAAGCAAAATGTGAAGAATAGAGCCCGCGTAGAGGGTTCAATTGTTGAAAGTTATGTTATGGAGGAGCTTGTTAATTTCTGCTCGTTGTATTTTGAGCCGAATGTTCAGACAAGGCACAATCGCCTATGTCGAAACGAGGCTGTTGCACACGAGCTCAACACGTGAGATTTAACGGCTTTTAGTCATCTGGTACAACCATTTGGCGGGAAAAAAGTGATTCTTGACCGATAATGAGTATGTAGCTGCCACATTATATGCACTTATAAACATGAACGAAGTTACGCCATACATTAAGTAAGTAGCCATAACTATGTCGTTTGTAACTGTTAAAAGTTCTTTGCATACCCATTAAGTGCGTAGCCATAATAATGTCGTATATAACTGTACTGCAGTTAATATGATGCTGAGATACGTGAAGCGAATCCGATTATATCGGACGAGAAATTGGAAAATTTGAGAAATAGAGAATTTGTGCAATGGTTTAAAGATGTAGTAAGTGTCTTAAATTGATGTCTAAATGCATTTACCCTCATGAATGAATCTTATGACATAATTAACTTTAGAATATGTTGTGTTACTATACATTAGGTCCTCACAGATGATAAAGCTGACATTCGGCTAACGCTTATAGCCGAAGACCCTGAAAGATCTGTAGATACTTATACATGATGCATTGTCAATGGTTATAAATTTAAGTGTTGTGATATTGGGGAAGTCGCTTCATCTAATTTTGGAGTTGTGATTAAAACTAGCTGCTACGATAATCTTTGGGATGACTGGTATGGACGATTGCTAGAAGTACTCGTTCCCAAATATTGGGGTCAGAAAGAGTTAGTTTGCTTTAATTGTCATTGGTTTGATGTTGAAAATGGAGTTAGAGTAGATAAAAATTTAGGACTGGTGACAGTAAATGTTAAGTCAAAACTAAACTCAAACGAGCCTTTTATTTTAGCAAGTCAAGCAACGTAGGTGTACTACGCACGGAGTGTTAAGACAACTAAAAGCTCATGGTATGCTGTTATAACCACCAAAGCTCGTGGTTTTTAAGGCACAACTCCTCGTTCAGACGATGAACCTTTACAAGTCGAGTCTACTAGTGTCACACCTACTGATGTGACAGTTATTAGTGAGTCCAGTGAAGACGAGGATGATGTCGTCGTTGTTGAAAGTGAAGAGGATGTTGTTGAGGAGGAAGATATAAATAAAGAAATCGTTGAGGATGACGAAGATGGTGATGACATCGAGAATGAAGAGCTACTGCGCGAAGATGACGATTCTGATATTGATGGCTTTGATGATATAAATGATTAGGAGTATGTACTATTTATGTCTTTTTAGTTGTATCTATATGTACTAGTTTGTAGTAGTGCAATTATGAGTCTGTAACTTATATTATTCTACTAATTATGGTGCAAAATTATTTAGGTTACTATTTATGTCTTTTTAGTTGTATCTATATGTAATAGTTTATAGTAGTGCAATCATGATGGTGTAACCTATATTATTCTATTAATTAAGTTGCAAAATTATTATGATTACAAATGTCTTATAATATTCTGTTGATTTCTTTACAATTATATACATATGATCTGTACACCACACGGCGATCGTGGTGGGCGGGCTGGTAGTACAGGTCGTGGGGGCCGTAGAGGTAGAGGGGGTGATGATCAGCCTGGATCTTCAGGTACAATTACATGTTAAATTGTTTTATGTCTTACTGTTTTCTTATATAGTATTGTCATGATATTCATTTATATAAAAATATTCACATATTGCACTACATAGGTGATCGGCGTAGGCCTCCGCGGGGACTAGCACGCGGCGTGCTTAGGAATCCCCCCCAGGCGCCTCATATATGCCGCATCGGGACTAACAGGTAATTTCATAATATGTGTAGCATTTTACATTTGTTTTATATAAAATCCTGCATATATATATATATACTTTAGAATTTTCAAATGTATTAATTTCAATTGCAGTATCCTTGGCGCGACGCCAAGGAACACGTTGCTTGGGATCGTGCACAACCGATTCTCAAGCACGTGGATGAGGTGGGCGGATGTGGATGACCGCACACGCCAGTTGATTATCGATGAGTTTCGGGTAAGATGTCATTCATATGTTAGTTTTCTATTCCATTTGCATGTTTTTTTACATGTCAGTTTATGTTGTCTACTAAGCTTGTTAATGTGTAATGTGCATAGATATTACCGATTTGAGGACGGTTAGGAAGCCCATGACATGACCGTTATTCGGGGATATCTAAAGATGAACGGGCACAAGTGGGTCCACGACTAGAAGAAGAAATCCCAGAGAAGGACGGCAGATGGACAAATGCTTAGAGATGTTCGACCAGATTTCCTTGGTGCTGCGGTTTGGGAGCATATGTGCAGCATTTGGGAGGGCGCTGCTTTTCAGAAGATGTCAGCACAGCGTACAATAGCCCGACAACAGAGTCGTCTGCCACACTGCATGGGGTCTCAGTCGTACGACCTTTTTAAGGAGAGACTCAAGGATACTCTTAAGCGCCCAACTTCCCACTTAGAGTTTCGGTGGCACGCCGATCAGAAAAAAGGTGATGGTGGTTATATCTCACCCGAGGCAGAGGACATTGTTGTAAGTAATTTTATCCATTTATTTAGTCTGTATTTTAATTCATGAAATTCGTATTCATATTCTTTAAACAACTATGCTTTTCATATCGTTATGTGTTTTTTTCAGCGACGGTTCGAGACACTCACAGGGGAGCAGAGCAGCCAGAGGATGGATGGTGACGTAGATCCTTTGACGCGCGATGCTAAGGAGATGGAGGACTAGCTGCAGGCTACAGGGGGACCGAAAAAGGGTAGAGTTGTGGGCATTCCACGGGTCCCAACCTACACTTTAGTGCCTGTTGTGCGAGCTAGGCGTTGCCCACCCACTGGAGCAGGTGGTGCGAATGGATCGGGTGCCGACCCTTCATTATCCGACGATTTCTTCCGGTGGATCATAGAGGGGTGCATGGAGAGCAGTGCTATACAATCAGGCGCACCATCCCGCCAACGCATCTACCAGTTTACTTAAGAGGTCGTCCACAGCTCCATAGATCCGGAGGCATCTGCCGACGAGATGATGGGTCTGGTCCGGGAGGAGGCCGTTTGTGTATGCGTGGTTGTCTTGGCCAACCTCTTTCCTCCACATATTCGAAAGGTGAATACAATTAATGATGTATGTCTTTATTTAATTCACAGGTTTTGTAATTATATTGCTTATATAAACTGTCAAACATGTAGTTATTGGACTTATTGCTGAACTTGTCTAAATTAAACTTAGAAAAATAATCAAAAAAGAGACCGAAACTCGCCCCAGGCATTGAAACGACACGAAACCATAAACATAACACCTCATAGATATTTGCAACATGTTACAATTTACGAGACTCGACTCTGAGATCCGGAGGCCGAGTTATCAGCTCGTTTCCCGAACTTGTATAAATTAAATAAAACTTAGAAAAATAGTCGAAAAAGAGACCAAAACCTATCCTGAGCGTCAAAACAACACAAAACCATAGACATAGCATCTCATAGATATTTGGAACACGTTACAACTTACGAGATCCGGAGGCCGAGTTATCAGCTCGTTTGCCGAACTTGCACATATTAAAAAACACTTAGCAACATATAGACCAAAACCCGCCTCAGACGTCGAAATGATACGAAATTATAGACATAGCACCGCATAGATATTTGGAACACGTTACAACTTACGAGACTCGATTCCGAGATCCGGAGGCCGAGTTATCAGCTCGCTTCCCGAATTTGCACATATTAAATAACACTTAGCAAATTATAGACCAAAACCTGCTCCGGCCGTCGAAACAACACGAAACCATAGACATAGCACCTCATAGATATTTGGAACATGTTACAATTTACGGGACTTGATTCCGAGATCCAGAGACCGAGTTATCAGCTCATTTGCCGAACTTGTATAAATTAAACATAGAAAAATATTCAAAAAAGAGACTAAAACCCGCACTGGGTGTCGAAACGATATGGAACCATAGACATAGCACCTCGTAGATATTTGGAACATGTTATAACTTATGGGACTCGATTCCGATATCTGGGGACCGAGTTATCAGCTCGTTTGCCGAACTTGTATAAATTAAACTTATAAAAATAGTCGAAAAAGAGACCAAAACCCACCCCGGGCATTAAAACAACACGAAACCATAGACATAGCACTGATGAGTGGGTTTTATACCCATTCATTGGGCACTTTTTTTTAATGTTCCAAACTTTCGAGAATCCTGTAATCCAACTTTATATAAATACTAAAGGTTGTGTTATATTTTTAGATTGTGTTATGTGATTTTTCAATGTGTAGGATTCTGTGTTTTGGTTTTGAAAATGACTTTAGCACTCGTTAGAATCAAGAAGTTATAAAGGTTACGACCTAACTAGGGTTAGAACCTAAAAATTAGATATGCTCGTGGAATCCGTCTTGCATCCTTTTGGGACTTTTCACATTACACGAAATAGTGTTTATATGAGTCATAGAACCCAGGGAGCGAATAAAAATATTTTTAAAAGAAAAAAAACGTCGAGCTTAAAATAAAAACGTCAAGCTTAAAATATCTTCACCGACGAGCTTCTTAGTATATTTACGAAAAGTTGCTTTGTCGTGCTTAAACTGATATAGTGCTTTGTCGTGCTTAAACTGATATAGTGCTTTGTCGTGCTTAAACTGATATACTGCTTTGTCGTGCTTAAACTGATATACTTCTTTGTCGTGCTTAAATTGATATACTATTTTGTCGCGCTTTCGAGTTAACGTTCTTGTAAGCTACTTAGGATTAATATTAATTAACCTACTTGTAAACAAGTTAGGAAAAACCTAATTAAACCCTAATTAGGGTTAAGTTAAACTAGTTTAAGTATCCAATCCTCGTGAAGTGTAATGGACCAATAGGAAGCTAAGGATTTTTAAATCAACCAATAGAAATCAGACACCAAGATAGTAATTCAAGTGAACAGGAATGGACCAATCAAAATCCAAGTAAAGAAAACCAACCCAAGCACGTCAAGCATGCCAAGTATGTCAAACACCTAAGCTAGATAATTTCATTGATGAGCTTGGAAGATATTTTCATTGACGAGCTTGGAAGATATTTTGCTCAAATGACCATTATTGCTTAAAATTCGGGGTCATTACAGTTCCAACAAGGACAAAGGCAAAGGAAAGCTTAAGGGACAATTGTTGTGACATCCCCAAATCCGGGTAGTTCATTCCCACAGAATTTGGTGTTCACTATCCAAATCAATCACATCTAACTACCCATAAATAAGAAATAACTGAAATACAAATCATCCCATTAAAGGGTTACAACATCTTAAACAAATCAATCCCAGGTCATCTAACCTTAAACAAAACATCAATGCGGAAACATAACATAAATAACGTAGGTCTATTACATAAACATCTTTCAAATAAATTAAACAAGTCTTCATCACTTGTTCACCTTGCCTTTTCCCTTACTAGTAGATGGTTCGTCAACTCTTTCAACCTTAGCTGCAATGTTATTATGCAAAAATGATCAACGATTTCCCAACAAGTATAATAATAACAATAATAATAACATGCGTGTAAACACCCAAATTTTGCACTTCGTATACTAACCCTGACAGGAGGGCAGATTCGTCCATTGAGCCGGCCTACGAGAGCGAAGGATGGGCGCAAGTACGAACACTCGACGCCACCGCGATGATTTGCAAATCAAAACTAACATGACAACAAGGCCGTCCGAAATGAGCATTCCCGAATGATGTGGCACGTCTCCCAGTAATTCCCGGACTGCAAAATACAAACCTGTCGGCGAAAACCGACGTCACGACACGAGAATCGAGGCATGGTATAAAAATTGAGAAAGTCAAACCAGCCAGCCGCGGATTGATCTGCGACCAATAAGTGCGCCTTTTGAAAATACGGAACTCGAAACACGGAAATCGAAAACCAGCTGAGTGGATGGGGGGCGGCCAGCCAGCCGCAGATCCATCTGCGGCTGCCCTTGGCAGCCCCATATCAGTGCAGTTCTTCATTTGTTCCAGGAGAAGACAGAAGGAGGGGAGAGCAAAGCAGCAACACAGCAGCTCGGAAAAAGAGAGAAATAGCAGAAATTCGCAACAAAATAGGAGGAAAAAGAGAGAAAAAAAAGAGAGGATTGATACTTTTTGGATTTGATTGTATCATATATACTTCTCATTCTATTCAAATACACAAGTTTACATCCACTTTGGTATCATTTGCAAGGTGAAAATCCCCTTTGTTATAGCAATTTCTATCATATCATTTGGTTAAATTAAATGTAGTTTTTATGTAATTTATGGTGGAACAATAAATTAGGGATTATTAGTGAGGGTTCCATCAGAACAAAATTCTTCCTAATAACCCGATGATATTCATCTATTGATTCTTTTGTTTGTTTTAAGGCGATGTATGGGGCATGGTTTCTTTAAGTTGATATTTTAGGATGTTTTGGCATTGTTAGATTATCCGTGTCGGTTATTTCTTGTAATATCCGTTTTGTGGGTGTGTGGAAATTTCGGGTGTGAGCCTAGGAACGCGACCCCGTGGTCCAAATCCGATGATGGACATCTTTTGATGTGGGTAGTAGGAACGATGTAGTCTTCATTGTAAATATGTAATCGTCGGGCCTTAAAACGACGCCAAGGCGAGAATCGTGTTTAAGGCCCCGTCATAGTGAAAATATGCGATTGTGGGCGTTCGGGGTTATTTTGATGGCTTACATGCCCGTGAATATCCTACGCATTATTAATGTTTGATTTGAGTTGCAACACAAAAAAAGGATTTCAAGGCTAAACGATGAAGATTTTCATAAAATCCATCAAACTAGGTTGTTAGCATCACGAGGATAAGAAATTGGAAGTGCTGATGAAATCGATTTCGATTTTACGAGAAGGCAAAAGAAAAAAATCGTTTTCAAACATCACAAGAAACGGTTTTATAAAATAAAGGATGTTCTATTAAACCAATGTGCATAGGGTTAAAGAGACTCTAGAAATTGCCGTCATTTTAATTATGAAAGCAACGTATATGTCTCGATTCCTATTTTGACGTAGGTTTAAAAACTCTTGTTTTGCCAAAACGACACCTAATGAAAACCTTGTAGTTTTGACAATTAAAATCAAACCTTTCTAATAAAGAATAAAGCTTTCTCGTATAAATCGAAGGACATTCTAAAGCATTCTCAAAGCACGACTTTCCATAAAAAACCCCAAATGATTCTTTCATACAAACTCACCACAATATTCATATAGACACACATACGCGCATATACATACACATTTCATGAATTAAAGGATAGGAAAAGCATCAAGATTGCGGTAACCGTGTTTCACGGAAGTCGGGGGGTGCCTAACACCTTCCCCTCGCTTAAGCAAGCCCCCGAACTCTATGAATCTCGGTTCGCAGACCAATTAATTCGGAGTCACATATAAGCCAGCGATTTACGAAAGAACGAAACTCGGATGAGTTGGTACATCCATTTCAAATATACCAACTGGCGACTCTGATTAATTGGCTCATCATAAAAAACGATCTTTCAAAACCCCGTCGACATTAAGTGCCGACCTTTTCCAAAAAAAAATCATCTAATGAAAAGGCTAAAATTGGAAAGGATAAATATTGCGACGGAAGCGACATTCCCGGCGTCGACAGCTGGCGACTCTGCTGGGGACATTAGAGGGCTTAAGCCGCGTTCAAATCTTGATGCTATCCTATCCTTTAAAAATTCATGAATCTGTATTTGCATGCGATATTGTGACCTGTTTTGCTTGTTGTTGTGTGAATGTGTGTTTTGTCCAGTGAATGAATGATCAAATGGAATTGCTTTACTTTAAAGTAATCATTTGTATACGGTGAGGACGATGAATGTGAATGTATGTTGAGAGTGTACCTCCTCTTGAGGCTAACCCGTCGGTTACTTATTACTGGACTCGAAGGGGCTGCTCCCCGGAGATGGCTCAGGAAACGCACCACCCAGATCCGCTCCAATCGAAAGGATTCAGACAAGTAGATTGCGAAGATTTGGGGACCTTCATGCCGAAAAGCCCGCGAGAGTAACCCTAGGGTAGGTCAGCCTCTGATAAACCCAACGCAAGGAAAGTCTCTTCATGCCCTTTTACGTTTACGCGTATAAATGTCATAGTCCCATTCAATATTTTTACATATACCTTCCCTGTTGTCAAAAGAAAATACTAACCTCCGTGTTTTGCAGGGAATAGCTGGGAAAGCATAATAATTCGTGTCTAACATTTATTATTGCAATAAGGGACTACTAACATTTTGTTTTGCAGGGAAAGATTAAAAAACCCAAAAACACGAAAGTTACAGCTTTAGCATGCATCCACATCTTTCATTTCCCAAAGATTAAACTTCAAACCGTTGTTTCTGTAGGATTGCTCCTCAAACGCGTTTGCAGTCTAAAAGGGCCCAGGACTCTACATCTGAAATGGCTGATCTTCCACCTACTAATCCTGGTTCCATATCTCGTGAGGAATTTGATGATTTTAAGAAACAGATGTTGAAAATGGCCATGATGCTGAAGGAACAATTGCTACCTAGACAGGATCCACCTAAAGAGGATCCACCCCAACCTAAGGGCGAGCCAGTCGTCCCTAAGACCATTCCTATACCTAACAGGACGGTGATTACTATCCCAGAGGAAGGAGACACTGATGACCTTCAAAAGAAAATGAAGCAAATGGAGGAGACCATCCAATCCCTGAAAGGCGTAGGTTCCTTGGGCAAGGTGAATTATTCAGATCTGTGTGTCTTTCCAGGAACCAGATATCCAGATAAGTTTAAAATTCCTGAATTTGAGAAATACAATGGGAAGGGGGATCCTTATACACATCTGAAAATATACATTGGGGAGCTTGGATCTTATGCAGAGGACGAAGGTCTAAGGATGCAATTATTCCAAAAGAGCCTGACGGGAGAGGCAAGAATTTGGTATGCCCGTCTTGATAATGCCCGGATCCACAATTGGGAGGAGTTGGCCCATACCTTCTTAACACAATATAGCTTCCAGGCACAAATGGCCCCGGATAGATATCAAATGACGAAGATCAAGAAGCAAACAAAAGAATCTTTCAGGGATTATGCACAGCGATGGAGGGGTATGGCTGCACAGGTGAATCCCCCAATGAGCGAGTCGGAGATGGTGATGACCTTCGTGGATATTCAAGAGGCACCTTATTATGAGCGGGTTATATCGGGGATTGGAAGACCTTTTGCCGAGATGATAAAACACGGAGAAATGGTGGACATGGGGTTGAAGTCTGGCAAGATTCGGGATTTCACGGCTTTGGAAACAGCTGCGGAACAAATCCAGAGTGGAAACTATGACAGCACTTCCCGTAGGGTCCAAAAGAAAAAGGAGGAAGATGTTTCCCTCATCCTGCAGGGATCATCTAGAAAGACGGAGAACAATCCTCCAGTACAGATACAGAGAGTGGGGCCATCCCGACAGCCTAACTTCACTGATCAAAGAACGGAGGGGCGAAGAAGGTTTGAGACCACAAAAAATCGAGTATTCACCCCGCTCGGGGATCCTCTTGAGCGGATTTTGGCGGTGTTGATAGCCCAGAAGAAAATAGTCGATTTGGCACCCCCAAGTGACCAGAAAGGAAGAAGATTTGACCCAAGCAAGCGATGCGCATACCACTCAGGTTCCCCTGGTCATGATACGCAGGAATGTTGGACGCTGAAGCACAGAATTCAGAACTTGATTGATAGTGGGGAAATTGTGGTGGAACAGCCAGACTCCCCAAATGTTAAAGTCAATCCCCTTCCTAGGCATGATGGAGGGGGGGTCAATGTGGCTGAATTATGTGAAGAAAATGGATGAGATGATCAGCATGATAAGTGATCACAGAGTGCACGGGGAGCGCCAATTAGGTTGGCGGGTGTAAGCAGAAATATCACAGAGGGGCCTGTCAAGTTAACGGCTCCGAAACTCCTCACCCTTAAGGCGAGACCGCAAATCCCTGTCAACAGTCTGAAAACGGTACCATGGAATTACGGGGGAGTGTCAGAGGACGCGACCAGTTGTGCTTCTGTGACATCAAAGGGGAATCCTTTATATCTTCCAGGACGAGTCCTGGAAAGCAAAACGAAGAAGAATGAGAAGATATCCGAGGAGAAAGCCTTGGAATTCTTAAGGAAGATGGATCATCCAGAAGCAAGGGGGATCCAGATATTAAGCGAGGAGTCGACCCTGACGTCGATCATGGATTTGGTGTTATCATCCAGTGATCACTGCAAAATTCTGGCCAAAGTCCTGGAGGAGGCATACATTCCCAAAGAGATTAGCAAAGAAGGTTTCGGCCATCTGGTGGACCATCTATTGGAAAGTAATGTAATATCGTTCACAGATGATGATATCCCTAAAGAGGGAAGGGGGCATCAAAAACCGCTGCATATTGCGGTAATCTCTTCAGGTTATATTATGAATGGGGTGCTGATTGATGGGGGATCGGCGTTGAATATATGTCCCCTCAGTACATTGAAGAAGATGAACATCAATCCTAAGCGCCTAAGGGCCAGTCATGTAGTGGTACGAGCCTTCGACGGATCCCGGAGGGATACAATTGGAGAGATAGAGTTGCCTGTGGAAATAGGACCTTGTACTTTCGATATCTCTTTCCAAGTCCTAGACATTGCGGCAAGTTATAACCTGTTATTGGGGAGGCCGTGGATACACATGGTCGGGGCAGTTCCTTCCACGCTACACCAGCAAATCAAACTTATCATCGATGGGAGTCTGGTGACGATCTCGGTAGAGTGTGATGGCCCTTCTCCTCCCAAGAATGGCCTGCCGGTGATTAATGTGGACGAGTCGGCGGCACCTGCCAGTTTTCAGGCGCTGGAAATCAGCACTCCCCACTACAGATGCCTGGGGGCTCCAGCCGTGAAACCTAAGGTCTCTCCGGAACTTACCTTTGTTGCAAGAGAAATGATGAAAATGAAATTTCAACCTGGACAAGGGTTAGGAAAGAGCAGTCAAGGAATCACCGAGCCCATTCAACTACCCCATCAGATAGGCAAAGCAGGGTTGGGATATCATGAAGGCGTAGCACGGAGACACCGTCAAGGCGCAGCCCCGACTCGACTGGCCGAAAATCCGATGACCAAGGTCAACAATGAACGAGGGACTAGCAAGCCTGTGATTGGGACAGGGGGTGAAGAATTGACCCCCACAAGTGATGAGTCGACCAAGAGGGAAAGTTTCCTACAGGAGGTCGCGCAAAAGTTCGAAACCAGGTGCTATATCCCCGGACAGTTAACAAGCAATGGAGAGGGGAAGGATGTTGCCATACCACCGGGAGCCCAACAAAGTGTGCCTGTCATCGATTGGGCAGGGCTAATTATTCCTGAAGAAGGTATGAAGATGGACTCAGGCAATGTGGCCGTAGTCATCGGGGAAGTTTCCGATGTGAAGCCACCTTTCATCTAGCGCATTTCGTCTGATCTGACCACCGACAACTGGACAATGGAACCAGTGATATCCAAACGAGGGTAAAACATGGAGTCGGGATGGTAGACCCCAGATGGGGGGGGGGGGTGAATGGATACTAGTTTTTGTCCTTTATTTTAAATCTTGCATGGTTATGTATTTTGTCGTGTTATTTTAATGGCGATCATTGTGGGAAAACGATTTATATATATGACAAATATTTTTGTTTCATGTCAGGTGTACCAATTTGAGTATTTCTTGCCTAACAAACGATGTTTCAAATTTGAAAGATGACTATGATTTTGATATTGAGCTGGATTTTGATTTGATGGGCATTGAGCAAGACGAGACAGATTACGACGACGCGCCTGACGAGATCAAAGGATGGGTCGAGGATAAACCCAAACCCAACTTAGACCAAACCGTCACCATAAATATCGGAACCCCTGACAAGCCTAAAGAGCTCAAGATAGGAACAGACCTGACCCCTAGCCATAAAACAGAAATAACCAAGTTGCTAAGCCAGTATGAGGATGTTTTTGCCTGGTCTCATGA
Source organism: Aralia elata (assembly GCA_034770075.1). NCBI lineage: Eukaryota > Viridiplantae > Streptophyta > Magnoliopsida > Apiales > Araliaceae > Aralia > Aralia elata. The sequence goes on along the minus strand of CM068386.1, from coordinate 42,513,580 downwards.
GGACATGATCGGATTGTCCACCGACATTGTGGTACACCGGTTGCCCATAAAGGAGGGTTTCAGGCCTGTCACGCAGAAACTGAGAAAGTTAAAACCGGAGTGGAGCTTGAAGGTGAAGGAAGAGATCATCAAACAGTTCAGGGCTGGAATCATTATGGTGTCCACTTACCCAGAATGGCTGTCCAATGTAGTCCCAGTGGCTAAGCCTGGAGGGAAGGTGAGGGTATGTGTCGACTATAGAGATCTAAACAAGGCCAGTCTCAAGGATAACTTCCCGGTGCCTTTCATACACATCCTGGTGGATAACACGGCCCAGTACGAGATGTACTCTTTCGTTGATTGCTTCGCGGGGTATCATCAGATAATGGTAGCAGAGGAAGACCGGGAAAAAATCGCTTTCATCACCCCTTGGGGCACTTTCTGCTATAGACGATTGCCTTTCGGTCTCACCAATGCGGGGGCTACTTATCAGAGAGCCATGATGGCCCTGTTCCACGACATGATGCACAAAGAGATAGAGGTCTACGTGGATGACATTATAGTAAAATCAAGGGTAGAATCTGATCATATAACCCATCTCAAAAAGCTATTCGATCAGCTCAGAAAATATAATTTGAAGCTCAATCCGGCAAAGTGCGCTTTCGGAGTGCAGTCGAGCAAGCTCTTGGGATTCCTGGTTAGTGATGGGGGCATTGAGTTGGATCCGACGAAGATTAAGGCCATTGTGGATATGCCAGCACCTCACACAGAGAAGGAGCTAAGAGGATTCCTTGGAAGAATAAACTTCATCAGCCGCTTCATATCGCACTTGACGACTGCATGCGAGCCGATTTTCAAACTATTAAGGAAAGATGCCTCCCAAGAGTGGAATGAGCAATGTCAGAAAGCCTTTCAAACCATTAAAAAGCAGCTGACGGAGGCACCGGTGCTGGTACCCCCGAAGGATGGAATCCCTCTGTTTATGTATATATCAGTCAATGCCATTGCGATGGGATGTATGCTGGGACAGAAGAACGAATCAGGCAAAGAGCAGGCCATCTATTACCTCAGCAAGAGATTTAGCCGATGCAAACAGAATTACACCCCCATCGAAAGGACCTGTTGTGCTTTGGCGTGGGCTGCAATGAGGTTATAACACTATCTCCATGGTCACACTACGTACTTGATATCGAGAATGGATCCCCTGAAGTACATCTTTGAAAGGCCCATGCTGAATTGTCGATTGTCCAGGTGGCAGTTAATCTTACAGCAGTTCGACATCGTATACGTAACTCAGAAAGCCATGAAAGGGCAGGGAATTGCAGATCAGTTGTCAGAAATGCCAGCAGGGGGGATGGAGCCTTTAGAAACTCCTTTGTCGGGCGAAGATGTATTTTGGGTTTCACACACGAGATGTGATGACGAAGGGCAGTTCTAGAAGTTGTATTTTGATGGTGCCATGAATGTTGAGGGGGCAGGGGCCGGAGCAGTCCTGGTCTCTATCACCGGAGAGCAATACCCTGTGGCCACTAAATTGCAGTTTAGTAATTCGAACAACACAGCTGAGTACGAGGGATGTATATTGGGACTCCGTTTTGCCCGCGATATGGGAGTGAAGAGACTAGCGGTGTTCGGGGATTCAGAACTGGTAATCAGACAGGCGATCGGGGTGTACAACACAAAAGAGCTCCAGTTACTTCCATACCATCGTTGTGTTATCCAATTGATGCGAGAGTTCGAAGATATCGCTTTCCGACATATCCCTCGGGGACGGAATGATTTTGTCGATGCATTGGCAACTCTGGCTTCCTTAATCCACGTAATCAAGAGCAGGGACGTTCCACAGATTGAGATAGCAGTACAGAATGCCCCAGCATACGAGGAACATGTTGCAGTATTATCGGACGAGGTGATTCTGCCAAAGCAGCCTTGGTATCACGACATAAGGGAATATCTGAGAGATAGATCCATTCCCGACCAAGCAAACCGAGCTGAGAGGATGAGAATTCAAAAGATGGCAATGAAGTTTTACCAGAGTGGGGATTCACTCTACAAGAGGGATGCTGGTTTGGGATTGTTGCAATGTGTAAATGAAACGCAGGCCCAAAAGATTATGGACGAAATACACGGTGGAGTGTGTGGGCCGCACATGAGTGGACCGATGCTGGCCAAAATGATCTTGAGAACGGGGCATTACTGGTTAACACTGAAGGCCGACTGCGATGATCATGTCAAATGATGTTACCAATGCCAGGCGCACGGTAATGTAATCCATGCGCCCCCCCAATGAACTGCATTCTATGACCTCCCCTTGGTCATTCTCAATGTGGGGTATGGATGTAATCGGACCGATAGAGCCCAAAGCGAGCAACGGACACCGATTCATCTTCGTCATGATCGATTACTTTACTAAATGGGTAGAAGTAGGTTCTTTCCCTAAAGTAACTCAGGAGATCATCATTGGTTTCATCAGGAATAATGTTATTTGCCGATACGGGCAACCTGAGGTCTTGGTCTCCGACAATGCCAAGAATTTGAACAATGCCCTCATGAAAGAATTATGTGACCAGTTTAAGATCAAACACCTCAACTCTGTCATTTACCGTCCTAAGATGAATGGGACAGTGGAAGCTGCAAATAAAAATATCAAGAAGATCATGGCGAGAATGTCCGCCAATCATCGGGGATGGCCGGATCTGCTACCTCTTACCTTGCTGGCTTACAGAACGTCGGTGTGTACTTCTACAGGGGCAACCCCTTATGCTTTGGTATACGGAATGGAGGCTGTTCTGCCAGTTGAGGTTGAGATGGCGTCCCTCAGAATATTGATCGATGCTCAGATAAGCGAGGAGGATTGGATGCAAAGTCGATACGACCAATTGGCTCTAATTGATGAAAGGAGGGTGGCTGCTGTTTTGCACGGTCAGTTATATCAGCAAAGGATCTCTCGATCATACGACAAAAAGATAAGACCTCGGAAGTTCAAGGAAAATGACCTAGTGCTAAAGAGAATCATGCCTTGCCAAGACGAAGCCAAAGGGAAGTTTGCCCCGAATTGGGAGGGACCTTTTGTGATTAAGAAAGTGTTGTCCGGAGGAGCCCTCATATTGCAAGAGATGGATGGTGAGGTGTTTCCACAGCCCATCAATTCCGATTCGGTGAAGCGGTTCTACGCTTGAAAATCATCATTTTCTTCTCTTTCTTTGAAAAACGAACTACGTAGGACCTGATTTCCCAACCTGTGGGAATACGTAGGCAGCCATCATGGCACGGTCCGATTCCTTAAAAATAATACTTTCTCAAACCAAAACCAATTCCCAACAGCCAGATAAACCTTCCTATACCCTCGAAACCCTCCCGAAACCAGCCACCTAATCAACTTCATCTCAAATGACATAACCCTAAACCAACCAAACAGTTAGCCAAAATCTAAGACTCAATCCGATGAAATCAACGGGAGTGCGGCAATATCTGTCAAATCTCCATCAAGACTTGAGAAGAGAAAGAAGGCGAAATATCAAAATCATGGTTAGCTGGATAAAATGAGGATCCAATGAAAGGCAACGATACGACAAAAAGGGAAAATGACTAAATTTAAATGCATGTCTACATATATAAGTCATTTCGTTACAAGATTTCTCTTTTGATAACCGATGAAACTGACATAGTCTATGCAGGAAATAAAATGACCTACAAATCTGAAACTAACTGAAGCAGGATAGATAAGGTGGTGGATAGATCTGAAGCATCAGCATCCCCTGCAATCTGCTGCCCCATCATGTCGATGCGACCCAATAAAGCAGTGGCTCGGCTGACAGTCTCAGAATGAGCATCTATAACTGCCCTAGTCTGAAATACAATGGCGTCTCTGTCAGCAAGGGCAGCATCTCTAGCCAGAATGGCAGCATCTCTCTCAAAAAGAGCGGCATCCCTCTCAGCCTCAGTAGTAATCAAGGCCAGGCGGAGTCGGGTATCCTCAGTAACCCGACTAGGGGCAGAATCAGCTGAGATGGAATGATCTGTGGTATCATCTGGGAAAATCACTCCAGAGTCATCAAAAGCCCCAGTCTGACTCAGACCAATAATATCCGAATCTCCGCGCAACCATTGCACGTAAGCAAATGTCTGGATGGGGCAGCTCTCACTATATTCGGCAAAGATCCTGCGAGACCAAAGATCGTATACCCGCAGTAGATCTCTCTCTGTCTGGGGTGATATGAGGAATCGATAGTCGGCCGCTCCCGTGAAAGGGTGAAAATCCTGTGTCTGATCAAACTGCCATGTAACCGCCAAGGGATGATAAGTCGTCACGCCTCTCAAGCCAGCAATAGGGATGAAATCCAGGTTGGGCACGTGAGTCAAGAAGCTCATAAAGGAGCAATAACCCGAATAGATCAGGAGATGAAAAGGATCCTCAATAACCGACAAAAATGCTATCCAGGAGGCCGCATCAGTACAGCTCACGGGACAAAACGAAAACTGCGTGGCTATGTCATGGCTGAAGCAAAACCCATGGTGACGGAAATGACCGATGGGGCTGAGATGGCTCATAAACCACACGTACAACAAAACAGAGCTCCCCCTGAACACTCTGCCTCGGAAAGATTGACAATATGAGGCGGACATGTATGTATCTGCTAGTATCATGGGAATGATGGTGTAATCCTCCTGAAGGGCTCTAATGGCCGCAATAACTCGCATATCCAACAGATCGGGTCCGCGCGGGCAGATACAAAACTGAGATGACACAGGCCATCAAAACGTCTACTCTCAAAGCGCCCCAACGCTCCTCAGATACGGAAAAATCACCAGAGAATAGACGAAAACTGTCGGGTGAGCCAAATCGGTCAATCAAGAAATGAAGAGGAACCAGATGGTCTGATGTGATCACCGATAGCAGAGCTGTCCTTCGCAAACTGGTGAAAGTCAAGAACTGACGGCGCATGGAACCAGCTGTGACCCTGGCACAAGGACCATCCAAAGGAAAGCCGGTAATGCGAGCATACTCCTCGAGAGTGGGGGTCAGCTCTACTGTCCCTAATCTGAACACCTGACGGGCAGGGGCCCAATAGCTCAGAATACCCTCCACAAAGCCCGCTGGCACCTGAAAAGATAATAAGGACCGAGAATGTCCCAGAAGACCATCTGCAATAACCCTGCCGGCCGGCGATAAACTGTCCAACCAGCGGAGGAGACTGCCGACCAACCCTGTGGGAGGAATGGGATCCAAACGTACCACGACATCTGGTGACGACATCTGTGAAAAATAGTATCAAAAAAACTGTGCAGGGGTCATTCTCTATCCATGAACAAAAAAAGCATGCATCATACAGTTAATAATAAAGCAATTGAACGGTCATAATGATAACAACTGTGCATAAATAAACAAATGAGTTCAATACATAGTGCATGAAATGAAAAAAAAAAGAAGAAGAAACCAAATAGGTTCAGGTACAAAAAGCCCTATCCTAGCCTGATCTAGTCAAAGGTGAGGTCATCTAAGAAGGCGGGATCCTCGAACTGATCCCCTGGAGTCGTCGAAGTCGGAGGACCAAAGTTCATGTCAGGGATATATGGCTGCGCTGGGGCATCAGATGAGCTCGGGCCTGTGTCAAAACCCGTACTATCAGGATCATATGCGTAGGCATCCTCTGGGGTCCGACCTAACACCCGAAGGTACAACGACAGCTGCTCCACCTGGCGGGTCAGAGTGGCAATATGCTCAGCATGAGTGGGAGTCCGAACACAGGCGGCCCAATCGGTCATCATCACTGAGCCGGGAACCATATCTCCGAGAAAGAAGGTGGCCCGAGTCTGGGGACCGATGGTGCGGGGCACCCACCAGATACGAAAGGTCTCGCTCGTGCTGGGACCCGAAGAAAGTGTCCGACCCTCCTCCCCCGCGAGCATAATCTCTGAAAGCTGAGAGTCCAATGGCCAGGATGTGGTGAAAGGGAGGGAATGCGGAATGCGGATCTCTCCAGTAACGCATCTGAATGCGCGCTCTCCCAGATACATCACCCAGCCCCCAACACTCTGTAAAGTAAGGCGGCGGGTGGAAAGTGCGAACTCTGGGCCGGAAGGATACCCATCTGTGAACCCCACAGCCAGGTGCTCAGAAAGATAAGGAGTCCAGACGACCTCTGCAGCGGAGATCAGCTCCAGCTGAATGCGGCAATGGGCAAAGCTGCCAGACACCGGGACCTCCTCCAGGGTGCTGTGGTGCCATCGCCGACCCCGGGGATAGGTATCCAGACCGAGGGTAGTGACAGGCCTCAGACAGGGGAGTCGCTCGTAGGCCCAGAACTGTGAACAGAAACAAGGAAAGGCATGAGTAACCGACAAGTGCAGAAAAGAGAAATGAAATGATGGGAAGTACAGTAAGAAAAGAGGAAGAGAAGGCTCACTAGCAAAAAGTGGTAGAATCTGAGCCAAGCGTCTGTCTGTCCCTCTGAGCGAAGGCGAAGACCGTGGAGGAAGTAGGCAAAGGTGAAAGATCCCCAATCATAGTCACCAATCCGGTCTACATCCCTGACAGCACCAACGACGCTGAAATGAATGGTAGAGGAGTTGTTCCCTAGGAAACAACCCCTCATGATGGTCAGGAACAGGCGCCAGAGTAGAATGTCACGAGTGGCCCGATCTGCAGGGAAATGCGTCGCGTATATACCCCCAACAGCGTCAACGGCTAAAGCTCCGGACCGAATGTTGCGGGCCTTGAAGACCCGGTCATCGGCAGCGAAACCCAATAAAGATCGGACCTCTGCTGGAGTAATGTCAAGATCTAGGGGAACCCGGATCCCGGTGAACTCAATGCCAGTGATGTACCTCCAGTCCCAAGGAGTCAGCACAACCTTACAGTCCAAGAGATGAAGGGACTGGGTCTGGTGGAACCATCGCTCGGATAAGGCCCTCATGTAACCCCAGGGGCACTGACGGGGAATGATGGTGACGAAATGACGAAAACCCCAGGAATCCACCACCGCGCGGTAATCGCTGTGCAAAGCGGTGTAGAGGGAGTAGATGTTGAACCAGTTACCCCTCGGCTGAGTGAACTCGGGCACCTGTGGCAATCACCAATGGGTCAGTCCAGATACGAATGGAAATTGAGAATAAATTCAGAGTAGAATTGAATATACCTCATTAGCAACAAGAGATGCTGAGGGGTGACGACTGAGATCCCGACCCAATATATCGGGTATCTGAACAGAGGCGCCAGATAGGGCGCGATGAGGAGATGGAGCTGGTGTGCTGGAGGATGGCCCCTCTACCGCAACGTCCGGAAGAACAGCCTCCTCAACATCGGGGTGATCGGGCCGGATGACAGCCTCCGCCAGTCGGCGAGCCTGGCGGGCCCGAGGTAAAGCAGGGACGGGTGCAACCCTATGGCGGCGAACACCCGAGGCACGAGATGCAGTGGAGCTGCTGGGAACATCAGGATCCATAGTTGGAACGACACAGTCAAAGAGGGAGGTACATTATATTTCTAATTGTGTCACGAAATATTTTATCTGCCTACCTTCATCACAGGAATAATGCAGCATGATGCATGTTTACTATATATGCATGAAAAAAAAAAATTCGGCAGAGTTTCGTCTATAAAATGAGCATCCCATGCATAGTCAAGCATGTTTTTCAATTATTCCAAGCCACAACAGATCAAAATTGCATTTATATGGATAATTGCAACATGAATAGGACCATAATGCATGATTTTCTTTCAAAAGAAACAACAGATATGTGGGACCGCATCATGACCATAGAATATGACTCGCGCAGTTGATACATAGCATATACATGCAATAATACATGGCATAACATTTCAAAGCATACATTTATGTCTATAAACATGCAAAATAGTAAATGTATAGCAAAACATTGACGAATTTGGAAAACAATCGGTCAAAGTGTTACCTGTAGCGCGTAGATCGATCTAACCGGAGCAGTTTTTGCAAGAAGATTGGAAAATTCGGCAAAAAGGACGTGCAAAGGTGCGAATATCGTGTGGGGTACGAACGAAAGTGACAGATCTGGGAAGCGGCTGGCCGCAGATCAATTTGCGGCTGGCCGCAGATCCATCTGCGGCTGGGCCCAATGCTTCCCCCTTTGTCCATTGCAAGCTCGATCGATCCCAAAACCCGTTTGATTCATAATGTGGTAATAAAATGCAAGATTTTGATGAATCGGGTGGCGAACACGACTTCTCAATTCGACGAGCGACCGGATAAGAGACCCGGCACTCACAAGACAATCAAACCGGATACGAGATCCGGTGATTACGAAACGAGCGACCGGATACGAGACCCGGCACTCACAGGACAATCGACCGGATACGAGACCCGGCGATTACGAGACGAGCGACCGGATACGAGACCCGACACTCACAGGACAATCGACCGGATACGAGACCCGGCGATTACGAGACGAGCGACCGGATACGAGACCCGGCACTCAAAGGACAATCGACCGGATACGAGACCCGGCGATTACGTGACGAGCGACCGGATACGAAACCCGGCACTCACAGGACAATCAACCGGATACGAGACCCGGGGATTACGAGACGAGCGACCAGATACGAGACCCGGCACTCACAGGACAATCTACCGGATACGAGACCCGGCGATTACGAGACGAGCAACCGGATACGAGACCCGGCACTCATAGGACAATCGACCGGATACGAGACCTGGCGATTACGAGACGAGCGACCGGATACGAGACCCGGCACTCACAGGACAATCGACCGGATACGAGACCCGGCGATTATGAGACGAGCGACCGGATACGAGACCCGACACTCACAGGACAATCGACCGGATACGAGACCCGGTGATTACGAGACGAGCGACCGGATACGAGACCCGGCACTCACAGGACAATCGACCGGATACGAGACCCGACGATTATGAGACGAGCGACCGGATACGAGACCCGACACTCACAGGACAATCAACCGGATACGAGACCCGGTGATTACGAGACGAGCGACCGGATACGAGATCCGACACTCACAAGACGATCAACCGAATACGAGACCCGGTGATCACGAGACTAGCGACCGGATACGAGGTCCGACGCAGATGAGACAATCAACCGGATACGAGACCCGGTGATTACGAAACAGCAACCGGATACGAGACCCGGCGCAGACGAGACAATCAACCGGATACGAGACCCGGTGATTACGAGACGAGCAACCGGATACGAGACCCGGCGCAGACGAGACGATCAACCGGATACGAGACCCGGTGATCACGAGACTGACGACCGGATACGAGACCCGGCGCAGACGAGACGATCAACCGGATACGAGACCCGGTGATCACGAGACTGACGATCGGATACGAGACCCGGCGCAAACGAGACGATCGATTGGAAGACGAAACCCGACGACTAACGATGCGGTCAGGGATTGATGCATTAACACCTTTACGAATGTTTTGCATGCCTTCCATCTTGCGTTGCATCATAAGTTGCATGCGTTGCATCATGTATGTATTGTCATTCTTGTGCACTGTCATTCATGCATCGGGTGTCTATTTCTTTATCCTGTTCATTTCATTTAACATTTCATAAACATGATAAAGAGGGGCAGCTGTAGACACCCAAATTTTGCACTTCGTATACTAACCTTGACAGGAGGGCAGATTCGTCCATTGAGCCGGCCTACGAGAGCGAAGGATGGGCGCAAGTACGAACACTCGACGCCACCGCGACGATTTGCAAATCAAAACTAACATGACAACAAGGCCGTCCGAAATGAGCATTCTCGAATGATGTGGCACGTCTCTCAGTAATTCCCGGACTACAAAATATAAACCTGTCGGCGAAAACCGACGTCACGACACGAGAATCAAAGCATAACACGAAAATCGAGAAAGTCAAACCAGCCAGCCGCGGATTGATCTGCGGCCAATAAGTGCACCTTTTGAAAACACGGAACTCGAAACACGGAAACCGAAAACCAGCTGAGTGGATGGGGGGCGGCCAGCCAGCCGCAGATCCATCTGCGGCTGCCCTTGGCAGCCCCATATCAGTGCAGTTCTTCATTTGTTCCAGGAGAACACAGAAGGAGGGGAGAGCAAAGCAGCAGCACAACAGCTTGGAAAAAGAGAGAGAAATAGCAGAAATTCGCAACAAAATAGGAGGAAAAAGAGAGAAAAAAAAGAGAGGATTGATACTCTTTGGATTTGATTGTATCATATATACTTCTCATTCTATTCAAATACACAAGTTAACATCCACTTTGGTATCATTTGCAAGGTGAAAATCCCCTTTGTTATAGCAATTTCTATCATATCATTTGGTTAAATTAAATGTAGTTTTTATGTAATTTATGGTGGAACAATGAATTAGGGATTATTAGTGAGGGTTCCATCGGAACAAAATTCTTCCTAATAACCCGATGATATTCATCTATTGATTCTGTTGTTTGTTTTAAGGCGATGTATGGGGCATGGTTTCTTTAGGTTGATATTTTAGGATGTTTTGGCATTGTTAGATTATCCGTGTCGGTTATTTCTTGTAATATCCGTTTTGTGGGTGTGTGGAAATTTCGGGTGTGAGCCTAGGAACGCGACCCCGTGGTCCAAATCCGATGATGGACATCTTTTGATGTGGGTAGTAGGAACGATGTAGTCTTCATTGTAAATATGTAATCGTCGGGCCTTAAAACGACGCCAAGGCGAGAATCGTGTTTAAGGCCCTGTCATAGTGAAAATATGCGATTGTGGGCGTTCGGGGATATTTTGATGGCTTACATGCCCGTGAATAACCTCCTACGCATTATTAATGTTTGATTTGAGTTGCAACACAAAAAAAGGATTTCAAGGCTAAACGATGAAGATTTTCATAAAATCCATCAAACTAGGTTGTTAGCATCACGAGGATAAGAAATTGGAAGTGCTGATGAAATCGATTTCGATTTAACGAGAAGGCAAAAGAAAAAAATCGTTTTCAAACATCACAAGAAACGGTTTTATAAAATAAAGGATGTTCTATTAAACCAATGTGCATAGGGTTAAAGAGACTCTAGAAATTACCGTCATTTTAATTATGAAAGCAACGTATATGTCTCGATTCCTATTTTGACGTAGGTTTAAAAACTCTTGTTTTGCCAAAACGACACCTAATGAAAACCTTGCAGTTTTGTTAATTAAAATCAAACCTTTCTAATAAAGAATAAAGCTTTCTCGTATAAATCGAAGGACATTCTAAAGCATTCTCAAAGCACGACTTTCCATAAAAAACCCCAAATGATTCTTTCATACAAACTCACCACAATATTCATATAGACACACACACGCGCGCATACATACACATTTCATGAATTAAAGGATAGGAAAAGCATCAAGATTGCGGTAACCGTGTTTCACGGAAGTCGGGGGGTGCCTAACACCTTCCCCTCGCTTAAGCAAGCCCCCAAACTCTATGAATCTCGGTTCGCAGACCAATTAATTCGGAGTCACATATGAGCCAGCGATTTACGAAAGAACGAAACTCGGATGAGTTGGTACATCCATTTCAAATATACCAACTGGCGACTCTGATTAATTGGCTCATCATAAAAAACGATCTTTCAAAACCCCGTCGACATTAAGTGCCGACCTTTTCCAAAAAAAAAATCATCTAATGAAAAGGCTAAAATTGGAAAGGATAAATATCGCGACGGAAGCGACATTCCCGGCGTCGACAATGCGAATAATCAATGGATATCGGATAATCGAAAACTCAGATTTTGAATCAAGATTATAAAACAATAGATACTGGAACACCGTGCCTCGAAACAATCTCTTTCACATATAACTTCGCTAACTGGTCTAGGTTGAATCTGATTTTGATTGGTAGGAAATGTGTTGATTTCGTCAGTCGATCTACGATAACCCAAACTGCGTCAAAACCTTTCTGAGTCGTCGGAAGACCTACTACGAAATCCATTGTGATATGTTCCCATTTCCATTCTGGGATTTCTAACGGTTGAAGTAACCCACTCGGCCTTTGATGTTTTGCTTTAACTTTTTGACATGTCAAATACTTGGCCACACAATCAACAACGTCCCTTTTTATATTCGGCCACCAAAAATGCTATCGGAGATCCTGGTATATCTTCATACTCCCTGGATGAATCAAATATCTTGAATTATGAGCCTCGCTCAAAATTTCCTCCTTAACCTCTGGTACTGGCGGAACCAAAATTCTTCCCTCGAATCTCAATAATCCTTCGTTATCGACTTTGAATTTCACTTCATTACCTTCAAATATTCTTTTCCTGATTTTCTCACATTCTTCATCCTGAAATTGTGCTTCCTTAACCTTATCCACCAAATTTAGGCCGGCTCCCATTTGAAACAATTTCTCGTTAAACTCCTCCGGATAATTCACCTCCAACTCTAGTTTTTCCATGGCTGTAATTAGCTCCTCCTGAGCGGTTAACATGGACAGTTTCTCTCGACCCTTTCTGCTTAAGGCGTCGGCCACAACGTTCACTTTACCTGGATGGTATAAAATCTCGTCGTCGTAATCTTTTATTAATTCTAACCACCTTCTTTGTCGCATGTTCAGGTCCTTCTGTGTGAAAATATATTTCAGACTCTTGTGGTCTGTATATATTTCACACTTCTCCCCGTAGAGATAGTGTCTCCAGATCTTCAAAGCAAACACTACCGTGACCAATTCTAAATCATAGGTCGGATACCCCTTCTCATAGTCCTTTAATTGTCGTGACGCATACGCAATGACCTTACCGTTTTGCATAAGCACACAGCCTAGTCCTTTATGCGATGCATCACTGTACACCACAAAATTTCCTATGCTATCCGGTAAAGACAACACAGGTGCCGTACTCAACCTCTTCTTTAATTCTTGAAAACTTTCCTCACACTTTTATGTCCAAACGAACTTCACCGTCTTCCTAGTCAAATTCGTTAACGGGGTCACAATTTTGGAAAAATCCTGAATAAATCTTCTGTAATAACCTGCCAACCCTAGAAAACTCCTTATTTGCGACGGTGTTTTCGGCTGATCCCAATTAAGCACAACTTTAACCTTTGACGGATCTACCAAAATCCCATCCTTGTAGATCACATGTCCAAGAAATTGCACCCGCTCTATCCAGAATTCACATTTTGAAAACTTAGCGTACAACTTCTCTCTTCTTAGTGCTTCTAATGTCTCTTTCAAATGCTCTGCATGTTCTTCTTTGGTTTTGGAATATACTAAAATATCATCGATGAATACTACTACGAACTTATCCAAAAACGGCTTAAACACCCTGTTCATCAGGTCCATGAATGCTACGGGAGCATTCGTTAGACCAAACGACATCACCAAAAATTCGTAGTGACCATAACGAGTCCTGAACGCTGTCTTCGGTACATCTTCCTTCCTCACCTTTAACTGATGATAACCGCTTCTCAAATCTATCTTTAAGAAATACCTAGCTCCTTTCAATTGATCAAACAAGTCATCGATCCCTGGCAACGGGTACTTATTTTTAACTGTGACCTTATTAAACTCTCTATAATCAATGCAGAGTCGCATCGATCCGTCTTTTTTCTTGACAAATAATACTGGCGCTCCCCACGGCGATACGCTCGGCTGGATATACTTCTTATCTAGAAGTTCTTGTAGTTGCACCATCAATTCTTTCATCTCTACTGGAGCCACACGGTACGGAGCCTTCGATATAGGGGCAGTTCCTGGCACCAAATCAATTACGAATTCCACTTCCCTATCTGGCGGAAGTCCTGGCAAATCGTCTGAAAAAACATCTATAAATCTCTTACGACAGGTATCTCTTCTAATTTCGGACTCTCTTTTCGAGTATTAACTATGTAGGCTAAGTAGCCCACACAGCCTTGTCTCAACAACTTCCTGGCCTACATCATCGTTAGACAACTCGCTTGCCTAGGCGACTTGTTGCCATAAAATACTATCTTTTGACGGAGTCATAAGATTAATACACTTCCTTTGGCAATCAATTATTGCCCCATAATTAAATAGCCAATCCATTCCCAAAATATCGTCAAATTCTCCAAGTTTAATTGGAATCAGATCTACAATCATCACGTTTCCCTTAATATCCACTCTACAGTTCTTGTGTACGTACCTAACAAGAATTACCTCCCTATTCACAATTTCTATGTTCAAAGGGTAATCTACTTCCACCTTAGGCAAATCTAAATTCTTAGCAAAATCATCGGATATAAATGAACAAGTAGCACCCGAATCAAACAATACATAAGCATTTATATTATTGATCGGAATGATACCTGACACCACATCACATAATTGCACGGCGTCCTGCACGGTCATGTTAAAAGTCCTAGCGGTAAGTCGGTTTGTTGGTGTTGATCTAGTTATGGTTAACGTGCTACCACCACTGTTTCCCCTATTTCCTCCTGTTCCTGCTCCTCCTACTGCCTTCTTGGGGCAATCCCTAGCTAGATGATCCTTTGACCCGCAAGGGAAGCAAGCACCTTTCTTAGGATTAGGACAATTCGATGTTATATGACCCTCCTAGCGACAATTGTAGCAAACCCTCTTCCCCTTCAGGTATATCCCCACATGATTCTTTCCACAGGTAACACACGCCTCCACTTTCTTCTTCTAACCTCCTTGTTGATTTCCAGTAGACCCATTGTCATTCCACTTCCACTTTTGATTGTGACCACCATTATTACTACCACTAGCCTTGTTATTCTCATTTTCACCCTTCTTCTTCTTCTGCTCCTAGTTATACTTAGTCAGAGCATCGCTCCCACCTTCTGCGATAATTGCCTTCTCCAAAACTCCAGCAAAAGTGTTCAATTGGAACATTGACACCTTGTTGTACAACCACGGCTTCAATCCCTGTTCAAATCTTCTCGCCTTCCTCTCATCGGTATTCACTTGATATGTTACAAACCTAGCCAACTCGTTAAACTTCGCAGCGTACTCTGGTACAGTCATGGTACCCTGTTTCAGCTCCAGGAATTGAACCTCCATCTGATTACGCGAGCTTGCCGAAAAATAAATCTCAAAGAACATCTCCTTGAACCTATCCCATACGATTACACCCTGACCTCCTCGAACCTTATTCGCTTTCCACCAATAACTGGCCTCTGACTTAAGCATAAACGTTGCGAAGGCAGTCTTTTAGTCATCACTAACCCTAGCAACGTCGAACACCTTCTCCATTTCCATCACCCAGGTTTGGGCTTCGATTGGGTTCATGGAACCCTTAAACTCTGGCGGTCCTACTGCTTTGAAATCCTAAAATGACGTAACTGGTGGAGCTTGCAGCTGATTCGCAAGTGCTCCGACTAAAAGGTTTACCAACTGCTGTACAGGATTGGCATTGGCATCGTTGTTATTATTGTTGGTAGAGCTCTCCTGAGCTTGTTGACGTGGTTGGCGTCTCGACGGCATTTTCTGTTTAAGAATATGCGCTTATTAGTTCATTACTCAATTTCTTAAGTGTTTAATACTTAACTCAAACAATTCAGGTTTAACACATAACATCTTCAAATAAACTTGATATTTCATTCATTCAAAAGTCTTAAACATAGAAAGATAGCATCACTGCTATTTACATCAACTATCCCGGGATCAAAGAATCTTTAGGATTTAATAGTCATATTCCATCATTTATAGCTATGCTGGAATTTACATTACTAACCACTACAAGAAAAAGGTTTATTCCCGACGGAATATTCCGTCGGAATTAACCCTATTCCGCCGGAATTACGTTATTTCTGATGGAATAGTTTGTCGGAAATTCGGCCGGAAATAACACCCTCGGAATTAAGTCCATCGTAACTTCCGTCAGAAACCATAGTATTCCGACGGAATAATTTCGACAGACTATCCGTTGGAAATAAGACTGTTCCGACGGAGTAAATTCCGACGGAATATTCCGTCGGTACTAACCTGCCACGTGGCGCTTCCCGGGATGCTCACAAATAAGGTATTTCCGGCGAAATATTTCGTCGGAAGTAATGTATTTCCGTCGGAAATACTATTTTTTAAAATAAATATTAATACTTAATTCCGACAGAAATTCCGTTGGAACTACCTTATTCCGTCGGAAATAACATTTTTTTTAAATAATTTTTTTATTTTTTTATTTTTCAGGTTTTTAAACCCCATTTTTGTACCTGTTACCTGCTTTATCCCAACAATACATATAATACAATACCAATAGCTACATCCAAGAACAACATATATCATAATCAACCCATAACGTTAAAAACTATAAAGAATAACTCATTATATGCCGAAATACTTTCAAAACTAAAGTATATTGCATCGATTTACAAAGAATCAAACTAAACTATACAATATATGATTTACAAAACATCTAAGTAGATTCAAAATACAAAACACCTAAACAAACTAAACTATATATACAATGCATGGTCATGGACTATGGTGTATGCAAATTCACGTCATCATCCCCTCCGTCGCCGTCGCCGTCGCCACCCTGTTGATACAATTAAAAATATAACGCATTAGTCCATATGAGAGTATTAATTTAATAACATGCAAATTAAATAAGTAAAAGTAAATATAATACCTGAGTAGGCGGGGGCTGACTCCCAATCGGGTCAAAAGCCTCCGATAGTAATGTAACCACCAACCGGAGTACCTCGTCGCGTATCGCGACGAACTGCTCCTGCGGGATACCCGTACTATCGATGGTGGCCCCTGTTACAATATCCTGGGCGAGCTGGTGAAGGCGAGCTCAGCTGGGCAACTCCTAATGACGGATGACCGAATCCGTACGGAACGTCTCCGACACCGCAGCCATGACCCTCTGGAAAATCTCGTCGTCCAAGCCAGCGCCTGTATGAGATGGTCCGACAAAAGCTCTCGGGCGTTGACGCTGGCTAGAGCCTGCACAAATAAATATACCATTACTAATAATATATGCAGTTACTTAATATTAACTTATCAGAAATAATATTACCTCCAGGTAATGTATACGTCGGTATCCTCGGCAATCCTAGCACTCGATATCTGCTGGTACTGCTAGTAGGGGGATCCTGAGCCGCGACCTATAGTGCCAGCTCCTAATCCCGAGATAATTCAATCCCGGGCAGAGGAACGGTGGAATCTAACGTCTCAGAATCCCCCCTAGTCGCCTGCAACCCAGCTACACGCTGGTCCCGACTAGCCTGAAATCGGTCCTGTAATTTATGGCTTATACGTAAGTTAATTATATCATTTTATGAACTAACTAATATTAAACATTACGTAAAATTACGATTACACTTACCCGTATAGCTAATGTTGTGGGAGACATAGTAGAGTCCTTTGGCGTGTGGGCTATATCCCAGAACTCTAACATAAACAGAGGTCGGCCTAAGCTCTGTCGCATGGCCTAATAAATACATTCATAAAGTAGTTATGAAGTTTACTTGTGAGAAATAAGTAACTAAACAACTAAGTATATGACACTTACCGACTTTGCCTCCTCAAAAGACTGTGAGCCAGAAGTTTACTTGAAGTCGTCAGCATCCCAGTGCGTACACATAGCCTCCCACACTGCATCAGAGACTATGCGGGGCTGATGATCTCTAATCGTGGTCCTGAGCTGGTCATCAACTGCCCGGGCTGCCCTCTGTCGCATCTCATACAGCCAGCCGACGTAGTTCTTGGCGATGTGTGAAATAACAACATCATCGCCGGCTGCCTGAGAGATGCCCTCATCATATCTAAAATATTTCTATAACAAAAGTTTAAAAGTTATGAACCATTAAATTATTAGGCAACGACTATGTACGTATAATTTTCTAATTTATAAGAAAATGAACTTACGTGAAACTTTCGCAAGATAGTGACCATAAATGCGGGATCGTACTGGCTGTACTGGCTGAAGCGCATGCACCCAGTCGGGAGGTGCGTCAGACAGATAGCGTGTATGGTCGCCTTAGCGACCGAGTCTAGTATACTACAATAAAAACAATTGAATATTGTTACGTTAAATGTTTAATGCAACAAAGTATATACATTTAACTCTTTATTTTTAAGTCAAAGTAGAATACTTATTGGGAAGAGCCGACATCCACTCGGACTACATGTGGAACTGCCGACAGACGACTGAAGAGACCGAGGTTAGTCTGCCGATCTCGTCGACGACGAGCATCTGTAATTATATTATAAAACTTTAGTCAAAATACATAAACTAATGCATATTGAGATATATTATACGTTTACACGAATCAGACCACTTACTAGCTCCTGAAGACGAGCCTCCAGCCTGGCTCGCGTCTCCGGATCCTGATCGCCCACCGCCGCGGCGACCGCCACCGCTATTTCTAGCCATAAATGTGCTACTGAAATAACGAAAATAAGTTATATTATATTTCAAGTACAATATTAATTATTTCGAATGGAATATATTAATATTAAATTATTTACTAATTTGAAATACGTTTAGAGGTTGTACGTCATCAAACCCATCAGATTCAATATCAATATCATTATCAGATTCAGTCTCTTCCTCCTCCTTATCATCATCGATATCAGATTTGTTGTCGTTATCATCTTCAACGATAACGTACTCATGCACGACCTCCAAATCATCGACTTCCTCATCTTCGGGTACGCTAATCACAGCATTTGTCATCACATCTTCATCATTTAGCAATACCTGCCTAGGATTGCTAACATCTTCTTGCAATGCCTCATCCATCCCCAACATATTAGCACTATAAAATGCACGTGTTTTCGTTGTGACAACTGTATACTAGGGGCTTCTACTATTTACGACGTTAGGAGCGTAGTACACTTGAGTCGCTTGACTGGCTAACACGAAAACGTCATCAGATTTGAGTTTTGACTTGATATCTACTGTGACGATTCTATTACGATCAACTTTAACACCTTTTTCAGTATCAAACCAGTGACACTTAAATGTAACTACCTTTTTACCCCCGGGATAATTAAGCACAAGTAATCCTCTAGACGTCCATAGTAATTAGACTCAGAATCATTGTAACAGCTTCCCAATACCACAACCCCAGAGTTGACTGATGTGAGTTCATTCAAGTTGTCGACCTTAAATCTGTACCCATTCACGATGCA
Organism: Aralia elata; assembly: GCA_034770075.1. Classification (NCBI taxonomy): domain Eukaryota; kingdom Viridiplantae; phylum Streptophyta; class Magnoliopsida; order Apiales; family Araliaceae; genus Aralia; species Aralia elata. Next base: position 42,494,530 of record CM068386.1, on the reverse strand, counting down.
TCCAGGAAAAGAACAAACAACCTTGGAAGGACCACATATGACATCTCTAAAACGCTCAGAAATGTTCTTTGCGTCAACCCTTTTCTGAAACCACTGTTGGAAAGTTGCAGTAGTGAATGCTTCTAACTGGGCGGCAGTTAAATCCGGGTTAGAAGCATACGCTTCCTCTTCGAATGAACTAAAATAATAATAAAATGGTTTAATATATAAGTTGATTACGCTTATAAATTATATTAGATGTGACATATAACAATCCATACTTGATGTATGACGATACTTCTGGCATATTTAGAAGTACATATGTGGATACTATCTTCAAATCTTTGTCGCTTAAGTAAGTCATCGTCTCATGGCCAAATGGTTTAGTCGGATATGTGAATACAACTAACTCATTATCTGCATGAGATTGGGGACCGACGACCTCATTCCTACTTAAACGGTTGTGCTTCGTTGAGACAACATCTTCAAAATACAATGAGAAGAAGTTGACAAGCTCTTTCTCCGTATAGTGTTCGGTAATAGAACCCTCAACATGAGCTTTATTTTTCACTTTTTGCTTTAATCGACGCATATACCTACATATATTGCATTTAATATGATTATTATTATTAATATGAGTATATGCAATTTGTAGATTATATTACCTCTCAAAAGGATACATCCACCGATATTGCACCGGACCGCCAAGTTTAAGTTCATACGGTAGATGAATAGGCAGATGTTCCATTGGGTCAAAGAACCCTGGGGCGAATATCATTTCGAGCTTGCAAATGGTAAGCACAATATTGTTCTCCATCTGTTCCACATCACTATACCTTATTACAGTTAAGCATAAATCCCGAAAGAAATTTGAAAGTTCGGTCAATGCATCCAACACTTTTCTGGGTAACATCTCACGAAATGCAATTGGCATCTACTTCTGCATAAATACATGACAATCGTGACTCTTGAACCCATTAATCTTCAGCTGCTCAACATTACTGCAACGAGATATGTTTGAAGCATATCCATCTACGAGCTTCAACCCATTAACCCATTTGCACACGTCTTCAACTTGTTGCTTAGTAAGACAAAATTGAGCTTTAGGTTTTGAATTGTTAGCACGAAGCCACAATTCCGGCCTGATGTTCAGTGCCTCTAAGTCTTTTCGGGCACTGTCATTGTCTTTTGTTTTACCACTCGCATCTAACACGGTGTAAAATAAATTCTCAAAAACATTCTTTTCTGTATGCATGACATCAATACAATGACGGACTGAAAGTGTGACCCAGTACGGTAACTCAAACTACATAGGGACGTGTGTCCAATTATGAGTCTTCCCGTATCCAAATGCTCTCAGTTTACTGTGCCCCTTTCCTGGCGGTGGAAATGTCAACTCGTTCAGCCAACTCAAGACCTCGTTGCCCGATAGTCTACCAACAACCCCCTTCTTCTCTGTCTTTCTGTTGAACTGTGCAAACATCTTTCTGTAATTATGATCAACAGGCAAGAATCTACGAGCTGTTCCAAAAAAACTATATTTTCGCCCATGCTGCAACTGATGACCTTGCACATCCTCTATACACACTGGACATGACAGCTTCCCGTGAGTCGACCAACCACTAATCATCCCAAGAGCCGAAAAGTCAATGATAGTCCACAACAAGGCTGCCTTCATCAAAAAATTCTTGCCGATCGATTTATCATACATCTGGACCCCCGTCTCCCATAGCATCTTTAGTTCATCGATTAACGGCCTAAGGTACACGTTTATGTCTTTTGTAGGACTCTTATCACCCGCTATGAGTAAAGTCAAGAACAAATACGGATCCCTCATGCACATTGACAGTGGAAGATTATAAGCTACCATTATGACTGGCCAAACTGAATAAGGCTGGCTAAAATTATTAAAAGGGCAAAAGCCATCCGTAGCCATGTCGAGCCTCACATTCCTGACTTCCTCCGCAAAAAGTGGAAAATTTTCATCAAATTTCTTCCATTCATCTCCATCTACAGGGTGTGTCAGTTGACCAGGCACGACGTCCCTTGTTCTATGCCAACTCATATGATGAGCCGACATGAATAGCTGTTACAGCCTCGGCGCAAGAGGAAAATACCATAGGATCTTCTTGGGCACATGTTTCTCCTTCCCCCACGTTTTTTCACCTTATACTGAGGTAAGTTACATATAGCACACTGCACCTTATCTCTATCCGTCTCATAGTATAACATGCAGTCCTGCTCACAAGCATCGATCTTCTGATACCCCATATTCTGATACCCCATATTCAACCCCTTTCCCATCTTCTTCACTTTGTAATAATTCGAGGGCAAAGTATGATCCTTGGGTAAGAACTCGCTGATAAGAGAGAGCAAAGCATTGAAACCTCTCTCACTGCAGTCATGCTCATTCTTGAAGTGTAAGAGCTTTGTAACTGCAGATAGCCTGGTGTGCTGATCATTTCCGGGATACAATGGGACCCTCGATTCAGATAATATCTTGTAAAAGGCAGCAACTGTATCATTTGGCTCTTGTTGAGCACTGCCTAAAAATGATCGTTTTCAGTCCAATTTATATTGTTAGGCCCATAAGCATCCATCAACATCTGCACGACATCATAGTTATCGGCGTTTGAATCATCCTGAACTGGTTGGTCTACTGAGCCGGTCAGTTCCCTCAACTCAGCTGATTCCCCGTGATGGATCCATACAGAATACCCATCCATAAAACCACGAGAAAATAAGTTGAATTTAATCTCGTCGGCTTTCTTCCAGATCAAGTTTTTACACTTGATACACGGACATCTCATCTTCCCGTTCGGATCATCAGCATATTCTATGGGTTTGTCCAGAAAGTAGCACACCTCTTCACGGTAAGCTTCCACTAATCCCTTCCCATCAATGGGTATCCTACGGTACATCCAACTCCGGTCGGCTGACATCTTTAACTGAACAAAAGACACATTTAGGTCAGGGATATTCATTCATGTGGTCCATGCATGAATTATATGTTCCTAATATCTCCACTCTACATGGGTTAGGCTTCTATCCCGTTCGTGGATGTATCTCCTCACTAGTGTCAACACGTTCAGGACGTTTCTACTTGTTTCAAGAAAATTTCGGCAGCACCTCCCCATGGTCTCCAAGTACACGAAATAGACTAAGATAAATTAGTCTAAGTATGCACTCGAAGAACATGTAGAAATAACCGTCGAAAAATCTTCAAAACAATTAAAAACGTACTTAACTCATTGACACCGGCCTAAATGAGAGACATAACATCCAGTCACAGTCCCAAACTGGGGACTATTCGACATTCACTCCTAATGAGTGAATGTCAATGTCAAACGGGTTTCTAAGATTTTTAAGTATACTACATGATATATTATGTAAATATGCAGTTTATTGTAATTGTGGAAAATTAAGCAAATGCTACTTAGTTTATTTTTCCAATAATATGGGGACTATTATTCGCCATTCATTCATAATCGTTAAACGGGTTTCTAATTAAGTTCCAAAGTATAGTACATGCAAAAACATTTTTTCAGTTTATTTTAATTGTGAAAAACTAAGCAAATGCTACTTAGTTTATTTCAGTAAATTTAATTAATTTTAGTAAGTTATAAATTATTTTAATTTATTTTACTTTATTTTATATTATCTCCTCACTATTTTGTTTTATTTTATGTTATTTTATTTTATTTTATTTTTTTATATTATATTATATTATATTAAATACTTTTGTAAATTTATTTCAACATATTAAGATAAATTTATTTTATTATTATTATTAATTTTATTTTATTTTATTTTGTATTACATTATATTATATAATTTATTAAATTTATTTTATTAAATAAAATAAAATATAATATAATTTATTATATTTAATAAATTATATAATACTTTAATTTATTTTGTATTATAATACTTTAATTTAATTTAATTTAATTAATTTAATTTAATTTATTTTGTTTCGTTTTATTTTATTTTATTTCAATATTTTATTCATTTATTTCATTAAATTTAATTTACTTTACTTTATATCATTAATGATATTTAATTGATTTATTTTATTTTTTTTTATTCATTTTGTATAATATAATATTATATTATATTATATTATTTAAATTAATTTAAGTTAAGTTAATTTACTTTAAGTTAATTTATTTTAGTTTATTTTTTATTATATTATTTTAATTTAATTTAAATTAATTATTTTAATTTCAATTAATTTATTTTATTTAATTTTATTTTATTTTATTTATTTTATTTTATTTCATTTCGTTCTATTTTATTTATTTTATTTTATTTTATTCATTTATTTCATTTAATTTAATTTGCATTAGTATATATTATTAATGATATTTAATTAATTTATTTTATTTTGTTTATTCATTTTTGTATAATGTAATATTATATAATATTATATTATATTATTTAATTTACTTTAAGTTAATTTATTTTAGTTTATTTCATTTATTTTAGTTAATTATTATTTATTTTATTTTAATTTATTTATTTTGTATTATATTATATAATATCTAATTTTAATTTGTTGCAATTTAGTAGAATACAACTAAGTAAATGCTACTTAGTTCATTTCATTTTGGGTAAAAAACTAAGCATATGGTACTTAGTATACATTCAAATATTGAAAACTAATTACAAATCCATAAATAAAATAAAGCAAGGCCCACGGATAAGGTAACTGAAGAATTCTGATCGAAATTCCGTCGAAAATAGCAAATATACTAATAACTGTCAGTCTATATCAGCAAGAATCAGTAGACAAGATAAAGACATAATATTGATGAAAAAAATTCATATATATAAGGCAATCCCAAATTATTAAGGTAGTTCAATTCAGGCCAAACAGGTAACGAAATTAACCAATTTCAGACTAAAATTTGAAGTAATTCTAGTACTATCAATCCAAAAATGAACTAAATTCAGACCAAATTTCATACCCAAATCAATATGTAATACCAAATTCATACAGTGTACTACTAATCAAATTTCAGACATGAAATTTCATACCCAAATCAATCCAATATTAATGAATAATCTCATGCATTTCATGCTGCAACTAAATGAAAAAAATTAAGCATACATACCTTGAAATGAGAACGAAAAATGCAATGGAATGGAGTCGGAGGCAGCAACTAAGACGGCTGGGACGACGATGGCAGCGGCACGAATTGAGACGACGACTGCTGTAACGACCATGAATTCTGGATAGCCTTGTAATTCGAGCTTATGAATATTGATACATATTATTTAAATAAATTTTATGAGTAAAGTTTTTTATATGTGATTAAATAAATATGTATATGTATTATATGTATACATATATTTATTTTTATATGATGAGACGTATATTTATAGTTGGTTTAAACTAGTTTAATTATTTGAACTTACTAAAGAAGCTGACGCTTCAAATTAAGTGGTTAAAACTCGAATTTGAGTTCGGATTAGAATTTGGAGAAACGGACTGCTGATTTAAATCCGGAACGTCCAAATTAGTCAGAATAGACCCTAAACACATTTTGTGTCGGGGTTGACTTTTTGGTCAAAAGTCAACCGATTGACTTTTTCGGTAAAAAGTCAAACACGAATTTAATGAAACGAATATTCCCATGACAATGAGAACGTTGATTTTAGTAAGAATCGACTGTCTTCACCAAAAAGTTGAATTTCGAATGTAAAAATGGTAAAATGGGCCATTAAATGGATAAATTGGTATTAAATGGGAATAATCAGCGAAGGTAGGCCCCATGAGACAACTGATATGATTTTGATTGGTGGAGCAAATCAGCAAATAAGCAAAGGAAGAACGAGACCAACGGATGGAATGAAGAGCAAAGGAAAAATAAACTCAAAAACTCTTCCAATTCTCTAACCCTTCCATCTTCTTCTTGATTCCATTCAACTAATGATTTGGGAGGTAAAAGGTTGAGGAAGGAAGCAAGCTCAGTCCATTTGTTAGGAGAGGAAGGAAGAAATCTGCAGAACACAAATAAGAAGAAGAAGAAGTTCTAGAGAGAGAGAGAGAGAGAGGTGGTGCATGGGTGAAGAAAAGAAGGAAGCCAAAGCAAAGAACAAGAGCTCAAGCAAGCCCTAGCCAATCTTTTTAATCATCTAGGAAGGATTTACAGAGGCAAACAATCAATGAAATCCATTCCATTCAATTTCTTGTTAAGGTTTTCAAGTTTTGTGGTTTTTGAGCTCTTGAGCTTGTAATTCGATTTTCTGGCGATTCTTGTTATTTTTGTTTGTGTTGGATATTTGTAAATGTTGTTAAGAGGTTATGTAAGCCATTAATAACATCAAAGTGGAACCAAAAATATGAGAATAATCCGTACCTATGCTTAAAGGATGAAGAACATGGACTGTTGGACGATTTAGAGGACTTTGTAGCTAAGATTTCGTGTTTGTTTAATTCGTTTGTTATTATGATGTTGTACTTCCATGGTTTACCCAGTTGGAATGGAGTAAAAAGGTGTAAAAACAAAGATTTGGTGATAATTTTTGTGAAGAACACTAAGAACACCAAGAACACAAAAATATAGCATGAGTTGATACTTTGGCCTAAGATTTAGCCATGTCAATGTTAATGGGTAACTCTAAATTTTTGATACGTTGTAGCCCTATGTCTTAGGATTCCATAGAGTCCGGAACGGACTAATTTGAACGTGTATTGAGGGAGTTATGGTGGTTGGAAGCAAGATAGGTCTAGAACACCAAAAAACAGTGCATTCCGGGAAGAAAATGGGTTGGGAGACTCAGGCCGAGCACCTAGACGCTTGGCTAGGCGCTGGCCACAGGCTAAGCTACTGTGGGAGAGCGCCTAGGCGCTGCTCAAAGGCCTTTTTTGAGCGCCTAGGCGCTGGACAAGAGACTGTGCAAACAGCTTTGACGTCCTTTAGTAAAATGGGCATAACTTTCTCATACGAACTCGGATTGAGATGATTCAAGATGATTCAAAAAGGGAAAGCGTAGACCTACAACTTTCGTTCTTTAAGATTTTCAATTTGAGGTCTGTAGCATGGCCTAAATTAGCTATTTTATAGGACTGATGTGTAATTGGGGTCAATCGGAGGGTGTTGGGCATGCGCGTAAGCACATTTATTGATCCAGACAATGTAAAATATTGTTCTAAGTTCTAAAACATGAATGTTATGAATTTTAATGATACTTAGCATTGACCAATGGGTATTAGATAAATCGAATGGGCGTACTAGGCGTACGCAAATGTGTATCGCTTGGGCATTCGAATAGTCAAGTTTGGCGTACACACGTGCAAGCGTCGTAACGCCGTAACTAGTGGGCATAACCTTGTTTAATATTTTATTTCTAATATGAATGAGACATTATAGAGCAGTATAAACCATTATTTGGTATCCGGTATGTGACTAATTGTTATGTGAATATGTACTTAATTGTGTAGGATATTAAGGAGCGTGTGTTGTAATATTGTAGCAGACGCACCAGGTAAGTTTCCTAACGCTTGTCTAACCCTTGTGTTGGGCAAGTTTCCCTAACCTTACTTGAATTATACTTGAGCAGGTTTCCTATTTAATACAAATGTTATATATTGTTGCAAGTTTCACGACTCAAATTGAGCTATTACTTTCAAGTTATGTTATTGGATTAATTATTGCAAATTATTCCACATCAAAGATAATCATTGATATTCATACCTTGTGCATTTGAATTTGTTATCTATTGTTGGACTGTAAAACGTTTAAGTTATTCATTCATGAACTATTTAAGGAAATAGTCTACACTATTTGTTTCGGCTAGACATATACAGGTTATTATTTAAAAAGCTATCCAAACCGGTTGTTGGTATGGATTCTTGGACTAAGAGAGCAACCCTTATTAGGAGATTTTAATGTGTCGGTTATTCAATGCAGTCAGAGTTAAATGTTATGCATATACATAGGGTACGAGAGGCTGATCCCCTCGAGTACTACTGATGGGCCAGGCGTTTAAAAGGGTCAGTCAAATGATTGATCCTTTGGCCAAAAAGTTCAGGGTCTATTGGACCACTCAGCAGTAAATAATAAATATTCATTGTTTCATTTGAACTTTGATTATATTGTCAGCTATTTCTTCAATGTTCTTAAATTGTTGAACTATGCGATTATTATTCTCATTCATTCATGATATATCTTCTTTATTCATTTTAAACTTGCTAAGTAAAGTAGTTGCTCACTCTTGCTATATCATGAACCTATTGCAGTTAAGCCGGAGAGTTATAAAGCGAATAAAGGCAAAGGAAAGATTAAGGAATAGTTATATGTACTATCCCGTTATGTAATCGTGGAATCATTTTGTATTATTATTGTATTCCGTGATGTATTTAATTAAGGTTATAGACTTTGGGACCATAGTAAACCCTTTTGTAATGAACAACATATGTTTATTTATTCCGCATTAGTTGATTTATGTTGTTTAGAGGTGTATGGGTGTACGTTATCGTGAGCACCAAATTTGAGGTATTGGTACTAGAATTTGGGGGTGTCACAGCTGCACGAACTGAGACGACGGTGTCAGCACGGAGTGAGATTGAGACGGCGGCGGAGTGAAACGGCAGAGTGAGAAAGAGAGAGAGAGAGATGAGTGTTGCGGCTGAAGGAAATGAAACCTGATTTAGGTTTTATAAGTTATTTTTGACGGAACTTCCGTCGAAAATAGTTCCCTCGGAATTATATTATCTTCGACCGAAGTTCCCTTGGAAATAACTGTAGTTCCGTCGAAATTAGGATTCGCGCTGGCGGGAAACTTGGCGCCAAATATTGTTTCTACTTCCGACGAAATTCCGTTGAAATAATATTATTTCCGAGGGACTTACCTGTGACGGATTATTCCGTCGAAAATACGTTAACTTCGACGGACTGGATTCCGTCGAGGATAATTTCGCCGATTTTAAACCTTTTTCTTGTAGTGAACTACTATAAATATTTACATATATTTCAATAATTTTCCTATCACGGCCTACTAAGGCGTCAAACTGCCTTCTTGCGTTCTTTCTCTATGATGCGAAACATCGTCCTACGATCCAACATATACCATGGTAAGTTTTCGAACTGAACTGGATAGTGGAGAACTCGATCTTGAGCCCTATCAATCGCTGTCTGAAAAGTGTAGTCCGTCTCCTCAATCTTAGCCTTCTTTACCCGTTCGCCTTCTTCAGAAATTTCTGTACGTCAAGCGGTATTCATTCAAGCGTTTTCTGCCCTAGCACGTTCCGCTGACTCTTCACTCAGGTCATCCTTCAATTTCTCAATTTCAAGTTTCATCTTGTCATTCTCAGCTAACAAGTCTTCCTTTTGACTTTCTGCCTGAACTAACTTCCATTCTACGTCTCCAAGACGTATATCCAGATCCTCAATTTTCTCACTCTTCTATTCTATAGCAGTTTGGCATCTATTTGCCAGTCTGTCCAAATCTCTGATTCTATCCTGTAACTCTACAGTACGGTTATACAGTGCATCGTACATCTCGACATCGATAGACGTAAGGGGTACCTCCTCGGGATCCTCATCATCCTCATCATGCTCTACCTCTACCTCCTCAGAATTCTCCTCTGGATCAAACTCAGGTTCATGCTCCTGACCTACAACAGTGATCAATGGAGATGACTCTCTCTGTATCAACTGCTCCCTGATAACATGGATATTACGGGACTCCTCCTCTCTAGCTACTCGGGGCTTAACCTCCCTAGACTGACTGAATCCTCTAACATCTGACATCCTGACAACAAATTTAAGTTTTAATTAATACTCGGTACTACTCGCGACACATAGGTTGTTAACACATAAGCACATAGCACATAAAGTCTTTTATTATCTTTAATGAATTCCTTAATTCATTCCTTAGAACTCGATAAGAGTTTATCACCACTATGTTTTCTGTCTTTTAAAAGGCTACTACCCTAAGATTTTTCCCTACCTAAGGTTCATAAACTATAGCTTTGATACCAACCTGTGACACTCCCAAATCCGGGTACTTCAATCCCACAGAATTTGGTGTTCACTATCAAAATCAATCACATCTTACTACCCATAAATAAAAAAATAACTGAAATACAAATCCTCCCATTAAAGGGTTACAAAATCTTAAACAAATCAATCCCAGGTCATCTAACCTTAAACAAAACATCAATGCGGAAACATAACATAAATAACGTAGGTGTATTACATAAACATCTTTCAAATAAATTAAACAAGTCTTTATCACTTGTTCACCTTGCCTTTTCCCTTACTAGTAGATGGTTCGTCAACTCTTTCAACCTTAGCTGCAATATTATTATGCAAGAATGAGCAACGATTGCCCAACAAGTATAACAATAACAATAATAATAACATGCGAATAATCAATGGATACCGGATAATCGAAAACTCGGCTTTTGAATCAAGATTATAAAACAAGAATCAAAAGAACATCTGAGGGTCACAAGACCATGAACTGTGCACCAAAGGAAGTTTGGTTTGGATTTACTTGAATAATATTTCTAGAATTTAGAACGCTCATCAACTATGGACTAGTCGAATCAATAAGGGTTCGCTAGTATATCAAGGCTCAATACTAAAATGTAAATGGTATTCAAGAACCAAAGGCTGAATCTCACAAAATATACAATTGAATAAACTCTGTATAACTGAAGTATTACTATAAAGGATATCTCATTTGAATTTATGAACTCGAATGAGTTAGGATGAAGAACTTGCTCAATTAAAGTAATAGAGTTAGGAAACTTGCTCAAGTAGGATTTATAATTTAGGTAATTGAAATCAAGTTAGGGTATGTAAACTTGTCTCGTGTGTCTGCTACAATTAATAATATCTATTTGCTCTTTAAGTAACCTATACATTCAAGTCATATTGAAGAATTAACGCTCAAAGTTCAACTAATCACTTCCTTTATTAAACAGTTAATCACTTCAGAAAGCATAACTAGACTTAGCCTTTAAACTATTGTTATTCTTTTATATAATTATCTAGTTGCTTCATATATGTGAAATTACTTCATTTTAAAATCTGAAAAAATTTCATTTTCTGGATTTTTGACCCGACCCGACTCGTTGACCCGACCCGACCCGGACCGGCGCTGCGGCGCCAGGCTTAAGCCTTTAGTCGGCACTGGACTAACCTGGGCCCAGACAAACCGGGCTGGCGCTGCAGCGCTGGGCATAAGCCTTGAGTCGTCGTTGCGGCGCTGGCCTGACCCGGAACCGGTCACCACGGGCTGGCGCTGCGGCGCCAGTTTTCCTCTTGGTACAAGTGCTGCGGCACCGCGATGCAGGTTCAGATACTCATTTCGCGAAGAACACATAGCAGGACCAAAAACTTCCAACTTTCTTATTCATACATCAAATTAAACAACCCAATTACTATAATTCATACATAATCGTTACCCAAGCCTTCTAGCATGATTCTAACAACTTAAATCATATAAACCATGAATCTAAGAACCAAAATTTGAGGTTTTTACCATTTTATCAAAGTTTTATCAAACATAACAAAATCACTCATAATAGATTCGTTACTACACCAAATCAGTCTATTAAACTTGCATTCTTTTTGTTTCTTAACATATAAACTCAATCAATCATCAATTTACCGATTAATATGCAAATCAAGCTTCAATTTTCATACATATAAGCCATATTCAAATATATATACTGTTCCTCTATAAGTTTTAGAACTCCCATTAAAACATAATCTCATGGATTAACTCAATTACAATAATTTATAAACATCATACAGTAAATCGATTATACATGCATTTTAACAATTATAAACAACTTTCAAACAATTTACACATAAAATTCAATTATCAGTGAACTTACAATATACGGTTCATGGAGAAAATTTAAAAACATAATTAAAGCTCGAATTTAAGAAATTACCTTCAATTAGTAGTTTAGATTATGCAAGATGATGAGAACTCTTCTTCCAATTCTCTAAATTTCTTCTTAACTCTCAATTTCTCTCAAAACTCTCTCTCTATATTCTCTAAGTTAGCTTAAGAAAATACTGATAATAGAAATATGTATAAACTAACTGATGAATACATGGGTGTCAGTTAAACGCATAATGGCTTAACTGCTCCCATGTTCTTAAGGCCTTGTTTGGTTTGTCTTTTAAAACTCTTTTTTAGTTTATTTTAATTAACTAGTTTATTGTATAGTTTGTTGTCACACTTTAATAATCAATTTATATTACAATTAAATAAAAGCTACTACTACACAATAAATCAATTAATCACATAATAAAAATTCTCATTTATTTAATTATAACAAATCGATAAATCTCTAATTAATTATTAAATTAATTAGAACAACGTCAAAATTAATAAATAACTCATTTAATTAAATTATCTCAATTAAATCAATTAAATTCACACATTGCACCATAACATTATTTCACATTAATATAATCAATATAACACATTTAATTAAATTAATCTACAATAATGTCATCAAATATTTATTGTTGTCCGATTTATATAATGACAATACGCGCAAGTATACACGGTTAATCAAGTAATAAAGAAGTAAGAAGGATGTCGAACCCACAGAGAACAGTTACTAAAAATTACTCTAATTATCAAATTTCTATCAAGTTAAATCTAATTAAACAGTCACCTCAATTGTTTTGTGAAATTGTGTTTGATTAACAATAAAAACTAAATTAACTAACAATTATTGATCACCAGATGATTAAGACATAAGAATACAATTTCCCCAATTGCTCTACAATAATCGCCTTATCTTATTTCCTCTTAATTAATTCAATGAGTTGCCAACTAGGATTGCCTATCAATTTATTAACATCTTTCAATGATTAATAAAAAGACCTATTTCAGTTATTTTGCTATTTTCATGCAAGACACTTAAAATAGATTCATTAAGCATAAAATCCTGACAAAGTCACGCATGGTAGACAAGTACTTTCGTCTCATATACTATTATGTTATCCTTAACAAGAATCAACAAATTCATGCGTTATTATATTCAAATCTAATCTAAGATTTCCTCTTTCAATTTCATCAAAGATATCAGATTAATTGTTGGCCAAACAATTATTTAATTAAGTACAAAATATAATGATCAACTCAGTCAAATCAATCAAGTGAAAATAATGATAATTGAATTATTGCATCGCAAAAGGTTCCATTGTATTTCTAATTAGAAAATTAGTTCATCCTCATGATTGAAACGAAAAGATTAAAATTAAATAGCTTCTCAAATACATATAATGAAATTAAGAGAAGAAATAAAACTCTGTCGAGGAACTCCAATCTCTGTAGCTTCAATCTTCGTCTTGTCGTGCTCTCCAATAAAATCTCTAAATTCTAATAGAAGTGACTTTTAATGAATTGCAGTAAAAAAATCTCTTAAAACCAAGTTACAATCAAGTATTTATAGCCCTAATAAAACCCTATTACAATAGATGAATAGAAATCCTTAATTGAATCAACTTCAACTGACATAAGGAAACAAAATCTCAACTGCCTTAAAAATCCGTCAGAGTAGCACGCCTCGCGCCGCTTTCCTTCTTACTGCAGCGCGCCCCACGCCGTATACGCAGAGTCTCCAATGCAGCCTAGCGCGGCCCGCGCCATTTCATCCTTTCTTGCAGCGCGCCCCGCGCTATCCATGCAGCAATTCCAGCCATTTCCCTTGTTACAGCGGTGCGCCCCGCGCTAATGTGGCAACATATCCCACTCTTCAGCATCCCCACTAGAACTCCTCCAATCCTTACTTCCTACAAAATAACACCAAAAACAAGAAAATCAAACGAACAAAACCCAAAAACTCACAATATTCCAAGTTAAACGAACTCAATTAATAGGTTTTCAACCTACTCATCAAATACCCCCAAACTTGAACAATTGCTTGTCCTCAAGCAACTAACACTAATAAAACTAACAAAACAAAATGAATGCAACTAAAGATATCGAGCAAGAACCTTAGAAGTAGATAACACTCATGCCTCAGAGATAAACATTCGACTTACAATCAACATCGCATCATGCAACCTCTTCATCTCTCTCATCCTTACCTCACTAACACAACTCTAGCCTCTCCCCTTGTGTGTGTGTCAACATCATATCAGCGGTTCACAGTTATCTATGTGATCAATTTCATGTACTCACTCACCCTTCGCATCGATTTGTCAACTTACATAGCATCCACACAAATAATAGAGAGTCCAGGATTTAACCCAAGTAACATAACTCATTAGCGGGTGCGTTTTACGCTCCATCCCACTACTCTTTTATTGTCTGACTCGGGTAATGTTCAACCCTCTTAGGCTTTTCAAAGGTACCCCATAGCAAACTTTCGACTAACGACTCCCAAACCAGACGATTTTAGGGCGCTGGGTGTAAAGACATCCCCTAGGGCTTACTTGTTCAGGTAACAGAGGCCACAGAGTTGAACTAAGCCAGCTTTTATTCCTTCTATATAAACATATAATTTTTCTATTTTTTGTGTTTTTTTAATTATAAATATATGAACCCGAGACTCCCCCAAACTTATGTGTCAACCAATGTTCAATTTTGAATCAATGCTCAGATGAGTTTCCATGTCATGTCACATATAAAGTTCCTAATCGCCACTAATAGTCAATTGGTGTGCTTAAATATGGAAAAAGACATTAACCATGCAATGAGTTTACAATAATCAAGATAAACAGGTACATGATACTCAGTATTCTTGCAAATTAAATTCCATCGGACTCATCATCGGGCAATATTACTACCAAAGCTCAATGCTCGAAGATCGTGCGAAATCCTACATGAATGCAAAAATATTTTTTTTTATGCAAAACTAAAAAAAATGCTAATGAATAATCCTATTTAAAGATGATGCTACCATGCAATCCTACTATGCAGACACAGATATAACCACCACTAAGAACCACAAAGAAACAAAACAAACTAACGAAAACCCCCCCAAACTTAAATCAAGTTATCTCCTCATAACGAAAAGAACTGAAAAAGTGTAAGAACAGAGGACTTCCCTGATCCGCAAGTCAATCCGAACGAGAATCCTCACCATCAACATCTGTAGAGGAATACTCGTCTGCTGCTGCAACCTCATCGTCTGAAGGGGGATATGTAGGAAGAACAGGTGGAACAGGTAGCTGAACATGATCAGTGTTAGGGCTAAACCGGGAGAAGGAAGCCGCCAAAGCAATAAAAGATCCCACAGTGTAAGTGTACATTTTTGCCTGGCGTTGAGCCAACCGCAAGTTCTGCTTTTCTATCCTCTTTTGAAAACGACAAGACAATTCTGGCTCAGCATCAACTTGTTCTTCCACCGACAGGGGTGAAGGTAATCGGTGTACAATGTAGCCCATACCGCGAGTGTGACACAGCTCCATCCCAAGCTTTGTACTTATCGATTGTTGCATGGTCAATAATTGCCATAGGTTGGCGAATAGGGTCGGAGTCGTGCCATTGTACCCCAACTTTACGACATAAGTTGGTAATCAAGAATCCATGCAATAATCCTCCTGTAGTACTTCCTCGTAACAATCGCTCAATAGATTCCTGAATACACAAACCCACATCAACTTCAAGAATGTCAACTTCGTTTCGTAAGCCCAGCTGATGGTATACAATCCCATAAAGAAGACAAGCACGTTCTTTTGTTACATCGTTTTGATGACGTGTGGGCATCAATCTAGCACATATGAACGCGTACCATGCTTTACCATATTTACTAAGTGCGGAGTGAGGAAAACTTATTTTCATGTCAGTACCAGCCTTAGTCACCCACCGTGTACCAAGTTTGCAAAGTTGGGCAATTAACTCCTCCAAATTTGGTAAATTATCCTCGTAGCGTACACCCGTAGGAGTTGCCAACCCAAAGTAGTCATTGATAGCGGTGGCGTCAAACGATACTGGCTTACCCCGAACCATCACCATATGGTCAACATGCGCAATCGCATTCGCATAAAAATCCTTGACAATAGAAAGCACAGCGGGTTTAGGTTGCTCGACCAATTGAAACTAGTTACGCTCAGCAATCATGAGTGCCATATCTCCATCTAAGTTGGCATCCGGTTTTAACCCCCGTTTTAGAACTAGAGTTTTCTTGTCGATCACCTTGTGGAATCTTGCTTCAGTGGCCTCACTAACAAATTTAGAGCTATTAAATCTCAGCCTAGCATGTGAACCTTCCCCACGTTGCCTTTTTGATGACATGGTGTCGCAGATACACAAATTTGAAACAAAATAATGCAAATACTTAGTTGAGGCAAAAATTCAAACACTTGGTGGGCGCTTTCCACTTTCGCCCAAACTTAGTTTCTGTTGTACCCAACAATATCCCAAGCATATAATACCTCAATCCAACCCTTGGGCCATCAGTAACCCAAGGTATCCCAACAAGAAGTATTCCCAAGCGAAGCAACAAAGCAAGAAAAACCAAAATGATATAGGAATAAAATCAAAGTGAATGATCCTTGTTACCTCAAATAATGAAATCCCCACAGAATCCACAATAATGTGATGTACCTTTGGAGTTATTCTTCCAAGGATTCTCGATCATGTGTATGCAACCCGTGAGAATGTGGGAAAGCCAAAAAGCCAAGTAGCTTGGTGGAATAGGTGGCGGTGATCGTGCGAGAGAGGAATGAGAGATGAGTTTGGAGAGAGGTGGTAGGGTTTGGATCGAATGTGGGCTAGGGTTTAGAGAGATAAATGGAGAGAAGAAAGGGTGGAGATATGGGTTAAAGTGTTGTGAGGTTGATTTGGGTTAGGAGTGAAGAAAGGGCCGAAAGCCTTATTTTAAATTTTATTTCAGCCGACCGGCGTGCCCCGCGCTGTACTTGTATAATGATGGCGTGACCCGTGCTGTGATGATATGATCTCGGGTGTGGTAGCGTGCCCCGCGCCAATTCCTCTTGTAACATAGTGCCCCTCGCGCCACAGCACATCCAAATCTCTACAATACCAGCGCGCCCCACGCCTGGTATGACATATTCCTGGCGCTCCTCACGCCGTTCTGCCAACATGTCTGATCTGCACAAAGCTTCTTTGCCGCTCTAGACTTGAACCTGAACATTCATAAAATAAACCACCATAAGAATGCAGATTAAACAAATAAAATGAAACTCTAAAACCTAATGAACGAAAATAAAAATAAAATTAAGTAAACTTAAAACTGGGTTGCCTCCCACTAAGCGCTTGGTTTAGCGTTAATAGCCTGACTTTGTTCCGTATTTTTAGTTTTGATCCTTGAGAGTGATCGAGGTCTTTTGTCGGTCCACCGCTCCACCGAGATAGTGTTTCAGCCTTTGTCCATTGACCTTGAACGGCTGATGAGTGCTGGATTCTTGAATCTCGACGGCTCCATACGAGTAAACCTTGGTAATCGTGAATGGTCCCGACCAACGTGACTTCAATTTGCCCGGGAAGAGCTTAAGGCGTGAATTGAATAGTAACACTGATTGACCCGACTCAAAGGAACGTTGAACAATTCGTTTGTCATGCCAGTGTTTGGTTCTCTCCTTGTAAAGCTTAGCGTTCTCATAGGCTTGGACTCTGAATTCATCTAACTCGTTTAGTTGCAATAATCGCTTTTTACCTGTTGCTTCAGAATCAAGATTGAGCTTCTTTACCGCCCAATATACCTTATGCTCCAATTCTAATGGGAAATGGCAAGCGTTTCTGAACACCAAACGATACGGGGACATGCCAATAGGGGTTTTGTATGCGGTGCGATATGCCCATAGAGCTTCATCTAGTTTTCTTGCCCAATCTTTCCTTGACGGATTAACTATCTTTTCCAAAATCTGTTTGACTTCTCGATTGGAAATCTCAGCTTGTCCGTTTGTTTGTAGATGGTAGGCCGTGGCGACCTTGTGTCGAACTCCATACTTTGCCAAGAGAGCCGCGAATAACTTGTTACAAAAATGTGTTCCCTCATCGCTGATGACAGCCCTCGGTGTCCCAAATCTTGTGAAGACATTCTTTTTGAGAAAGTTCAGAACTACCTTAGCATCATTAGTCGGAAACGCCACTGCTTCCACCCACTTGGAGACGTAGTCTACAGCTGCTAGGATGTATCTATTATTAAAGGAAGACGGAAATGGTCCCATAAAGTCAATGCCCCACACATCGAACAACTCAACTTCCAGCATCGTGTTGAGTGGCATCTCGTGACGACTAGTGATGTTCCCGACCCGCTGACACCTATCACACCTTTTGACAAACGCATGAGCATCTTTGAAAAGAGTCGGCCAGAAGAATCCGGATTGGAGTACCTTAGCGGTCGTTCGATCTCCGCGAAAGTGTCCCCCATACAATGAGGCATGACAGTGTTGTAAAATTCCTTCGATTTTTGCTTTAGCCATGCATCTCCGTATCATCTGATTAGCACACTGCTTGAAGAGGAAAGGATCATCCCACAAGTACTATTTCACCTCAAACAAGAACCTCTTCTTCTGCTGGAAACTCAGATCATATGGCAAAATCCCACTAACGATGTAATTTACATAATTCGCGTACCAAGGGTGTAATGATCCGAAATTTTCAAGGTTCATTATTAATTAAATAATGGATTTAATTTCTAGTGACTTATTTTGCATCTAATTTTTTTTTTATTTGGATTATGTGAACTAATATGAGCTTGGTAATATTATTGATAAATATCGATATCGATAAATGGTTGAGTTATGAGTTTAATTAAATATTCAATTTATTTGGATATAACACGTTTAAGTGGAATAGATAATTTCATGAAAGAGGTATTTTTGGGTAAACGGATTTATTTCCATAATTGATGATAAATGAGTTATTTAATTTAAATGGTTAGATAATTAAACTAATTATTTCATTATAATACAAGAATTATATTTTTGATCCAATTTTTTTTATTTCGGATGGACCATCATCATTTTTGACCCATTCCTCTTCCAATTTCTGGGTGGGGGCCGATCCATTGGACTGGAACTCGGGTTGCTTGGTAAGCCCATTAGGCAATAAAGCTAATTGAGGGAGTTCAGCAGGTGAGGAGTAGGCGCAAAGGGGTTGGGATGGAGCGACTGGATGAAGCGACTGGGCGTGCAACCGATCGGACCAGGAGGGGGACCTTTAGCCCAGGGGTTTAGCGAGTCCATGGGTGCGCCTCTGAGTAGTCCGACTGCGGAAAGGGGCTGCGAAGGCACGGGCGACCGACCGCACGGGCTCGCCGTTCGGACCAAGGGACGGTCGGTCAGACCACGGGTCTGAGGGACTCGAACCGCTGGGTGGATGCTGGTTGCTCCCTACCGCGCCGAAAGCAAGTGGCCTATCCCCACTGAGCGTGCAAGGGTCCTATCAGTCACGAGGGGATTTGATTTGGGACGGTTTCACCCACTTCCTTTCCTCCGTCCGTTGGGTACTGCTCTACGATTGGGATATTGACCAACGGTTTGGGGCAGATGCCTTCCTATAAATTGGAACCAAGAAACCCTCAACAAGTTGCTAAAATTGTTAAGTCTGAAATACCCTAATAACGTGTGAGCTTGAGAGTTTCGGAGGAGCAAGGAGGACAGCATCTAGGGAGCAGTTTCGGCCTAACCAACCTCAAGGTATAGTATTGGGTCTGTTAATGGAAGCAATAGCCGAAATGGCTCTTCTTGTTCCTTATTTTGATTTTCGTTTTGGGTTCTGTTTTGACCCAAATGCAGTGTAAATTCTTTTATGTTATTTTTGGGAAATCTGTGTATGGAAGGACCATGGAAGGTTCAGGCGAGATTGTGTCTCGAATGGTTTAGTGTCGAACCTTTGTATGCCCATCAACTGTTTGTTGTAATGCCTAAGCGAATCAATTTTTCTTTGTTTAAGCGTCATGTGCATCAACTGTATAAAATTTAGACTTTCTTTTATGTATTGTGTTTGATGTTGGTTGCTGAAAATTTATGACAAAGGTGTTTTGCATAATAGCTTATTAGAACAAAGCTTGATCTTTGGGTTTAGTATTTTGGTCATTCACAAATTTTAGAACCAAGCCTTTCTATGTTTACGGTTTTTGCTACCCAAAGTGTTATTCTGGATCAGTGTTTGTGGTGCGAGAATGGGCAGCTTTAGCCCCTTGTCATTTCGGTTTTGTTTCTATTGTTTTTCTTCTTTTGTTTCGGTTGAGTTCTATTGAGATTTGGTTTGGAGATTGTTGTGGGAAGGGCTGTGAAGGGCCAGATGGTACAAGGATGCGCCTGGTTGGTAGGAGTTTTGTGTTTGATAGGGACTGATAGAACTTGACCATGCCCACCACCTGTTTGATGTATTGTCTGTTAGGGCCAGTTTTCAGCTACAATGCCATGTACTGTAACGATTATAACATAAAATTTCAGAAATTTGTTTACACTATGTTCACGGAGTTGGTTAAATTGCTGGGTAAATAAAATATTGTTAGATTACTTAATAACATCTAAATACATTTTGGGTGTTATTCGAATGGAATGAATAACAAATGCATTTTTGTAGCTAGAAATAAAAGTCTATTTAATTATTTATTTTTCAACTAAAATTTAAATAATGAATAAAGGCATTGATTGATTATTATTTAATTAGTATTAAATGATAAAGACAATGATTAATTAATTATTATTTAATTAATATTAAATAATAATTCAAGGTAAAATAAGTGTAAGAATAAGGTCTAATTAACTACCTATTATTTAACATTTAAATGATAAATAAAGGTATTAATTAATTATTATTTGATGATAGATAATAATTAAAGGCTTCTTAAGAGTAACAGTAAGATCATTACTTCCTAGTGTTAGATAGGAATTAAAGATTTATAAATATAATTACTTATTATTTAATTGATAAGTAACCATAACCAATTGGTACCTATAATTAAGTAATAACCCAAGGCAATTACCTAAATTACTGTTTAAGTAATACTAGATGGTAATTGAATGAGCTTAAGCTAATTAAACATTGAACAATTATAAATTGTCACAGGTTTATTATGTGCATAACACTTAGTGTTAATAAATCATGAACTTAAGGTTCAATGATATTTTAATAAGGTCAACAATAGGGTCATATGGGTTGACTTATGTGTTAGTTGATTTCATTAGTGAGCGTATCTTATAATTGTACTCTGTACTAATGGATAGGCCGACTCTATTAATGGTAGGTCTTCCCAATCAAGTTAATTAAAGCTAGAATTATTTGTAGCTGAGCAGACAGGCAAGTTCCTTATACCGAAACTTTACTTTATTGCAAGTTTCTAATCCTTGTTGAATTTGAGATTGCATAAGTACCCCGTACTATTGAAATTACTTGAACTTATTATTTATTGCAAGTTCTCTAATATAACCAAAATTATTATTCAGCAAGTTCTATCTTATTCGTTTTGTTTATCGAGCAAATATTCTATTATTACTGCAAGTTTCCTATCCTTACTCATATTTTGTTGAGCAAATTCTCTATACCGAAACTTTAATTGTCGCACGTTTCCTTGAACCGAATCTTGTATTTATTTTTATGATTCAAATTCCTTAACCATACTCATTTTTATTCAAGCAAGTATTATCGTTGTACATGTTTCTTATCCTACTCCTTTCATTATTGAGTAAGTTCTAATTCTTGTTTACTTTAATATTAGACAAGGTTTCTATAGTATTGCAAGTTCCTAACTCAAACTCGAGTTATTATATTACAAACATGTCAGTGGTTTAATTATTAACAATTATTCCATATCCTTGATAATTATTGATCTTCGCACCCTGTGCAAGTTGTTATTGACATACAAGTTTTCTTTAATCTTACTCCATTGTATATTTAGTAAATTTCTAATCCTTGTTGAATTTGGTACTACATAAGTACTCCGTACTAAGCTATTGCAAATTCTGGAACTTATTATTTATTGCAAGTTCTCTACTCTAACTGAAATTATTATTCAGCGGGTTCTATCTTACTCGATTTGTTTATTGAGTAAGTATCCTATTATTATCACAAGTTCCCTATTTGAACTATTTCTTGTGATTCTACACATTCTAAATTTACGCCTTGTCGCACGCATGTGCATTTGAGATATTGTCAGATTCTTGAATCGCTTGAACCCAATAGTTTTATTTCGCATAAATTGCATCATAAGTATGGGTCTATACCATTGTTCGGTTAGACCAAGTATTGAAGCATGAGTTTTGAATTCATAAATTGTTTGCTAGTTTTCTTTAATCCTACTCATTGTATATTCGAGCAGGTTGTATTGTTATATTACGACCAGTTCTCCAAACCTAAATAGTCGGTTTCTTTATAGTTCGTTCTTAACCTTGTACTTTAAATCGTACAATTATTTATAAACTCTAAATTATTCGAGTATACTGGTGGTTTAATTATTGTTAATCAGCCACCTCATTGACGATTATTGGTATTCGCACATAGTGCATTTGCATTTCTGTTCATTATCGAACATCTATTACTTGAAGTTCTTTATTTCTGAACTGTTGAATAGAAGGCTATGCCACTAGTTCGGCTAGTCTTATGCATGAGATCAGAAGGATTATCTAAAAATGTAGTCTACGCCAATTGTTTCGGCTAGACATTTGTATATTTAAATTCATTTGATTGAATATTGTTGCAGCTGTCCAAACCGTTGATGGTACGGATTCTTATAATCAGACTGAGCAGAACAACCCTTAAAAAAGGGGATTTGATGTCGATTTACTCGACTTGGCGCGCACACAAGATAGTTAATGTTATGCATATACATTGGGTACAAGAGGTTTGGCCACCTCGCGTATCCACCTAAGTGTTTACAGTAGCATTAGCTGTTACACTACTCCTGAGTGTTTACAGTAGCATTAGCTGTTACACTACTCCGAGATGCTCAGTTAAGACCTGGGTAAGTTTCTCACGAGGTGCTCTAGGTGAAACGCCTGGTTAAGCCCTCAACCATGTTCAGGGTCTATAGTGACCAACTCAGCAGTAAATACTCTTTACCATTGATTTCGAATATCAATTCTTAAAGTTATTCAATCGTGCAAGTGTTATTTGAAGTCATCATTATTGATATCTCTCTTGAAATTAATATTGTTAAGATTATCAGTTAATCTTCTAGCAGCATTACTGTTGACAGTTATTCACAATTATTGTATATTGTGAAATCCAAGGAATTGTATTCTTTTCATTCATGATATATCTTTATTGTCTATTTTAACTTGCTGAGCAATTTGTGCTCACCCTTGCTATATCGTGAACCATTTTCAGTTAAGCCCGAGTTCGTACAAGACGCCAAGGGCGATAAAGGAAAAAGACAAAGTCCGTGTTTGACTTATGCTCGGTTTATTTAGTTTACCTATGTTGTAAACTCTTTTGTGTTATTACTTCGATGTATTAAGGTTAGAAAACCTGGGATGATTGTAAGTTGTTACCAATAATTATATTCCGCATTTTTATTGGGTAGTTAGAATGTTTGTTAAGTTGGATCGTGAGCACTGGATCCGAGGTTCAAGGAACCCGGATTTGGGGGCGTCACAAAGGGATTTCTGCTGTCACTATAAAAAGTTGCTCATCCGGAAAAGATTCGTTGATCATGCTTTTGTCTACTTCTGGTTGTTGACCATTCTCCAATCTTGACAAGTGATCTGCTACTTGATTCTCCGTTCCTTTCCTATCCCGAATCTCTAGATCAAACTCTTGAAGTGGAAGGACCCAACGAATAAGTCGAGGTTTGGCGTCCTTTTTCGAGATAAGATACTTGATAGCTGAGTTTTCCGTGAACGCAACCACCTTTGTTCCAATCAAATAGGCCCGAAACTTTTCGAATGCAAACACTATGGCAAGCAGCTCCTTCTTTATTGTTGTGTAGTTTACTTGAGCGTCATTTAGAGTTTTGCTTGCGTAGTAAATGGCATGAAACACCCTATCCTTTCTCTGACCCAAAACAGCTCCCACGGCATAATCACTTGCATCACACATGAGTTCGAACGGGAGATTCCAATCAGGTGCAATGATGACCGGTGCGGTGACTAGTTTCTTTTTCAATAACTCAAATGCTTTGAGACATTCCGAATCAAACTTGTATGGCACATCCTTTTCAAGTAAGGCACACAATGGCTTTGTAATTTTTGAAAAATCCTGAGTGAACCGTCGATAAAACCCTGTGTGGCCCAAAAAACTGCGGATTCCTTTTACCGATGTTAGAGGAGGTAAATGCTCAATCGTTTCAATTTTTGCTCGATTAACCTCTAAGCCCTCTGCTGAAACACGGTGATCTAGAATGATCCCCTCCTTGACCATAAAGTGACATTTTTCTCAGTTAAGGATCAAGTAAGTTTCCACACACCGTTGAAGCACTAATGTCAGATTTGCCAAACAAAGATCAAAACTGTCCCCAAATATTGAAAAATCATCCATGAAAACTTCGACGTTTTGTTCCACCATATCTGAAAAAATGGCCATCATACACCGTTGAAAAGTAGTTGGTGCATTGCATAACCCAAACGTCATCCGTTGAAACACAAATGTTCCATATGGGCAAGTGAAAGTGGTCTTTTCTTTATCTTCCGGTGCTATGACAATTTGATTATACCCAGAGTAACCATCCAACAAGCAATAAAACTGATGCCCAGCTAATCTATCAAGCATTTGGTCGATAAAGGGTAACGAGAAGTGATCCTTGCGAGTTGCTTTATTCAATTTTCTATAGTCCATGCACTCCCGCCATCTAGTCACAGCTCGTATCGGGATTAGCTCGTTGTGTTCATTAGCAATCACTATTATACCCCCTTTCTTCGGAACGCATTGCACTGGACTCACCAAGGAACTATCAGATATGGGATAGATTATTCTGGCATCTAACCATTTGATGATTTCTTTCTTGACAACCTCCTTCATTATTGGATTCAATCGGCGTTGTTGCTCCACCACTGGCCTAGCACCTTCTTCCAATAAAATTTTGTGCATGCAAAACGAAGGGCTAATTCCCCTGTTATCAGCGATCGACCATCCAATAGCAGTTTTAAACTCTCACAATACTCTCAATAGCTTCTCCTCCTGTGATTCGTTCAGAGATGATGCGATGATAACTGGCAGCGTAGAGGACTCTCCTAAATATGCATACCTGAGATGTCTCGGTAATGGTTTCGACTCTAAAATAGGTGGTTCCTCAATAGATGTCTTAGCTCTTACACTTAGTTGTTCAGCTCTATCCAATGCCTCAAATCGTTTCCCATATGGAACAAACGGAGAGGAAGCGTTCAACATCCGTACATACTCCAATGAGGTTGGAGAATCTGCTGCTTGTGAATTAACCAGCGCTGTCTCTAACGGATCCCCATTTACATTGTTCTCTAAAAACTCGTTCATTGCTGATTCAACCCAGTCAATTCTGAAACAATCCTCATTTTCTTTCTGAAATTGCATTGTCTTGAACACATTGAAAGTAACCTCTTGATCCTGTACCCTCATCGTAAGTTCCCCTTTTTGTACATCAATCAAGGTTCTTCCTGTGGCTAAAAATGGGCGCCCAAGTATCAGTCGAATTTCCTTGTCTTCCTCAAAATCAAGCACTATGAAATCAGCTGGAAAGATAAAATTGTCGAATTTTACCAAAATATCCTCCACTATCCCTCGTGGATACGTTAGAGACCTATTTGCTAGCTGAAGAGTTACATTGGTCGGCTTCACTTCTGGTAGTCCTAATTGAGAGTAGATGGATAACGGCATTAAGATGATACTAGCTCCCAAATTGCATAGTACCTTACCGAAAAACTTTTCTCTAATGGTACAAGGTATGGTGAAGGTACCTGGATCCTTAAGCTTTTGGGGTAATTTTTTCTACAAAATTGCACTACACTCCTCCGTAAGTGCAACTGTTTCAAATTCTTCCAGCTTTCTTTTCCGTGACAAGATTTCTTTCATGAATTTTGCGTAACTCGACATCTACTCTATAGCTTCAGCAAATGGAATATTGATATGCAACTTCTTGAACACCTCCAGAAAATTTGAAAATTACTTCTCTTCCTTAGCCTTGCGAAGTCTTTGCAGGAATGGAACTGGTGGCACGTAGGAATCGGGTTTCTTTACTTCTGATTTTTTAACTGATTTTTCCCTAACCGTTACTTTATCTGAATCCCCTTCCTTGTGGACTGTTTGTTCCGCACCGCTCTCTTTATTAGGCTGCTGATTTGCTTCCTTTTTAGTCGGCTCATCCAAGTTTCTCCCATTCGTCAAAGTAATAGCCTTACAGTGTTCCTTTCCATCCCTTGGGTTCGTTTCAGTGTCGCTTGGCAATGTACCTTGCGGCCGAGTATTCATCGCTGATGCTAACTGTCCAATCTGATTCTCGATGTTTCGCAGAGTCACAGCATGAGTATTCTTCCACGCGTCATTATCCTTAATGTACTTTAGCAGATACTCCTCAAGTTCCATTTTCTTTTCCTGCTGTGGAGGTTATTGTTGTCTATTCTGAAATCCAGGTGGTGTTACTTGTTGAGATACCTGTGGTTGAGTTTGGGGTGGAGGATTTTGATTGTTGCTCCATGAAAAATTCGGGTGATTTCTCCATCCTAGATTATAGCTGTTCGACTTTACCCCAAACTGCTGCTGCCTATTATAGTTCCCCCCAAATTGTACTCACTCAGTACTGATGGCACACTGATCTGTTGGATGACTTCTTGCACATAACTCACATACCACTCCCACTTGATTAACGTTCTGTACCCCAAGTGCATTAATGTTCTTCGTTAAAGCGGAAATCTGAGTTGTGACTTGTGCAGACAGTGTCGTCATTGCATCCACTTCAAATACCCCAGCTGGTTTTGGTTGTGACATCCGTGTTGTAGGCCATTGATAATTATTTGCTGCCATATTTTCCAACAAGTTGTACGCTTCATCGCAATTTTTAGCCATCAATGCTCCACCCGCTGCTGCATCTATACTCTGTCTAACCTGACTATTCAGCCCATTATAGAAGGTTTGCACTTGTAGCCAATCAGGTAACCCATGATGGGGACATTTCCGAATTAGATCCTTGAACCTTTCCCATGTTTCGTATAATGACTCAGAGTCATGTTGGCTAAACGAAGTGATGTCGTTTCTCATCTTTGCTGTCTTTGCTACTGGGAAAACTTGGCCAGGAATTTTTGTGCCAAGTCATTCCATGTCGTGATAGATCCTGGTGGTAGAGAATGTAACAACTCTTGGCTTTGTCTCTCAGTGTAAAGGGGAACAACCTCAACCTTACTGCATCTTCCGTCACCCCCATTGAATCTAAAGGTATCACAAATTTCCAGAAAACTAACCAGATGGTCATTGGGGTCATCGTTTGGTAATCCCGCGAATTGCACCGAGTTTTGAATCACATGGATAGTGCCCAACTTAATCTCAAAACTGGCGGCTGTGATTGCAGGTCTAGCAATACTTGATTGAATTTCCGTCACTTGCGGCATAGCATACTCCCGCAATGATTTTTGTTCGACGTTCTCAACCAAATTACCCTGATTTTCCATGATAGCCTGTTGAGTAAAGGTACGTTCAATTTCGTTGTCGTAAGGAACTAATTTCGGATCCTTGGATCGTGTTTGCATAAACCACTGAATTTACCCCAGTGCACACACAATACCCAAGATCACTTCTTAAACAGCCTCGAACAGATGGAATTCTATAAAAGCAAATAAAAAGAGAATAACAATAAAAATATGTTTAAATAAATTAACTAATAAAAACTAATAATAAAATAAAAATTGAACCGTTCCCCGGCAACAGCGCCAAAAACTTGTTGTCCAATTTATATAATGACAATACGCGCAAGTATACACGGTCAATCAAGTAATAAAGAAGTAAGAAGGATGTCGAACCCACAGGAAACAGTTACTAAAAATTACTCTAATTATCAAATTTCTATCAAGTTAAATCTAATTAAACAGTCACCTCAATTGTTTTGTGAAATTGTGTTTGATTAACAATAAAAACTAAATTAACTAACAATTATTGATCACCAGATGATTAAGACATAGGAATAAAATTTCTCCAATTGCTCCACAATAATCGCCTTATCTTATTTCCTCTTAATTAATTCAATGAGTTGCCAACTAGGATCGCCTATCAATTTATTAACATCTTTTAATGATTAATAAAAAGACCTATTTCAGTTATTTTGCTATTTTCATGCAAGACACTTAAAATAGATTCATTAAGCATAAACTCCTAACAAAGTCACGCATGGTACACAAGTACTTTCGTCTCATATAATATTATGTTATCCTTAACAAGAATCAACAAATTCATGCGTTATTATATTCAGATATAATCTAAGATTTCCTCTTTCAATTCCATCAAAGATATCAGATTAATTGTTGGCCAAACAATTATTTAATTAAGCACAAAATATAATAATCAACTCAGTCGAATCAATTAAGTGAAAATAATGATAATTGAATTATTGCATCGCAAAAGGTTCCATTGTATTCCTAATTAGAAAATTAGTACATCCTCATGATTGAAACGAAAAGATTAAAATTAAATAGCATCTCAAATATAGATAATGAAATTAAGAGAAGAAATAAAACTCTGTCGAGGAACTCCAATCTCTGTAGCTTCAATCTTCGTCTTGTCGTGCTCTCCAATAAAATCTCCAAATTCCAATAGAAGTGACTCTCAATGAATTGCAGTCAAAAAAATCTCTCAAAAACAAGTTACAATCAAGTATTTATAGCCCTAATAAAACCCTATTACAATAGATGAATAGAAATCCTTAATTGAATCAACTTCAACTGACATAAGGAAACAAAATCTCAACTTCCTTAAAAATCCGTCAGAGTAGCGCGCCTCGCGCCGCTTTCCTTCTTACTGCAGTGCGCCCCGCGCCGTATACGCAGAGTCTCAATCCAGCCTAGCGCGGCCCGCACCATTTCATCCATTCTTCTAGCGTGCCCCGCGCTATCTATGCAGCAATTCCAGCCCAGTGAGGCGCGACCCGCGCCATTTCCCTTGTTACAGCGGCGTACCCCGCGCTAATGTGGCAGCATATCCCACTCTTCAACATCCCCACTAGAACTCCTCCAATCCTTACTTCCTACAAAATAACACAAAACACAAGAAAATCAAACGAACAAATCCCAAAAACTCACAATATTCCAAGTTAAACGAACTCAATTCATAGGTTTTCAACCTACTCATCATTTATTTAACTCAATAAATAAATCACACAAATATTTATTTGATTCAATACATATTTAAAGATTAAATGTAAAATTCGCGTTCATTACAGTTATATATTAGTATCTATCTAACACTATCATGTTATATAATCATAGAACTCATTTGTATTATTAGAGTATCTCATGATGTAATTGTTTAAGGTTATAGACCTTGGGACCGTAGTAAACCTTTTGTAATGAATAATATATGTTTATTTATTCCGCATTAGTTGTCATATGTTGTTCAGAGGTGGTTGGATGTTCTTTAACGTGAGCACTGAATTCTAGGTATTGGTACCTAAATTTGGGGGTGTCATAATTCCTAAGTCCTAGCAAATCGTGGAGAGGACTCTACGATCGTAGAGTGACTTCACTCCGATCGTAAACCGCACTTATAAACCATAGAGTAAGTCAACCGAGTCAGTTAGAGACCGTAAAATGAACTCTACGATCGTAGAATGACTTCACTCTGATTGTAGAGCTCACTTACTAACTGTAGAGTAAGTCAGCCAAGTCAGGCAGAAATAGCAAAGTGGACTCTACGATTGTAGAGTGACTTCACTCCGATCGTAGAACTCACTCGCATATCGTAGAGCAGACTTGACCAGCCCCGGACCAAACCGTAGAGTGAACTCTACGATCGTAGAGCAACCCTACTCGATCGTAGAGCTTTACTAGTCAATCGTAGGGTGGACCTTACGATCATAGAGATTCATTGGTCGATCGTAAAGCTTCACTAGTGATCGTAGAGTCACTACAGAGCACTACTAAGCCAAGCCAACTAACCTTAGGATAACTTCACCATGTCAGCAAGACTTTTGTGATCGTAGAGTCACCCCACTGATCGTAGAGTGACTCCACCGACCTTGGTAAGACCCTACTAATCGTAGAGCTATTATGGCAGATCGTAAAATGGTCTAAAGAATTGTAGAACCCTTCTATAAGTTGACTGAACATTGCAGACCTTATTTCATACTTGTTAAATCATTCTCAAGTCCTTACTTGGGCGAGTGCATACCTGCCCAAAAGTGTGTTTGAATAAAAAGAAGACTGTCAAGAGTAGCCCAGACACTGTCCTGAGTTAAAAGTCACTGATGTGACCATTCAATCATTAAGCTATTAAAGAACCACTCAGAACAGTTGTATAAACGAGTCTGTTAATAGCAGGTAGTAGCAGATGGTTAAATGGACCATAGAACAGACCGCATGAGTCACATAATTAGGTCTATTAAGTTCATTATTAATGTTTGATGACGAATAATCAAAGGTGACTTATTATTACTGTAGGATACTTAACGTAAGAGTGGAGATAAATTGTAGCAGAAGCCTAGGCAAGTTTTCTAACTCACTCCACTTTATATATTGTGCAAGTTTCCTAACTTACACAACTTTGTATATTGTGCAAGTTTTCGTATGTTGTTGAAAGCTTTTGACTATTGCTTTGTTATAATATCGAGCAAGATTTCCTTAAATCATACAACTTTGAATGTTGTGCAATTTCCTCTTGCGAAAAAGCTAAAGCGCACATATTCAACTTGTACTCTTATTAATTGTACAAGTTAACTGATTATCAGAATAATTCAGTGTTGTTCAATTCTATGAAAATCATTTTTTAAATCCTAAAGCTTGATGTAAATCGTAATCATATGTTCGGATAATCCCTGTAACTTGTTGCGAACTCTGAGAATATTGAGAAGAATATCTATATGCCACTTGAATCAGCTAAACTAATATTGATGAAATTGAAAGCTATCCAAACCTTTTAGTTGGTACTGACTTTCCTTGTAATCTGTTGAGATGAACAACCCTCATAGCAGGGGAAATATTTAAATGTCTAAGAACCGACACGCGCGCGAATAGTGAAAAGTAAGGTTTATGCATAATACCAAGGTACTTTAGGCTGATCACCTATTGTACTTGTTTGTGGGTTATCAGATGAATTTCTGGTAATTCTAATAGAGGTTCATAGTTATGGTGGCTACTTAGTGTAGAACATATCCTTCATTTTGGGAAAGACTTTGAAACATTGAATTCTGCAGAAATTCTTCAGTCCTTAGTGACTTATCTTTCTATACTGTGATAAGATTTGAAGTAAGATCATTGAATTTAATCTTCGTTCATAACTATTCCTTGTTAGACTATGAATCTTACCCTTATTGTTCCTTTTAAATGTTATATACATGCTGAGCAAATTCGTTGCTCACTCTTGCTTCCCTAACATTTCAGTCAAGACTGAACGTGACAGTAGCCCGGGGAAGGATAAGGGCAAGGGAAAAGCCGTGGAGTAATCCGTCTTATAATAACTAAGTTGTTACTTTTGATATGTATTAAAATTAGAATGTTATGTTTAGTTGAAATATGTAATGTTTAATAGTTTCGAGACTTGGGACAAGAATGTCTATGTTTTATCAATATAAATATTTCTTTTTAGAGTTTTTCACTGGAAGTTATTTACATATTGCGATGTATGAGTTTAGTACGTGAAGCACCAAACCCGAGGTATAGGTACCTGAAGTTGGGGGCGTCACAATGACCGTGGAGGAGCTGGCGAGGGCCCTAGAGGAGTTAGTAAGGACCACCGAGCTGATGCTGATAATGTTACGGATGGTGGGACCAGCAGTGACACGATAGATGGCTATGATGATGCTGGTACTCCTGATCTGGGGATATAGTTAGTTTATCTTTATATTTTTACTTTCATGTATGTACTTATACAGTTTTTGGGTTGTACAGACTAAGGTTTTGTATCTAGTTTGGTTGATGGTTTATGTATCTAACTAAATTGTATCTACTAACATTTTATACCTTATCTATATGATTACGTTATCTACATATTTGATGGTTGATAGTAAAAGATTTGATGGTTATTGATTTGCGTTTTTGAAGAATTATTTGTTTTTTTTAATTTATAACAGGTACAATTATGTATATGTAAATGAAAAGGGGGTTTTGCAATTTTCCAAAAAAATATTTTTTTTTTGAAAATATAATTAGCGACGGGGTCATTGGCGACGACACGACCGTCTCTAATGAACTATACTGACGGTTGTTGGTCAATTTAGCTACCGATAAACACACACGTGCAAGTATACACGGTCCACAAGTAATATATGATAAGATATGAGTCGAACCCACAGGGAATTGTGAAAAATAATAACCAAGTACCAATCGTCTATCAAATTGATCTAATTTAAACAATGAAGATTTGATAATTTGTTGATTGGTTGAGTTCACAAGTCAAATATTGAGTAAAATGCGGTAAAATATCAAGATAGAAGGGTCTAAGATTACAATTTCCCCCAACACGTCATTTGAATCTCCTAACTCTCTCTTTTCAGTCAATTATGGCATACGAATTGACAACCGAGAAATCAAAACTACATAAGAGCCTCTGTCGATGGTCAATCACGAATCTTCCTAAGCGGTGTATAGGTATATGTCTATCCTATACACTATCAAGAGACTAATTTCAGGAATGATTTAGAGACACGTGTCACCAAATCTAATTAATCCTCCCTTCCATTACCAACTTTCACCTCGGAAGTCATTAAGACTAGATTCTCAATAGGTTGCATGCGGTAATTAGGTATATATCTATCCCAACTACTATCAAGATACCTATTATTGTAGATAATTAATAAGACACATGTTACTTAATCCAATTAATAACCCACAACAATCTATACTTTCACATGTTATCATAACTAGGTCTTAACCTATAATTCGTTCGTCAAGTTCATATAGGTTCCCACGGTAATTACGGGCCAAGAAATTAATCTAGAAGCAAAGGTTATGACAATCAATTCACAAATGCATAACTAAATTCAATAGAGAGAGAATTCAATTCAAATTAAGTGTTGGGTTCCATTGCAATCTTAGAATAGAAGGTTAGTTCATGATAGCTACAATAAACATCATTTTCAATTGATACATTGTCAAATTCGAATTACAAAGGAGATGGAAATCTAGAAATGAAACCACTTTTGAAGCTATTCAGCTGGTGTTCCTTTGGTTGTTGATGGTTTCTAGCTCTCCACCTTTGCCTTGCAATTCTTCTTGACTGAGTTCCTTGGCTTTTGGCTTGATTCAGCTTGATTTGCAGCCTTGAGCTCTGTTGGTTGATGTATTTTGTAGCCTCCCTCTCTCTAGATATCTGATATGAGGCTTGGAAGAGATTATATATAGTCTTCATCAAGAAACCCTAGCCAAAATCGGACAAAATGCAGCTCAGATCGCACTGAAGGTGTGTCAGATCGCACTCAGCACGGCGGCGTGCGCCCGCACGCCCAGGCGTGTGCCCGCATGCCCAGGCGTGCGCCCGCGCCCAAGCGCCTGCATGCCGCCCATGGCGCTGCCGAGGCTGCCGAGCCAAGCGCGCGCGCCCGCGCGCCCCAGGCGTGCGCCCGCACGCTGGCGCCTGCATGCCGCCCCACCTGCCTGCCGAGCTGCCGAGGCTGCCGAGCCATGCGCGCGCGCCCGCGCGCCCCAGGCGTGCGCCCGCACCCTGGCGCCTGCATGCCGCTCACTCGCCCGCATGCGCTGCCGAGGCTGGCTGCCGAGGCCGCCCGTGCGCCCGCACGCCCAGGCGTGCGCCCGCGCCCATGCGCCTGGATGCTGCCGAGCCATGCCGCCCGCGCGCGCGCGCGCCCAACGCCGAGGCTGCCGAGCGCCCAGCGCCCAGCCGCATGCTGTGCCCGCGGCTTAGTCGACGCCGCACGCCGTGCATGCCATCCAACGCCGTGCACGCCCAACTTCTATATGTCATCAAATTAAGCCCCAAACGTCGCCAAACATAAATTTTCATCGTCATAACCTCCGGGCACGGAAATCCAAGCACGGGCTTGCCCGGGTGGCTTGGCCAATGCCGCACGCCGTGCACGCCATCCGACGCCGCGCACGCCCGACTATCAAATATTGTCAAATTAAGCACCGGGCGTCGCCAATCACCACAATCCATCACATTACCATTCGGGCACAGACGTCCAGGCACGGACAATGAGTCAATCCAAACAACGATCCGAGCGGTCTTTATTTCAATTCCTACACACATAATAAAAATGCATCAAAGCAACATAAAACATGTAAAAGTAACTAAAAACTAATTTATGTAAAAATAAGATAAAAATACATAGAAACTATATAAAATACTTAAAGATTTGCAAATTATCAAGGCCAAAAGTACCCAAATTGTGTGTATAAAACACACTCATCAAATACCCCCAAACTTAAATCTTTGCTTGTCCTCAAGTAAACAGAGATATACTACTTTATATAAAATAAAATAAGAAAAATGCAAACACAACTGAATTTAGAGGAAAGTGACTCCAAGAATTGGCCTCAAAGGAAAAAGATCAAAAAGGGGCCCAAGCAGACTGAAAAGTTACAATTTAACAAGAGTTCTAAGCACACGGCTACTCAAGATCCCAGTAGTGTGTGTGTGAGTGCATGATATCTGTTTATGTAAGTTAGGAAAGAGCTAACGCATGAACTCAACTTCCGAGGGATTATACTATGAATCTACAAACTCATCGTTACCTAGAGAAAATCAAACAAGACGACCACATAAGAAAGGGGGGTTCCAAGTACATTGATGGAGTAGTGAGTAATCACATTGGTGAGTGCGTTTTACGCTCCATCTCACCTTACTAATCGCATGACCGTGCAATGTCTAATCACATTAGGCTATTCAGAGCTACCCATGTAACGAGTGTTTGATCAATGACTCCCAAACCAGATGGCTTTAGGACATTAGGTGTAAAACACCCCAAAGGGTCTATTAACTCGAGTAGCAAAGGCCACGTAATTAAACTTGGTCATTCATTTTTTTTTTTTAATAACTTCCCCCAAACTTATATGAAAGCCTAAAATGACAAAACAGGTTGCAGACATGAGTTCCGTACATTTCAAGTATAATCGCCCAAACATAAAAGTAAATGAGATTTCTCCATACTAACTAACTAACAGGCATGCCGAAAACGTGAGGAGTTAACGTAACCAAGAGTAGGGGAGTTAGCCATAATGTTAAGAAGTAACTAAGTCTGCTCGAGCCTTACTTTAGAAAGAAACACCTTAACCAGCAGAATATCATTGGCCATTCTTGAAACACACACAACTTGGACACAATAGCATGACTAACTTAAACCAACACACACAATTAAACTAACACACACAATTAAACTAACACACACCCCCAAACTTAAAGTAAACATAGTCCTCGATGTTTAAAATAGACAAAATTTAAAAAGAGAGCATCACCGGGGAAATCAAGCAGCGTCATCGTCATTATTGCCAAGTGCGTGACTCCCCCCACTTGCATCATCATCCGAGTCAAAGCCATACTCCGGGAACATAGGTGTCATGGGAAATTGGACTGCATTGGGGCCGGTATTGGCCCCGCTGTTGTTGATCACCTGTGCAGCCGCGTTACAAAAATCGGTCGTGTAAATGCATAAGGAATTGACTTGCTGAATGGAGTGATCAAGGCGGCGGGACATGCGCCTATGCTCACGCTCCCGCTCCTGCTCTTCCCACAGTCTTTCCTGCTCATTCTGTTGCATTTCGGCCCTCATCTCCTGATTTTCACGACGAAGCTCCCGCATCTCAGAAATAAGTAGGTCCATAGAAGAGCGAGACGCCTCGGTGTGCTCAGTGCTTGGTGGTGGGGTTCCGACACTTGCCTCGGGCTCGTGAGGCTGAACTAACGGTAAAAACCCAGCTCCATGTGGCTCCGGTGCCGCCCCCTTCCAGACCTTGTAAAGGCCAATAGCTAGGCTGTCAATGGGTGTGAGTGGTTGTTGAAGTAACTCGTGGGCATGCACCTTAACTTTGGCCCTCTTGCACAACCCGCAGATCAGGGATGGGTGTGGTAACCCGCCTGAAGACTTCCCATTAACAAATTGAAGAATTGAGTTCTGAATCAACCGACCCACGCAAATGCTCCGCTCAGTCACCAAACAAAACATGATAAGAGCCCGCATTGGGATTACTTGAGTTGCGTGTGTGGTCGGCCATAGCTTTGCATTGA
The DNA here is from genome assembly GCA_034770075.1 of Aralia elata. Taxonomy (NCBI): domain Eukaryota; kingdom Viridiplantae; phylum Streptophyta; class Magnoliopsida; order Apiales; family Araliaceae; genus Aralia; species Aralia elata. The sequence goes on along the minus strand of CM068386.1, from coordinate 42,458,356 downwards.
TGAAGTATAACCATGCTTTCCCATATTTGCTTAAGTCGCCTTGGCGAAAATGCACCGGCTCTCCCCTTGTCGTAGCCCAACGAGCACCGGGTTTGCATAATGTTGAAATGACTGCATCCCAGTCGGGCTTGTCGGCCCCATATTTAGTGAGGTCATCCTCACCATGGCTTTTAGGTAGGTTATAGTATTCTTCAATGCACCTTTTTCCAAATGAAACTTTCTTGCCCCTAACCGTTACCACATAATTTTCAGCTTCTAATGCATTAGCGTAGAATTCCCTGACAAGGGGAATACACGCCGGCTCGGGCTGAGCGGCAAAAGTTTCCCATCCTCTTTCCCTAATTATTTCTGCCAACCCCCAATTATTTGTTGCGTCAGGAAGAATACCCCTCTCAGGAATCAAAGATTTTGTGACCATGGTGGTGTGGTAACGCTCGGAGGCTTCCGCACTGACAAACCTTTTCTTATCATATGCCCTGGAAGAGGAAGGTTCACCCCTTTGTCGTTTGGTGGCCATCAGGATCAGAGTTGCAAGCAAAACACTCAAAGTAGCCAAGAATTCCCTCCCAGACAATTTGTCGAACAGTTGGCGTGCACTCCAAAAAATCACAAGTGTGAGTGCAATGGGGACTAGGCCGAACCCTCCACAAAGCCTTGCAATGGGAGCTAGCTATGTACCTGCTAATCAAAATCACCAAAACACAGCACCCAAGCAAGAAAAATTGGAAAATTATAGCCCTTATTACCTTATCTTGGAGAACTTGTGAAAACCCAAAGAAATTCTTCAAAAACCTTCAAATTGTTGTTCAAATCCAAGATGGAAGGTGAAATTGATGATGGGATACCGCAATTGGGTGCCAAAATGATGTAATGGGTCACAAAATTAATTTTGGGAGAGTTGTAAGCAAGTTGGCTATGAAGTGGGAGGAGAGAGATATAAAAATGGAATGACAAAAAAAATGAGCCAAGTGGTGATTTAAGGAACCAAGCCAGCTGCCCAGGTGCGGCCGCACGGCCTGCTGTGCGCCCGCGCGCGCCTGGTGCCGCCTAGCGCGCCCACATGCGCCCGCCAGCTGCGCCCCGCCTGCTGCGCCTCGCCTGCTGCCGAGCGTTGCGCCTGGTGCGCCTGCGCGCTGGCGCCTGCCTGGTGCTGCTGGCGTGCTGCTGCTGGCGTGCCATCGGCGTTTCGCTGACACGCATCGCTCAATTGCCCAAATTGGGTACAAAAACCTGCATGCAGCAACAAAATTAACAACATTAGAAACAATTAATAATAAAAAATCATCTTTTTGAATTTTTTTTTTCTCTTTTTCTCTTTTTTTTTTTAAATCAATAGAGAAAAATTAATTGGACTTAAGCAATAAAATGAAACGTTGGGTTGCCTCCCAATTAGCGCTTGAGTTAAAGTCCTCAACCTGACTATACCCCCTTCATATCGGATCAACGAGATTAATTGAGGTCTTTTGGCGCTCGATGTCGCCACCCCAATAGTGCTTAATTCTTTGCCCGTTCACCTTGAACAATTGGTTTGTCTTCTCATCCCGCAGTTCAATCGCACCATGCGGGAAAACATGGTTGATATAGAATGGCCCTGACCATCGTGATTTGAGTTTACCGGGAAATAGCTTCAACCGAGAATTGTAAAGTAGGACGGGTTGTCCAACCTCAAACCTCCGATCAATTATCTTCTGTCGTGCCACCTCTTGACTCTCTCCTTATAGAGCTTTGCATTCTCATAGGACTGAAGACGGAACTCATCCATCTCATTGAGTTGTAAGAGGCGTTTCTCTCCCGCGGCATTCAAATCAAAGTTTAGCTTCCGGATGGCCCAATAAGCACTGTGTTCAAGTTCCACCGGTAGATGACATGTTTTCCCATACACAAGCTGATATGGTGACATCCCGATAGGAGTTTTGTATGCCGTCCTATACGCCCATAAGGCGTCATCAAGCTTCAATGACCAGTCCTTTCTATCCGGGTTGACAACCTTCTCTAAAATCCTTTTCACCTCTCTATTGGATACCTCCACCTGACCACTTGTTTGAGGGTGATAGGCCGTGGCAATTTTATGAGTTACCCCATATTTAGCAAGAAGGGCATTAAAGTTCTTATTACAAAAGTGCGACCCTTCATCGCTAATTATTGCACGCGGAGTTCCGAATCTTGTGAATACATTTTTTCGAAGGAACTTTAGCACAACTTTGGCATCATTGGTGGGTGTCGCTGCTGCTTCAACCCATTTTGACACGTAATCTACAGCCACAATGATATACAAATTGTTGAACGAAGAGGGAAACGGGCCCATAAAGTCGATACCTCAGACGTCAAATATCTCAACCTCTAAGATTGTGGTTAGTGGCATCTCATGACGCCTGGAAATGTTCCCTACTCTTTGACATCGATCGCATTTCAGCACAAACACATGGGCGTCCTTGAACAGCATTGGCCAATAAAAACCAAACTGAAGCACCTTCGCCGCTGTTCTCTCTCCGCCATAGTGTCCACCAAAAGCTGAGGCATGACATTGTTGCAAAATACTTTCCATCTCAGATTGAGGTACGCACTTCCGGATCAGTTGGTCAGCACATTGCTTAAACAGAAAAGGTTCGTCCCAAAAATAATGCTTCACATCGTGCAGGAATTTCCTTTTTTGTTGATAGCTCAGCTCGGGTGGTAGGACATGGCTCACCACATAATTGACATAATCAGCATACCATGGCACCTCATGTGTGATGGCGAAAAGTTGCTCATCCGGAAAAAATTCATTAATCATGACATCATCTCCCGCCTCACGGTCTGCATTTTCCAGCCTAGACAAATGATCCGCCACTTGATTTTCGGTTCCCTTCTTATCTCTAATCTCAAGATCGAACTCTTGAAGCAATAAAACCCATCTAATCAAACGTGGCTTTGCGTCCTTCTTTGCTATTAAGTACTTTATGGCAGAATGGTCCATGTACACAATGACCTTGGTGCCAATGAGATAGGCACGAAATTTGTCAAAGGCATACACGATAGCAAGCAATTCCTTCTCCGTTGTTGTGTAATTCAGTTGAGCTCCAGTTAGTGTCTTGCTAGCATAATAAATCACATGAAAGACCTTGTCCTTGCGATGGCCCAATACAGCACCAATTGCAAAGTCGCTAGCGTCGCACATCAATTCAAAAGGAAGATTCCAATCCGGGGCCATGATAATAGGTGCACTTACAAGCTTCTTCCTTAGTAACTCAAAAGCCTCTAGACATGCATGATCGAAGACAAACGGAGTGTCTTTCTCAAGGAGAGTACACAACGGTTTTGCAATTTTTGAGAAATCCTTGATAAACCGCCTATAAAATCCAGCATGACCAAGGAAGCTACGAATGCCCTTGACGTTGGTTGGTGGAGGAAGTTTCTCAATGGTCTCAATCTTGGCCTTATCAACCTCCAGCCCCTTTGAAGATACTCTATGTCCCAAAATAATGCCTTCTTGCACCATGAAGTGGCATTTCTCCCAATTTAGCACCAAATTTGTTTCAACACATCGTTTCAGCACTTTCACAAGGTTTTCAAGGCACAAGTCGAATGAATCTCAAAAAACTGAAAAGTCATCCATGAATACCTCCAATCCTTGCTCAACCATATCGGAGAATATTGCCATCATGCATCTTTGGAAAGTGGCGGGTGCGTTGCATAGCCCAAACGACATTCTTCTGAAAGCAAATGTCCCATATGGACAAGTGAATGTCGTTTTCTCTTGATCTTCGGGGGCAATGGCAATTTGGTTGTAGCCCGAATATCCATCCAAGAGACAATAGAATTCATGTCCCGCCAACCTGTCTAGCATTTGATCGATGAATGGGAGCGGGAAATGATCCTTGCATGTAGTCTTGTTCAACCTTCTGTAGTCCATGCAAACTCTCCATCCGGTGACAGTTCTAGTGGGGATCAATTCGTTGTTTTCATTAGACACCACTGTCATGCCTCCCTTCTTTGGAACACATTGTACTGGACTGACCCATGGACTATCTGAAATGGGATAGATGATGCTGGCATCGAGCAATTTGATAATTTCCTTTTTGACCACCTCCTTCATGACGGGGTTCAATCTACGCTGATGCTCAACCACGGGTTTGGCCTCATCTTCCAATATGATCTTGTGCATACAAAAGGCGGGGCTAATTCCCTTAATGTCGGCAATGGACCAACCTAGGGCTGTTTTGTACTCCCGTAGCACTCTTAGCAATTTGTTTTCCTGCACATCATCAAGTGAAGCAGACACAATAACAGGCAAAGTACTAGAATTACCCAAATACGCATACCTCAAGTGGATTGGCAATGGTTTGAGCTCCAAAGTAGGTGGCTCCTCCCATGAGGATTTTGCAATGGTACTAGAGCTGCTTGGTCTATCTAACGGTTCAAATTGTTGCTTAAACTTGATAAAACGTGGGGGAACATTCAGCACATTTACCATCTCATTAGAAAAACAAAGTTCACTCTCAAGTGATTCTCCCAACAATTCCTCAAAAGGGTCAACTTCATAAGTTGCTGAAAACACTTCTTCCACCGCCTCGTCAATCAAGTCTATCCTGAAGCATTCATCCTGCACATTAGGAAATTTCATTGCTTTAAAAACGTTAAAAGTTACCTCTTGGTCTTGGACACGCATGGTTAGCTCTCCTTTTTGCACATCAATCAAAGTTCTGCCTGTGGCTAAGAATGGTCGCCCAAGGATGATAGGTATCTCCCTGTCTTCCTCAAAATCAAGGACAATGAAATCTGCTGGAAAAATAAACTTGTCCACCTTGACAAGCACATCTTCTACTATGCCTCTTGGGTATGTGAGAGACCTATCCGCAAGTTACAATGTAACATTTGTCGGTTTTGCCTCACTTAATCCCAGCTGTTGATAAATTGAAAGTGGCATTAGATTGATGCTTGCCCCCAAATCACATAGGGCCTTGCCAAAGAATTGGTTACCAATTGTGCAAGGAATCGTGAAACTCCCCGGAATCTTTCAACTTTGGGCGGTAACTTCCTTTGTAACACAGCACTACATTCTTCGGTTAGTGCCACCGTCTCAAACTCCTCAAGCCTTCTCTTTCTTGACAAGATTTCTTTCATGAACTTCACATAACTAGGCATTTGTTCCAATGCCTCAGCGAATGGGATGTTTATGTGCAATTTCTTGAAAACCTCCAAGAACTTAGAGAATTGCTTATCTAATTTTAATTTTTGCTGACGTTGTGGAAACGGGCATGGTGGATACATAGGGCCTTGCTTGCTCCCCACTGGTTTTGGCACTGGCTCCTTTTCCTTTTCTACTTCTTTTCTCATTTCTTCCTCTTTCTCCCCATTCACATCCTCAACCACTGCTTCAGCTGGAACCTCCTTCACAACTTCCGGTAGCTCCTTCCCACTTCTCAAAGTCACAGCTTTGCAATGCTCTTTACCATCTCTTTTCGGATTAACTTCAGTGTCACTAGGTAAGGCACCAGGGGGACGGATATTCATGGCGCTAGCTATCTGCCCAAGCTGAAGCTCAATATTCCGTATCGAAGCACTATGTTGTGCAACCAATTGAGCCAATAACTCGTCCCCACTAGGCTTTTTCTCCTGTTGTGGTGGAGGTGGGTTTAAGGCTTGTTGGTGTGATTGGGGTTGATGGTGTGATTGAGTTTGATTTTGGAATCCTGGAGGATATTGATGCCTAGGAGCTGAATATTGGGTTTGGGTATTATTGTTGTTGCTCCATGAGAAATTTGGGTGATTTCTCCATCCAGGATTGTAGTGATTTGAGTGGGGGTTGTTTTGCTGTCTATTGTAATTACCAACAAACTGTACGGATTCTGCATTGATGGGACATTGCTCGGTAGGGTGATTTCCAACACACAACTCGCAGGTCTCAGAAATGCTTTGCACAGATTGAACTCCTAGATTTTTCACTTCCTTTGTGAGCGCGGCTAGCTGTGCGGTAATTGAAGTGAGATGATCCACCTCAAATTTCCCTGCTGCCTTTTGTGGCATTTTCCTCTCCGAAGGCCATTGATATATATTTGCAGCCATGGTTTCCAATAGTTTGTAGGCTTCCGCAAACTTCTTTCCCATTAAGCTACCACCTGCAGCTGCGTCGACACTCGATCGAGTGGCATTGGTCAACCCATTATAGAAAATCTCAACTTGCAACCATTGAGGCAAACCATGGTGTGGGCATCTCCTAATTAGATCCTTAAACCTTTCCCAAGCCTCATACAAGGACTCAGAATCATATTGAACAAACGACGTGATGTCATTCCTCAATCTTGCAGTTTTCGCCGGTGGGAAGAACTTTGCCAAAAATTTCTGGGCTAAGTCATCCCATTTGGTAATCGAGCCCGAAGGAAGCGAATGCAACCAACTCTTCGCCTTATCACGGAGTGTGAAAGGAAATAGTCGGAGTCTAATTGCATCATCAGTCACTTGAGTGTACTTGAATGTGTCACAAATTTCCAGAAAACTCACCAAATGAGCATTTGGGTCGTCATTGGGCAACCCACCAAACTGCAAACAGTTTTGAACCATTTGGATGGTCCCAGGCTTAATTTCAAAGTGATTGGCCTCAATGGCTGGCCTGGAAATGCTTGAGTGTAAATCTGTGACAAGAGGCATGGCGTACTCCCTCAAGGTTTTAGGCTCCTCCTCAGCCATGGTATTTTGATTGGGTATACCCCGAACTCGTTCTCTACGTAGTCGTCGAATATTTCTCTCGATCTTGGGATCGTAAGGAATTAACTCAAGATCACGTGAGCGTGGCATACAAATCAAGAATACCTACAAAACAAAATGAAAATTATATACAAGTCTAAAAAGAGACCAAGTCGAATACAATTGATATTGGTATAATTATTAGTAAACAATTCCCCGGCAACGGCGCCAAAAACTTGTTGGTCAATTTAGCTATCGATAAACACACACGTGCAAGTATACACGGTCCACAAGTAATATATGATAAGATATGAGTCGAACCCACAGGGAATTGTGAAAAATAATAACCAAGTACCAATCGTCTATCAAATTGATCTAATTTAAACAATGAAGATTTGATAATTTGTTGATTGGTTGAGTTCACAAGTCAAATATTGAGTAAAATGCGGTAAAATATCAAGATAGAAGGGTCTAAGATTACAATTTCCCCCAACACGTCATTTGAATCTCCTAACTCTCTCTTTTCAGTCAATTATGGCATACGAATTGACAACCGAGAAATCAAAACTACATAAGAGCCTCTGTCGATGGTCAATCACGAATCTTCCTAAGCGGTGTATAGGTATATGTCTATCCTATACACTATCAAGAGACTAATTTCAGGAATGATTTATAGACACGTGTCACCAAATCTAATTAATCCTCCCTTCCATTACCAACTTTCACCTCGGAAGTCATTAAGACTAGATTCTCAATAGGTTGCATGCGGTAATTAGGTATATATCTATCCCAACTAATATCAAGATACCTATTATTGCAGATAATTAATAAGACACATGTCACTTAATCCAATTAATAACCCACAACAATCTATACTTTCACATGTTATCATAACTAGGTCTTAACCTATAATTCGTTCGTCAAGTTCATATAGGTTCCCACGGTAATTACGGGCCAAGAAATTAATCTAGAAGCAAAGGTTATGACAATCAATTCACAAATGCATAACTAAATTCAATAGAGAGAGAATTCAATTCAAATTAAGTGTTGGGTTCCATTGCAATCTTAGAATAGAAGGTTAGTTCATGATAGCTACAATAAACATCATTTTCAATTGATACATTGTCAAATTCGAATTACAAAGGAGATGGAAATCTAGAAATGAAACCACTTTTGAAGCTATTCAGCTGGTGTTCCTTTGGTTGCTGATGGTTTCTAGCTCTCCACCTTTGCCTTGCAATTCTTCTTGACTGAGTTCCTTGGCTTTTGGCTTGATTCAGCTTGATTTACAGCCTTGAGCTCTGTTGGTTGATGTATTTTGTAGCCTCCCTCTCTCTAGATATCTGATATGAGGCTTGGAAGAGATTATATATAGTCTTCATCAAGAAACCCTAGCCAAAATCGGACAAAATGCAGCTCAGATCGCACTGAAGGTGTGTCAGATCGCACTCAGCACGGCGGCGTGCGCCCGCACGCCCAGGCGTGCGCCCGCGCCCAAGCGCCTGCATGCCGCCCATGGCGCTGCCGAGGCTGCCGAGGCTGCCGAGCCAAGCGCGCGCGCCCGCGCGCCCAGGCGTGCGCCCACACGCTGGCGCTTGCATGCCGCCCCACCTGCCTGCCGAGATGCCGAGTTATATTCATATTAAACATGCTTTTCATTACATTCAAAGCTTGTTACATTCTTTTTTTTGATAGTTTCTATTGTCATCCTCTTGCTTATAGCATTCATTTGCTATTTACATTCATTTATGTCCCAAAAGAGGTTCTACATTCTCTAATCCTTAACTAATATCATAGTTAGGATTCCAAAAGATATCTCATTACTACTAACAAAAGTTGGGATTTTCTGTTCATATCTACACTGCTAGATATTTACAACATATAAACAACATGTACACATTTTTACAAACAGTTCCACATTGTTTCACATAAACACATTCCCATTCTACCCTCGCCCAACAGCACTGGTACTGACGTGTTCCTTTTCTGTAATAGCGATCACTCTGGCATGGGAGATAGAGTGACGGAGCAGGCCCATCTCATTTGGATAAGCCCATACTCTATCCTGAACAGTCTCTATCGAAGTAGTATGCGCATGCCTCATTTGATCCATCTTCCTTTTAACTCATCGCAACTCATTCTCAAGCTTACATGTGTACTCCTCAGTTTGCTATTGCTCTTGAATTTCTACATCTCTTAAATTATTCAACTCATGATAGTCCACCTGCATTTCTTGAACCTTGGCCTCAAAGTATTGGGCTCGGTTCTCAGCTGTCTGAAGCCTAGCACTCAGCTCCATATCCCTGTTCATCAACTGTTGAACTAATGCTCATAGTTGTAGCCTCCTCCATCTCAGGATTAACCAGCTCAGCCTTATCTAGTACAACCTCATCAGCTGCAGCTCCTTCTAAAACTTCTTCAAGTTCCTCCACAAACAGTTCCTCCACAGGATCATCATCCGAGTCAGAATTAGAATCTATTACCACCACCTGCACTGGTTCCTGTGTTGGCTGTGGCTCTATTGGCTGTGGAGCGATCTGCTACTCAATCTCTATCGGTCCTTCCTGAACTCCAACCATCTACACGTAGTTTAATAACTCGTTTAGTACACAATACAAGTTATATATACACATAACAAATAATAGTTATATATAAATTATTTTTATTTTTATTTTATGATGAATTTCCACAATCCATCTCTTTTTAAACTCTATTTGAGTTATTCATTTTCTGACTGTCCAGTTTTGCCTAAGGTTATAGCCCAAGGTTTCTAACCTACAGCTCTGATACCAACCTGTGACGCCCCCAAATCCGGGTACTTAAAACCTTTACTTGGTGCTACACGATATCATTCATTCAAACTAATAATAACTGCTTAGCTGAAAATATTTATATTCGAAGCAAGAATGAGCATTCAATTGCTCAACAAGTAATAGCAATTAATAATAACATACGCAAGAAATAAATGTTTTCGTTGAAATATGCTTTGGCAATAGAACAAGATTGTAAAGTGACTAAAGCATGACTTGTTTGCATTTTCGAAACAACAAACTGACTTTCAAATGCTGAGTGGTCACAAGACCATGAACTTTTCTTTTTCATTTTTCTGAAAAGGTTTAAACAGAAATTCATCTATAAACCGTCTAGCTTACGGGCACGGTGGGTGATCAACCCGTTATGCCCTGTATTGATTAATACTATCTACGGAAACGACATTTGCATTCATCGTCACCGCCTTTTGGCGCAGTATAAAATTTTTCCAATTCTGGGATATTCATTCTCAATCTGGAGTTCAAATCAAAATAATATGATTGAACAGTTCTATCTACTCAATAATATTTCAAAGACTTAATATTAAAGCAATGAAATACTATAACTTTGTCTAGCCGGAACAAATGGCTTAAAGTAATTTTAAACTGTATATGCATACTGAAATTTAACGAGTACACATCATGCATTCTTATATCAATTCTTTCAACATATAACTGAATAAACCTTCAATATACTTGTTAAATGAAACAAGTTAGGATACTTGCCTTGTTCGGAGTTTAACAATTACAATTTAGCTTAATTTTTCTTCAAGTATCCTACATAGTTATGTTTTTGCATAAGCATACATTAGCTACACGTAATTGATGTGCACATATGTCAATAAGTTACACATATTTGTTGCACCCATACTTCAACCATATATTCAAAGCACATAGGCTTAATGCACATAGACACCAATTAGCAATGTATACTAGGTGCACATACTTAGTCATGCGTTTAATACACGTTTGGTTTACCATTTATTCTTAACGGAATCCTTAACGTTTGTTTTTCAAAACTTCTATTTCGTCTTTACTCGTTTTCATTCAAAATCATTCTTTTTTGTTAGAACGCTAGCTTGGCATAACTAATTTAGGTTTGGTCGGCCTAAATATCCTTAACAACATGCACTGGGGCTTAAGAGATCATATTACACATGTATTATAACTCAGATTACAGCTAAACTGATTTGTCAATTCTGCAATGCAGCGCGGCCGCGCTACATTTATGCCTGGGAGTGGCATGGTCGCGCTACTCCCTTTTCTGTCTAGAACTGAGTTGATTCAAACTCTGTTCCAACCTACATTTGAGGGGCACTTTGGCAGTCAATACAAGCATATACACAGGTCTCGAAGACTTAATACCAACATAAGTTTAGGCATTTTAGAACTTAAACAATTTATTTGCATTTTCTTTCCAAAACTAGCTTTAATAGTTCATTTCATACAAAGCCAATTGGGACATTACACGAAACATATTTTTATACATATAAAAGTCCACTACACATGCTTATAGGTTTTAATATCAAAGAAAATCATTTTTCATGTCTGGGGACCAGCGCGACCGCACTGGTTTTGGCTTGAAAAGTGGCGCGGCCGCGCCACTTCGGCAGCTAGCATGCTCTGTTTTCTGCAGTTTTCAAATTTTGCTTCCTAGCTATATTACATTGTAGTATACATACTCAAGTACACTCTAACTTGGACATAACTTAGTTTATTGCTGAGAAAACATAGAATTCCAACCAATTATCCCCTAGATTTCCATTATTTAGAATAGATTCTCACATAGGCCATTTAACAAACAATTAGGAGACATTAGCTTGAGGTTCAATGTGACAACCCGAAAATTTGTGCAATCTATTATTTGGGTTTATGAATATGAATATCTAAATATTTTTATGTGTAATTGTGATTATATGTGTTTAAAGGTCAAATTATGACCTAAATTATGTTTATGTGTTAGATTAAACGCATTAGGGTTTCGTATCAGAAAATAAAAAAATTTCTAAGAAAAAGACGAAATAGCATTATTCACCCGATGAAACCTAAGGGTTAGAATAACCTAAGCTTCTTAGAGAGATGTGTATGTCATAATGACATTCCGTTTCAAGATCTATCGGTAATATGTTGTGGAAAAACGTATTATCCAATAAAAGTTTTTCTCGAAAAACGTGCAAGATAATAAGACGAAATAGGGAAAAGACGAAAAAAATATTTTTATAGATTTTTTGATCGTCTAACTATTTTCTGAGAAATAGTCGCCGAAAACACTATTCACCCAAAAATAGTTTTGCGTCTTTTCAATTTTTCGAAGAATACGCGAATTGTAATATTACGAGGAAAGATGGAATATCCAATAAAATTAAACAATGAAAAACGTAGTTTTTCGATTGTGAGATGAATTTCGGAAGTTAAAAACGAAGAATGCAAGAATAAATACTCGTATAATACGAAATATTATACGATAAAAGACAAGAATAAATATAAGTATAATACGAAATATTATACGGTAGAATACGAGATTAATACGAGGTATAATACGAGTAAAATACGAAGTATATACGAGTATGTAACTAGGAATCCAAGTGAATTGGTTTCGACCAATCGTAGCAAAGGATGATGTAAGCATGACGTGGCATGACATAAGGCTCAAAGAAGCATAAAGATGATGTCATCATGATGTCGCTTGGTGGACTAAAGTGTAATAAGTCGGGGTAAAAATGCGATTAATGAAACTTTAATTTTCCTATAAATAGCAAGCTTAGTTCTTCATTTTTTCACAAATTTCAAAGAGCAAAATTACTCTCTAGATATATATTTCAAGTATTGAAGTTGCAAAGAAATAGTTAAATATTGCAACTACAAGAGGTGAAATCCCTAGTCGTTGTTATGTTCAATTTTCTTTCATTTTATAGTCGAAAAGCTCAAGACCATAAGTCGTTACCATGTACGATCTGTTTCGACTAAGTGTTTCTTCATGTGTTCTTGAACAAATCTATTATATAAATACATTTATGTTATTTCAATTATAAAGTCTTATAATCACATATGTAAGCCGTTATAATGCCCAAATTATTTCATGTATAATATCCAAAAGCTGAAGAACATAATGAAAGTAGTATGCACACAAGCTAATCATATTTGATATGATGTAGCATATACTTTGTAATCTTATTCATTTATTAATAAAAGTATTAAAGGCATTTTACTTTATCTACATTGTGCTGTTATTTAAAATGTGATAAACCCGTAGTTTTGAGCAATGCTTTTAGAATCATGATGGTAATCATGCTAATGAGATCTAAATTCAAGATAACTCACAAACTAAAATCGTTCCTAATCGTTGGATTACTAAAAAGGGGATTAGTGAATTCGGATAGATTGGTACATAAGTTGCTTGCTCTTAGGAAGAGGATGATTGATCTTATAATCATTTGTGTGGAGACACTAAAGCAAGTATGTAGGTGCTTATTGGAGAATAAGTTCACTGAACGTGGCTCGCTAAGGAATACCTAATGGAGTTTTACTCGCCTATCAATAGAAATTCCTCTAGTGATAGTAGTACAAGTGATCCTTGGACTTGAGATCATCATAGTATCTTGTGTATGATGAATTATACTTTGACATGTCCCTTACGACCTTTAGGGCATATCAAAGGGTATGATTGGGTATAATAAGTTGTACATAGAGATAGGTGAATGATAAACAAAGAATCTACCACATCTAGTAAAAGATGTAAATGTCCTATGTGATTCGATAAATGACAACTCAGTAGTCCTTGGCCAAGGCAGAATAAAATTAGAAAGGAGTTTCTAAATTACATTATTTAGAGTTGTGCATTTAGGAATCGAAATACATATAATTAAATAAAATAAGACTTGACAGTAATTCCATGTCTTATATTTAATTGGGACATTGTATGGTAGAAGGATTGAATTGTACGGTAACTATTCACTGAAAGGTTCTTTTTATGATTAATGTTGAAATCTATATTATCTGGAAAGTCGTTGATCGCTAAGGGGGCTTACCCTTATTGTAGAATAAATATTATTTAATTAAATGAATTGAATAGTTTTATTTATTTATTTCAATAAGATTAGAATTGTTCTAATTGATTTATTCACAATCGGTTTAATATGGAGAACCAAAAGGGTCACACCGCAAAAGGAGAATATTTGTTTAAGAAGTAAATGGCATAATTGTAATTATAAGTTAAGTGTCTTTAATTTAATCTATGGAGATAGAATAAATTAAATAGCTTAATATTTATTATTTAATATTTTGAAAATATTAAATATAAATTAATAAGAGGAGTCTTATTATTATTACTATTACTATTATTTAATTCCTAATAGGGATTGGGAATTAATTAATAGAAGTACTCTCTCTCATGAATTCCTAATTAGATTAGGAGTTTAATTTAATTAAAGAAGTTTAATTAGAATAGAAACCCTAATCCTAAATAGTTTAGAGAAGGATTTTTCCTACATCTATAAATAAGAGAAGTCTTATCACAGATTAGGGTTACACACTCTTGCATTAAAATTGTGGAGAGTACTTAAAATTTTTATATAGATAGAAACTAGGGTTTTGCCAACACTCAACTTCTTGAATACATATTCTTCCTTGGTGGATCACCTCTAGAGGCCAAACACTTGGGTCTATAACGTTGATCAAAGGAAAGAATATCATCGGTGGAATTTGAGGAGAACACGAAGGAATTGGGGGTGAACTTGTACCCAAGGAAGCTTTGATTCACGAGGGTATAATTCTCTATCTCTATCTCTTTTGTTAATTGATAATTGAACACAAGGAAAGATCATGGTGATGGTTTATATTAAAAAGTTTTAAAATCCGTTTTATCGCGCTTCCGCCTTATTTATGTAATTTGATTGCATGCTTGCGTAATATATAAACGTAACAGTGGTATCAGAGCCAATCCTTGTGTTAATTATTGATTTTGTTGATTCCATATATGAATTGATATGCGATTCGATCGATTTTTGGGCTGGAAATTTTTTTCTGATTTTGCATCGCGGCGCGGCCGCGCTGCTTCCAGTTCTTTCTGGAGCGCGGTCGCGCCCGAACCCAAAAATCGTTTCTGGGGGTACAGCGCGGCCGCGCCGCTCCTATTTCATTTTGGAGCGTGGACGCGCCGGTCTGCAGATTTTAAAATTTTTGTTTTTTCTTCAATTTAAGTAAATGGTTTATTTAATTGATAAAAGTTTAAAATAAAGATGTTTATTTTATCTGGAATAGGATTCCAGGTTGCTAAAATTAAAGGAGTTTAATTTTGATTTGGTTTTTGATTAAAATAAAAGAGTTTATTTTGTTTCAAAACTAAATATTAGCAAACTTTTGCCCATTAATTGATATCAATGCATATATGGAATAGTTTTATTATTCATGAGATGAATGTTATTTATTGATGTATATGGAGATATATATGATAATAAATAGGGATTGATTATGGACTTTTGACCAATATGTGATTGGATTTATTTTAGAGGATGCTTGAATGAATGGTTTTTTATAAATGGGGTATGCGTACCTCGTCTTCTCTAGTTTTTCTTGATGTAAATTCTATCTTCCTCCTATGTACTTCCCCTTGACTGTTGATCAAGGTTTCTATTCATTGTAAATAGTTTATGTAATTGGATTAGTTAGAATTATCTTGAAGAATTGGAGACTAAGGAGCAAGGAGCACTTGAAGACCCGTTTGTAATGGAGCTCGGGTTTAAATGTAATAGTTATATTTAAATTTTAATTCTTCCACCCTAGGTTTGACCTTTTGGTTCACTTGGTGGCTCTAGTGAACCAAACTAAAATAAAAGTCCATAATCAATCCGGGTAGAATATAGTATTCTATATGTGCATGTTACTATGTATATATTATATATTATCCAACATGCTTTGCATGTTAAATAATATGACGCGTATTTTATATATATATATATATGTGTGTGTGTGTGTGTGTGTGTGAATGCGCGCTAAACAAGATGAGACAAATAATAACAAACCCATCAAAGAAATAATATTAAGTCCTAAGCGTTCAAAGATATTTGGAATATCGAACGTCGCCTTCTAGCATGGTAAAGCAATAGAGTATTAAATATTTTAATATGAGTATGTTATGTCACCACAAGGCAAGTATTAAATATTTAAGATATTGCCTTATCACATTTGATGCTTATTAAGGAATTGAACATTACTGTTTTGTTGTGTCACCACAACAACGATATTTTTCTCTTCACATATATGGAAGTGATAGGTTGGACTTAACTTAGATAATTTTGATTCGGATGTGTCACCACTTGATCAAAATAATCTAAGAGGCAAAATACATGGAGTTACATAGTGATGTAATTGACAATAGTTGTCTACCTATTTGTTTATATATCGTTTGTTGTGTCACCACAAGGCTATATACATTTGAAATGGGATCTTTATTCTCACTAGCCTCTGCAAATGTTGCAGAAATAGCCTCTAAGGAAGAGATTGCTACTTTCAGAAAGTGGCAAGATGATGTAATCTTGGCTCAATGCATCATGCTCGCATCCATGAGTAACGAACTTCAGCATCAGCATGAAACTATGGATGCTCCTATTATATTGATGCACCTCAAAGAGTCGTATGGTGAGCAAAGTAGGACTACTAGATATTAGATATCTAAGGAGCTCTTCCGATCTCGGATGACCGAGGGCACTACTGTTGAGACTCATGTCCTAAAGATGATCAATCTGATTGAACAACTTGGACAGCTAGGGTTCGTGATGGATGGGGAGTTAAGTCAAGATCTGATCTTGCAGTCACTCCCGGACACCTTCTCACAATTTGTTGTGAA
Organism: Aralia elata; assembly: GCA_034770075.1. NCBI lineage: Eukaryota > Viridiplantae > Streptophyta > Magnoliopsida > Apiales > Araliaceae > Aralia > Aralia elata. The sequence goes on along the minus strand of CM068386.1, from coordinate 42,442,039 downwards.
TTTTCACATTAATAAGTTGGACGTCAGCTTGCCTGAGTTACTTAACATGCTAAAAACTGTTGAAGGTCACTTCTCATCCAACAAGAACCAAGTCTTACTAGTGGATGATTCTTCCAAGAAGAGGAAGAGGCCCAAGGTATCTTCTGAAAAGAAGAAAAAGAAGAAGGCTAATGGCAAGGCGAAAGGAAAGGATAAAAAGAAAGCTGATCCTAATAGCAAAGGAATTTGCTACCATTACAATAAGACGGGACACTGGAAAAGAAACTGCAAGGAGTATCTTGCGGTCCAAAAGAAGCTTGGAGAAGCTTCGACTTCCGATCTAGGTTTGTTCATAATTGATATTAATTTTTTTGAAAGTCAAAATTCTACTTGGGTATTGGATACCGGCTGTATTTCTCACATATTGAGTTTAAATAAATATTTTTGTTAAGTTATTTATTGAGTAAAATAAATAATTTATAAAGTTATTATGGAGTAATTCATGTTAAATGTTGTTTGAATGTGATTTGATGTGATTATTCTAATTTAATTTAATAATTAAATTAGATGAATAAAAGATTTATTTGAATAAAATAATTTATTTGGTATAGTGATATTGGTCAAATAGAAATTATAAATTAAGTTAGTAAGGTTTAATTGAATTTATTTAATAATAAGTTTAATTAAATTAAAAGTGTGACAATTAAAACTATATAGTATAATAAGTTATTATAATAAATGAGAAAGAGTTTTTATTTTGAGTAAACCAAACAAAGCCTTGTGACTGTTGGTTAGTAAAAAGAGTTTGTTTTTAATTGTAATTGCCAAACATAGCCTTATGGCTTTTGAATTGTGTAACTGATGTTCTAAAATTAAAATACGTGATTATGTTTCATCAGTTTTTATTTGAAGGCTTTATCAGTTTATTTGTTAAACTTAGAAAAGAAGAAAAAAAAAACAAAGAGCAGAGTTTGAGAAGAGAGAAAATTGAGAGTTTGAAAAGTCTGTGGATTGAGAGGAGAAGGAACAGAATTGCTAAGCTAAAGAAATCATCTTGTTTAGCTTAAAGGTATAATCCTTTTTAAAAGTTCTTCACTGTATTTCTTTTTACTTTGTTGTATATGAAATTATTTGCTCAATGTATAAATTACTTGGTTGTAATTGTTAATATGCATATACTAGTGATTATATTACTGTTGTAAACCAATTTGTAGGTATTAATCCATGAAAGCATGCTTTAAAATTTAGTTTTTGGTTTTACAGAGTTTTATTTTCATGTATGGCATATATGTATGAAAATTGATGCTCAAATTGATTATTAATCGGGAAATTGACATTTGATTATGATAATATAATGAAAAATGAAAAGAATGTAAGTGGTTGATTTCATTTAAATGGCTTAAACATGAATATTTTGTTTAAACAGTGATTTTTTTATTTTTAATTAGTTGATTATGTGTATTATAATGGTTAGAATATTTAGGAACATGTTAGGTAATTGTTTTATAACATGTTTGATGTCTGGGTATGTTTAATTTATGTGTTGGATGGTAGAATTTGGAAAATTTTGACCTAGAATGTCACTGGTTTGCGAACTGTAGGAGATGACTGCCGAGTCTACCGCCCCGGCGGTAGAAATGAACTGGAAATCTCGCCCCGGCGGTCCTGTCGCCCCGGCGGTCCTGTCGCCCCGGCGGTCCTGTCGCCCCGGCGGCATAGTTGAACTAGTTTCCTCACCCCGGCGGTAGCCTCGCCCCGGTGATGGTTTTGTATAGAAATCCACCGCCCCGGCGGTGGAACAGTAATTAGAAATTTTTATATTTTTGTAATCTTGCTATGTTGTCGTGTACATGTTTAAAACTTAGATTAAAGTATTTAATAATAAATAAGATACTACAATGAGTGGTAAGCAAATATTTAATGAATAGCAAATGACATTTGATATATTAAATGGGATACGAATAAATCTTAAAATGCATATAATCCTCTAACTAATTATTGTTACCGTTTTATAATCGAAATGTATAGGTTGATTAAGGAACGTGAATTTAAATCTGTAATCTACGTGCGAGGCAAGTTTTTCCTCCCTTAAACTTGTTATTTTATTTAAAGCAAGTTTACTTTCATTGAGCAAGTTTGTTAACCTTAGCTTATCGTTATTCAAGCAAGGTTGTTACCATGTTAGGTGCTTAAGCTTTATTCCAGTCATTTGTTATTCGATCATTGATTGTTATTCAAATTCTGAATATAAATTTTATTGTACGACTTTATTGATGAATCAAATGCTTTAGTGACTAGCAAACCCTTATTGATTCAGCTAGTCCTTAGTTGATGAGCGTTCTAAAGACCTAGAATATTTTAAAATTGTTCCAAACCAAGTTCCTTTTGGTACGGATTCAGATGCTAAACTGAGATGAACAACCCTAATATAGGGGATTAATTACGCGCTAGCGTTAAAATGTTTGTGCACAATACATTGTACAAAGGGCTGATTCCCCTGAGTACGAGATGGATGGTCCATAGTCTTTAAGACTGTTAAAGGTTACGGTAGAAATACTTGTTAACCTAGGACATAGTTCGAGGTCTTATGACCCTCAGATACAATTTTAAAGCTTGAATTCTATATTCAATTCTTGAGCCAAGCGTTCTATTAAGCTTTCATATCTCGATTAGTTATTGATTGAATTCAGAAAAACCACAATACCTCAGTTGAAATCTATTTCATTGATTATTAAACTGTTATTGTTATCATACTTGTGGGCAATTGTTTGCTCACTCTTGCATTGAACATTGCAGCTAAGACAGAAAAGTCGGACGAGCCGTCCACGAGTAAGGGAAAGGGCAAGATGCAGAAGTGGCTAAAGACTTGATATCTATTTGATGTTTTATTGTAATAAGACTTATATAATTTTATGTTTTAATTCCGCATTGATGTAATAATGGTTAGATAACCTGGGAATTACTTACTTATGAGTTTTAAAATTGTAACCTCTTTTATAAGGAGATGTTTTATTCAGTTTAATTATATTATCTCTTATCATGGGTAGTTATACATGAAAGTATGGAATAGTGAACACCAAATCTGTGGGATTGAAGTACCCGGATTTGGGGGTGTCACAGGTTGTTATCAGAGCTGTTGGTTATGAACCTTTAGGTGGGGAAAACCTTAGGGTAGTAACCTTTAGAAAATAGAGAATATAATGGTGATAAACTCTTATCGAGTTCTAAGGAATGGATTACGGAAATTCATAAAAGACAATAAAATGATTACGTGTTATGTGCTTACTTGATAACAAACTTATGTGCTCGCGAGTAGCATCGAGTAGTAATTAAAACTTAAAATTTTGATGGCAGGATGACTGATATAGGAGGATCCAACCAGGCTAGGGAGGAGGAGCCCCGAGATATTCATGTAGTTCGGGACCAGCTAGTGCAGAGGGAGCCATCCCCATTGATCACAGTTGTAGGCCCTGAGTACGAGCCTGAGTCAGATCCTGAGGAGGATCCTGAGGAGGTTGAAGAGGAGGAAGAAGACCCTGAGGAGATACCACTATCTTCTTTAGGTGTTCAGATGTATGAGCAGGTGTATGACCGCAACATAGAGTTGCAGGATAGAGTGGAGGAGCTGGAGGAGCAGATGGCTGAGCGACAAACTGTTCTGGAGCAGAAGAACGGTGAGATTGAGGAGCTTGATATACGTCTTGGGGACGTGGAATGGAAGCTGGTTCATGTAGAGAGCCGAAAGAAGGAGTTAGAAGATCAAGTTGTGGAATGTCAAGCCACTCTAGAGCAGAAGGATGTCGAGATCCAAGACCTTTCATCACGTCTTGCAGAGGTCGAGCAGAGACTAGCTCAGTCTGAGTACTGACGAGGTCGGTTATTGGCTAGAAATGAAATTGTACGAGATGAATTAAAAGAGGAGACAGCTAAGCGGGCTAGAGCTGAAGACGCTTGGTTGAGGGAGGTTAATCGCGCAGATCGTGTTGAATGTGAGGTGCGGTCAAAGAAGGCCAAGATTGATGAGATGGAGTATATTTTTCACACCACAATCGATAGAGCCTAGGATTGAGTTCATCGTCATCCAGTGCAGTTCGATGATCAACCCCGGTATATGATGGATCGAAGGATGGTGACTCGTATTATGGAGCAAGAACGCGAGGAAGCTGTGCGCCATGGAATGTCATCGTAGATTATGTTTAGATGTGCTAGTATGAAAATCTATGAAGTTAATAAGTTGTAAATCCCAGTTTTGTATAACGGGATAGAATAATGATGTAATCCTGTAATTTTATGATTTCAGGATAGATGATATAAGCAACTATGATGCTATCTATGCTATGTTTTAAAACAATAAATGAATAAAATACGAAAGTTTATCAGATGTGCTGTGTGTTAAGTGTTGTTTATAAATGTTTAAGTTAAGACTTAAATATTTAAGTAATTGAGTAATAATCTAATAACGCGACTTCTTAACAGTAAGATGCCGCCAAGAAGAAGACAAACCCGCCAACAGACCCCTGAGAGATCCACCAATAACAACGAAGAAGTCAACGCTAATCCAATGCAGCAGCTGGTAAACTTACTAACAGGAGCATTTGCAAATCAACCCCAAGCTCAGGTCACGACTTTCAAAGACTTTAAGGCTGTTGGACCCCCAGAATTTCAAGGGTCTATGAATCCGATCGAAGCACAAACTTGGGTCATGGAGATGGAGAAAGTGTTTGATGTCGCTAGGGTCAACGAGGACCAGAAGACTGCATTTGCAACATTTATGCTCAAATCAGAAGCAAGTTACTGGTGGCAAGCTAGCAAAACTCGAGGTGGTCAGGGGATAATACCGTGGGAGCGATTTAAGGAGATGTTTTTCGAGACTTATTTTTCGGCAAGCGCACAGAATCAGATGGAGGTGTAATTTCTGGAGTTGAAGCAAGGTACGATGACGGTGCCTGAGTATGCTGCAAGATTTAACGAGTTGGCGAGGTTTGCGCCATATCAAGTTAATACGGATGAGTGAAAGGCTAGAAGGTTTGAGCAGGGACTGAAGCCCTGGTTGTATAGCCGAGTTTCGATGTTTCAACTGAATTCATTTGTGGCAGTATTAGAAAAGACAATTATCGTTGAAGGGGGGAGTGATGCTCTGTCTAAATACAATCAAGAGCAGAAGAAAAGGAAGAGTGAGAATGATAATAAGGCAAGTGGTAGCCATGGTGGCAGCAATCAAAAGAGAAAGTGGAGTGATAGTAACTCTGGTGGCATTCAGCTAGGAAATCAGAAAAAAAAAGGTGGAGGCATGCAGTACCTGTGGAAAGAATCACGTGGGTGTTTGTTTGAAGGGTAAGAGGGTATGCTTTAACTGCGGAAAGGAGGGTCATATTGCACCAAATTGTCCTAGTCCGAATAAGGGCGCATATTTTATTTGCGGGTCGAAGGATCACTTTGCTTGAGATTGCCCTAAGAAAGCTATAGGTAGTGCAAGTGGAGGAAAGGGAAGCGGTGGTGGAGGCAATTTGACTACCACTGGACCGACGCCATCCAATCGACCTACCGCTCGAACATTCAACATGGCGGTGTAGGATGTTGTGCAATCAAAGGATGTAGTGTCAGGTATCATTCCGGCCAATAGTGTAAATGCTTACGTATTATTTGATTCGGGTGCTACTTGTTCATTTATATCCGATGATTTTGCTAGGAAATTAGAGTTACCTCAAGAAGAGTTAGATTACCCTATGAATATAGAAATTGCGAATAGGGAAGTGATTCCTGTTAAGTTTATCCACAAGAACTGTCAGATAGATATTAAGGGTCATGTGATGACGATAAATTTAATTCCAATTCGCCTTGGGGAGTTTGACGTTATTCTAGGTATGGATTGGTTGTTCGATCATGGGGCAATTATTGATTGCCAAAAGAAGTGTGTGAACCTTATGACTCCGTCAAAGGTAGTGTTTTATGGCAGCAAGTCGCCTAGACAAGCGAGTTGTCTGACGATGATGCAGGCCAGGAAGATGTTGAGGCAAGGATGTGTAGGATATCTAGCCTACATAGTCGATACACGAAAGATGAGTGCAAAGCTGGAAGAGATACCGGTAGTTAGGGATTTTGCGGACGTGTTCCCTGATGATTTGCCAGGACTACCGCCAGATAGGGAAGTTGAATTTGTAATTGATCTAGCACCGGGAACAGCCCCTATATCAAAAGCCTCGTATCGAATGGCTCCAGTAGAGTTGAAGGAGTTGATGGTACAACTGCAAGATCTGCTAGACAAAAAGTATATTCAACCGAGCGTTTCACCGTGGGGAGCGCCGGTGTTATTTGTTAAAAAAAAGACGGATCAATGCGTCTTTGCATTGATTATAGAGAGTTGAACAAGGTCACGATTAAAAACAAGTATCTGTTGCCAAGGATCGATGACCTGTTCGATCAGCTGAAGGGAGCTAGATATTTTTCAAAGATAGATCTGCGAAGTGGGTACCATCAGTACTAGATATGGTCACTATGAGTTTTTGGTTATGTCATTTGGTTTAACAAATGCACCTACAGCATTTACGGATTTAATGAATAGAGTGTTTAAACCATTTTTGGATAAATTCGTAGTGGTATTCATAGATGATATTCTAGTATATTCCAAAACTCAGGAAGAGCATGTGGAACACTTGAAGGTGACTTTGGAAGCGTTAAGGAGGGAGAAATTGTATGCGAAATTCTCCAAATGTGAATCTTGGTTGGAGCGTGTCCAATTCCTTGGGCATGTTATTGATAGAGACGGGATTTCGGTGGATCCGGCGAAAGTGGAAGCTGTAATAAACTGGGATCAGCCGAAAACACCGTCAGAAGTAAGGAGTTTCTTGGGATTGGCGGGTTATTATAGGCATTTTATTCAAGATTTCTCCAGGATCGCCACTCCGTTGACGAATTTGACAAGAAAATCAGTGAAGTTCGTTTGGACGGAGAAGTGTGAAGAAAGTTTCCAAGAATTAAAGAAGAGATTAAGTACGGCACCTGTGTTGTCTTTGCCATATGACACAGGAAATTTTGTGGTGTATAGTGACGCATCGCATAAAGGACTTGGTTGTGTGCTTATGCAAAACGGTAAGGTTATTGCATATGCATCGCGCCAATTAAAAGACTATGAAAAAGGGTATCCGACCCATGATTTGGAGTTAGCAGCCGTGGTATTTGCTTTAAAAATTTGGAGGCACTATCTCTATGGGGAGAAGTGTGAGATATACACAGACCATAAAAGTCTGAAATATATTTTCACACAGAAGGATTTGAATATGCGTCAGAGGAGGTGGTTGGAGCTTATCAAGGATTATGACTATGAGATTCTTTATCATCCGAGTAAAGCTAATGTGGTTGCCGACGCTTTGAGCAGGAAGGGTCGGGAAACGTTGTTTTTGTTAACTGCTCAGGAGAAGCTCATAGAGGAAATGGCAAAGTTGGAGTTAGAGGTGAAGTGTCTGGCGGAGCCGAATGAAAAATTGTTCCAGATGGAAACCCAACCAACTTTGGTGGATAGAGTGAAGGAAGCGCAACTCCAGGATGAGGAGTGTATTAGTATACGGAAAAGAGTGCTCGAAGGTGAGGAGCTTAAATATAAAATTGATACTGAATGGTTGCTTAGATTTGAAGGAAGAATCTGGGTTCCGTCAGTACTGGAGATCAGAGAGGAGATTTTGAACGAAGCTCATAGTTCAAAATTTTCGATTCACCCGGGAAGTACAAAGATGTACCAGGATCTTCGCTAACATTTCTGGTGGCCAAACATGAAGAGGGAAGTTGCTAAGTGTGTTGCGAAGTGCTTAACTTGTCAGAAAGTCAAAGCAGAGCATCAACGACCAAGTGGTTTGTTACAGCCCTTGGAGATACCAGAATGGAAGTGGGAGCATATCACGATGGACTTCATGGTAGGGCTTCCAACTACTCAGAAGGGTAATAACGCAATATGGGTTATAGTGGACCGACTAACGAAATCAGCGCATTTCTTGCAAATCAAAATCAGATTCACTTTGGATCAGCTGGCGAAATTATACGTTAAAGAGATTATCTCTAGGCACGGAGTTCCAGTATCAATTGTGTTAGACAGAGATCCACGTTTCACATCAAAGTTTTGGAGGAGTTTGCAAGCTTGTTTGGGGACGCAATTGAGAATGAGTACAGCCTACCATCCTCAAACCGATGGGCAGAGTGAAAGAACAATTCAAACGTTGGAGGATATGCTAAGAGCGTACATCATAGATTTTAAAGGCAACTGGGATGATCATTTACCTCTGGTCGAGTTTGCTTATAACAATAGTCATCACGCAAGTATCAGCATGCCGCCCTACGAAGCATTGTACGGAAGGAAGTGCAGAACTCCGTTATGTTGGGATGAGGTTGGTGAACGTCGACTATTGGGACCCGAGCTGGTACAATAAACTGCTGAAATCGTCAAGGTGATAAGAGTCAGATTGTTAGCTGCTCAAGACAGACAGAAGAAATACGCAGATAAGCACCGACAGAATAGAGAATTTGACGTCGGCAGTTTTGTATTTCTCAAAGTATCTCCCTGGAAGGGGAAGATCAGATTTGGCAAAAAGGGTAAGCTGAGCCTGAGATTTATTGGACCCTTTGAGGTGTTGAAAAGAGTAGGAGATGTGGCTTATGAAGTAGCTTTACCTCCCGAGTTAGCCCACATTCACAATGTCTTCCATATATCGGTGTTACGACCGTATAAGCCCGATTACAAACATGTAATAGAATATGAACCAATACAATTTGAGAAAGATTTGTCCTATGAAGAGGTTCCTATGTAGATAATTGACAGGAAAGAACAGGTTCTCAGAAATAAGGTTATCCCTTCTGTCAAGGTAATCTGGAGGAACCACAATACTGAAGAAGCCACGTGGGAACTCGAAGAGAAAATGATGCAAAGTTATCCTCAATTATTTGTTTAATCTTTGTATCTCGATTCTGGGGACAGAATCTTTGTAAGGAGAGGAGGATGTAACGGACGAATTGTGATTCTGGGGACAGAATCCTTTTAAGGAGGGAAGGATGTAACGAATGTGATTTTTGTGAATGACTAAAATATTTATTGAGTTTAAATAAATATTTTTGTTAAGTTATTTATTGAGTAAAATAAATAATTTATAAAGTTATTGTGGAGTAATTCATGTTAAATGTTGTTTGAATGTGATTTGATGTGATTATTCTAATTTAATTTAATAATTAAATTAGATGAATAAAAGATTTATTTGAATAAAATAATTTATTTGGTATAGTGATATTGGTCAAATAGAAATTATAAATTAAGTTAGTAAGGTTTAATTGAATTTATTTAATAATAAGTTTAATTAAATTAAAAGTGTGACAATTAAAACTATATAGTATAATGAGTTATTATAATAAATGAGAAAGGGTTTTTATTTTGAGTAAACCAAACAAAGCCTTATGACTCTTAGTTAGTAAAAAGAGTTTGTTTTTAATTGTAATTGCCAAACATAGCCTTATGGCTTTTGAATGGTGTAACTGATGTTCTAAAATTAAAATACGTGATTATGTTTCATCAGTTTTTATTTGAAGGCTTTATCAGTTTATTTGTTAAACTTAGAAAAGAAGAAAAAAAAACAAAGAGCAGAGTTTGAGAAGAGAGAAAATTGAGAGCTTGAAAAGTCTGTGGATTGAGAGGAGAAGGAAGAGAATTGTTAAGCTAAAGAAATCATCTTGTTTAGCTTAAAGGTATAATCCTTTTTAAAAGTTCTTCACTGTATTTCTTTTTACTTTGTTGTATATGAAATTATTTGCTCAATGTATAAATTACTTGGTTGTAATTGTTAATATGCATATACTAGTGATTATATTATGGTTGTAAACCAATTTGTAGGTATTAATCCATGAAAGCATGCTTTAAAATTTAGTTTTTGGTTTTACAGAGTTTTATTTTCATGTATGGCATATATGTATGAAAATTGATGCTCAAATTGATTATTAATCGGGAAATTGACATTTGATTATGATAATATAATGAAAAACGAAAAGAATGTAAGTGGAATGGATTAATATGGTTTAGAGATGAATATACAGTGGTTGATTTCATTTAAATGGCTTAAACATGAATATTTTGTATAAACAGTGAATTTTTGGTTTTTAATTAGTTGATTATGTGTATTATAATAGTTAGAATGTTTAGGAACATGTTGGGTAATTGTTTTATAACATGTTTGATGTCTGGGTATGTTTAATTTATGTGTTGGATGGTAGAATTTGGAAAAATTTGGCCTAGAATGTCACTGGTTCGCGAACTGTAGGAGATGACTGCCGAGTCTACCGCCCCGGCGGTAGAAATGAACTAAAAATCTTGCCCTGGCGGTCCTGTCGCCCCGGCGGCATAGTTGAACTAGTTTCCTCGCCCCGGCGGTAACCTCGCCCCAGCGACGGTTTTGTATAGAAATCCACCGCCCCGGCGGTGGAACAGTAACTGGAAATTTTTATTTTTTTGTAATCTTGCTATGTTGTCGTGTACATGTTTAAAACTTAGATTAAAGTATTTAATAATAAATAAGATACTACAATGAGTGGTAAGCAAATATTTAATGAATAGCAAATGACATTTGATATATTAAATGGGATATGAACAAATCTTAAAATGCATATAATCCTATAACTAATTATTGTTACCGTTTTATAATCGAAATGTATAGGTTGATTAAGGAACGTGAATTTAAATCTGTAATCTACGTGCGAGGCAAGTTTTTCCTCCCTTAAACTTGTTATTTTATTTAAAGCAAGTTTACTTTCGTTGAGCAAGTTTGTTAACCTTAGCTTATCGTTATTCAAGCAAGGTTGTTACCATGTTAGGTGCTTAAGCTTTATTCTAGTCATTTGTTATTCAATCATTGATTGTTATTCAAATTCTGAATATAAATTTTATTGTACGACTTTATTGATGAATCAAATGCTTTAATGACTAGCAAACCCTTATTGATTCAGCTAGTCCTTAGTTGATGAGCGTTCTAAAGACCTAGAATATTTTAAAATTGTTCCAAACCAAGTTCCTTTTGGTACGGATTCAGATGCTAAACTGAGATGAACAACCCTAATATAGGGGATTAATTACGCGCTAGCGTTAAAATGTTTGTGCACAATACATTGTACAAAGGGCTGATTCCCCTGAGTACGAGATGGATGGTCCATAGTCTTTAAGACTGTTAAAGGTTATGGTAGAAATACTTGTTAACCTAGGACATAGTTCGAGGTCTTATGACCCTCAGATACAATTTTAAAGCTTGAATTCTATATTCAATTCTTGAGCCAGGCGTTCTATTAAGCTTTCATATCTCGATTAGTTATTGATTGAATTCAGAAAAACCACAATACCTCAGTTGAAATATATTTCATTGATTATTAAACTTTTATTGTTATCATACTTGTGGGCAATTGTTTGCTCACTCTTGCATTGAACATTGCAGCTAAGACAGAAAAGTCGGACGAGCCGTCCACGAGTAAGGGAAAGGGCAAGATGCAGAAGTAGCTAAAGACTTGATATCTATTTGATGTTTTATTGTAATAAGACTTATATAATTTTATGTTTTAATTCCGCATTGATGTAATAATGGTTAGATAACCTGGGAATTACTTACTTATGAGTTTTAAAATTGTAACCTCTTTTATGAGAAGATGTTTTATTCAGTTTAATTATATTATCTCTTATCATGGGTAGTTATACATGAAAGTATGGACTAGTGAACACCAAATCTATGGGATTGAAGTACCCGGATTTGGGGGTGTCACAGGATACCCTAAAGAAACATCAGGGTATTATTTCTATCATCCTACTGATCAAAAGGTGTTTGTTGCAAAACACGCTGCCTTCTTGGAAAAGGAGTTTATCCTTGAAGGGGTCAGTGGGAGTAAGATATATCTTGAAGAAATTCAAGAACCACAAAAATACTACGGATCAAAGTCAGGTACCTGACCAAGTAGAAGAACCTACTATACAACAACCTATTCGTAAATCTGGAAGAGTACCGAAGATACCTAATAGGTATGGATTCATCATAGAGGATGATGATGAGGTACGCATCATAGGTGATGATGATCCATTGACTTACGAAGAGGCTATGAGTAGTAAAGACTCAGAGAAATGGCTAGAAGCCATGAAATCTGAGATGGATTCCATGCATGAAAACCAAGTATGGATTTTGGTTTCACCACCTGAGGGCATTAAGTCTATTGGGTGTAAATGGGTCTTTAAGAGAAAGACTGGAGCGGACGGCAAGGTAGAGACCTATAAGGCCCGACTGGTTGCAAAAGGTTCAAACAAAGACAAGGAGTTGCCTATGATGAAACCTTTTCACCAGTAGCTATGCTCAAGTCTATTCGGATTTTGCTTGCAATTGCAGCTTATTATGACTACGAGATCTGGCAAATAGACGTGAAAACGGCCTTCCTCAATAGAGAGCTTGAGGAGAATGTATACATGATACATCCAAAGGGTTTTGTTTCAACGGTTGGAACAAACCAAGTCTGTAAGCTACAACGATCTATTTATGGATTGAAGCAAACTTCTCGAAGGTGGAACATCCGTTTTGATGAGATAATCAAAAGGTTTGATTTTATTAAAAATGAGGATGAACCTTGTGTGTACAAGAAGGTTAGTGGGAGCGTTGTTTCATTCCTAGTATTATATATTGATGATATATTACTGATAGGGAATGATGTTCCTATGCTACAGTCGATCAAAATTTGGTTATCTAAACACTTCTCCATGAAGGACTTGGGTGAGGCATCCTATATTTTGGGGATAAAGATCTATAGACATAGATCTAAAAGGATGTTTGGCTTGACCCAAGGAAAGTACATTGACTCGATGCTAAAGAAGTTTAGCATAGAAGATTCTAAGAGAGGTCTCATTCCAATGAGCCATGGAATACATCTCTCCAAGAAACAGGCCCCAAGGACACCTGAGGAGAAAGACCGTATGAGTAAGATTCCTTATGCTTCGGCAATAGGATCTATCATGAACGGTATGATATGTACTAGACCGGATGTCGCTCATGCACTTAGTGTAACAAGAAGATATCAGTCGAATCCAGGAGAAGAGCACTAGAAAGTAGTGAAAAATATCCTGAAGTACTTGAGAAGAACTAAGGATGTATTTCTTGTCTATGGTGGGTCTGAATTGAAACTAGAGGGCTATACAGACTCAAGTTTTCAAACCGACCAAGATGACAGTAAATCCGTTTCAGGGTATGTGTTTACCTTAAACGGTGGCGCAGTGAGTTGGAAGAGTTCCAAGCAGCAAACAGTTGTTGATTCAGTGACAGAGGCAGAGTACATAGCTGCAAGTGAAGCTGCAAATGAAGCTGTTTGGATGAAGAAGTTCATAACTGAACTTGGAGTGGTTCCTAGCATTAGAGGAGCCGTACCTTTATTCTGTGACAACACTGGAGCTGTTGCGCAGGCTAAGGAACCCAGGTCTCATCAGAAATCTAAACACGTGTTGCGGCGGTTTCATTTGATTAAAGAGATCATTGAAAAAGGAGACATCACCCTGGAACGTGTGGACTCTCAAGACAACATTGCAGATCCATTTACTAAAGCTTTAACTCAACAACAGTTTGATCGTCAGTTAGAGAAAATAGGTATTAGATACCATGGCGATTGACTTTAGTGCAAGTGGGAGATTGAAAGTAGTATGCACACAAGCCAATCATATTTGATATGATGTAGCATATACTTTGTAATCTTATTCATTTATTAATAAAAGTGTTAAAGGCATTTTACTTTATCTACATTGTGCTGTTATTTAAAATGTGATAAACCCATAGTTTTGAGCAATGCTTTTAGAATCATGATGGTGATCATTCTAATGAGATCTAAATTCAAGATAGCTCACAAACTAAAATCGTTCCTAATCGTTGGATTACTAAAAAGGGGATTAGTGAATCCGGATAGATTAGTACATACGTTGCTTGCTCTTAGGAAGAGGATGATTGATCTCATAATCATTTGTGTGGAGACACTAAAGCATGTATTTAGGTGCTTATTGGAGAATAAGTTCACCGAACGTGGCTCGCTAAGGAATACCTAATGGAGTTTTACTCGTCTGTCAATAGGAATTCCTCTAGTGATAGTAGTTCAAATGATCCTTGGACTTGAGATCATAATAGTATCTTGTGTATGATGAATTATACTTTAATATGTACCTTAAGACCTTTAGGGCATATCAAAGGGTATGATTGGGTATAATAAGTTGTACATAGAGATAGGTGAATGATCAACAAAGAATCTACCACATCTAGTAAAAGATGTGAATGTCCTATGTGATTCGATAAATGACAACTCAGTAGTCCTTGGCCAAGGCAGAATGAAATTAGAAAGGAGTTTCTAATTTACATTATTTAGAGTTGTGCATTTTGGGAATCGAAATACATAGAATTAAATAAAATAAGACTTGACAGTAATTCCATGTCTTTTATTTAATTGGGACATTATATGGTAGAAGGATTGAATTGTACGGTAACTATTCACTGAAAGGTTCTTTTTGTGATTAATGTTGAAATCTATATTATCTGGAAAGTCGTTGATCGCTAAGGGGGCTTACCCTTATTGTAGAATAAATATTATTTAATTAAATGAATTAAATAGTTTAATTTATTTATTTAAATAAGATTAGAATTGTTCTAATTGATTTATTCACAACCGGTTCAATATGGAGAACCTAAAAGGTCACACCGCAAAAGAAGAATATTTGTTTAAGAAGTAAATGGCATAATTGTAATAATAAGTTATGTGTATTTAATTTAATCTATACAGATAGTATAAATTAAATAGCTTAATATTTATTATTTAATATTTTGAAAATAATAAATATAAATTAATAAGAGGAGTCTTATTATTATTACTATTACTATTACTATTATTTAATTTCTAATAGGGATTGAGAATTAATTAATAGAAGTACTCTCTCTCATGAATTCCTAATTAGATTAAAAGTTTAATTTAATTAAAGAAGTTTAATTAGAATAGAAACCCTAATCCTAAATAGTTTAGGGAAGGGTTTTTCCTACATCTATAAAAAAGAGAAGTCTTATCATAGATTAGGGTTACACACTCTTGCATTAGAATTGTGGAGAGTACTTGCAATTTATGTATAGATAGAAACTAGGGTTTTGCCAACACCCAACTTCTTGAATACCTATTCTTCCTTGGTGGATCACCTCTAGAGGCCAAACACTTGGGTGGCTAGCGTTGATCAAAGGAAGGAATCTCATCGGTGGAATTCGATGAGAACGCGGAGGAATTGGAGGTGAACTTGTACCCGAGGAAGCTTTGATTCACGAGGGTATAATTCTTTATCTCTATCTCTTTCGTTAATTGATAATTGAACACAAGAAAAGATCGTGGTGATGTTTTGTATTAAAAAAATTTAAAATCTGTTTTATCGCACTTCCGCCTTATTTATGTAATTTGATTGCATGCTTGCGTAATATACAAACCTAACACATAAGTCGTTACCATGTACGATCTGTTTTGACTAAGTGTTTCTTCATGTGTTCTTGAGCAAAAGTTATAAAACTCTATATAAGTAGGTTTATGATTTTGTTATTTGATGTTATAAAGTGGTAGAACATGGTGGCCTAGCTAATTAATGCTTGTGGCATCAAGTTTTAAGTAATCGAAACGAAGAACGATGGAACTTAGTTTTCACCTGTTCTTCGTGTTCTTTGTGTTCTTCGTATGTTCTCGAGCAAAAATCATAAATCTTACATAAGTAGGTTTTGTTGTAAAACTTACTAAGCATACAATAATAAAAACTATATAATTATAATTATACCATATACTTAATAAAGAGAGTAATAAGAACAATAATTAGTAAAGAAAATAAGAGAGCATTCAATATGTATTTCAATATGTATATCCTTCATTCTCTTCATCATACTTCTATATATAGGCACATTTGAAGAACAAATGTGGAAGATGAAAGCATTCCACCATCATATTGGAGAGTGCATTAATAGTATTAAGTATTATAGTTGGAGATGCATTAATGTATCATCATAGACATCCACTATATATATCATATTTTATAACACTCCCCCTTGGATGTCTATGGTATAGCCATACGCGTTAAGTACTGCCTCATTAAAAACCTTACCAGGAAAAATCCAATGGGAAAAAAAACTTGGTTAAGGAAAAAAGAGTGCAGTGCGTATTAACTCCCCCTCATGAATGTATCACCTTGAGACATTAAGTTGCCGCATTCCAATATTGCGTCGCAATCTTTCAAATGTTGTAGCTGGCAATGCTTTGGTGAACAAATCTGCTAAATTATCTTTTGAGCGAATTTGTTGAACATCAATGTCACCACACTTATCAAGGTCATGTGTGAAAAAGAATTTCGGTGAGATGTGCTTCGTTCTATCTCCTTTGATGTATCCTTCCTTTAATTGAGCTATGCATGCAGCATTGTCTTCGTATAGAATGGTTGGAGTTCCTTTGCAGGAGGATAAACCACATGTTTCACGAATATGTTGATTCATTGATCTCAACCACACACATTCTCGGTTTGCTTCATGGATTGCAATTATTTCAGCCTGATTAGATGAAGTGGCGACTAATGTTTGCTTTGTAGATCTCCATGATATAGCAGTATTACCACACATAAAGAGATAACCTGTTTGAGATCGACCTTTATATGGATCAGATAAATATCCTGCATCAGCATATCCGACTAATTCATGATTATCATTATTTGAATAAAATAAGCCCATATCCATAGTTCCTCGTAGGTAACAAAAAATATGTTTAACTCCATTCCAATGTCTCTCGGTAGGAGAAGAACTATATCTTGCTAGCAAATTCACAGAGAATGCTATATCAGGTCGTGTATTATTAGCAAGATACATTAGCGCACCAATTGCACTGAGGTATGGTACTTCAGGACCAAGTAATTCTTCGTTATCCTCACGAGGTCTAAAAGGGTCCTTGTTCACATCAAGTGATCGAACAACCATTGGGGTACTTAATGGATGCGCTTTATCCATATAAAATCTTTTAAGAACTCTATTTGTGTAAGTTGATTGATGAATGAGAATTCCATCTGCTAAATACTCGATCTGCAGGCCGAGACAAAATTTTGTTTTTCCTAAATCTTTCATCTCAAATTCTTTCTTTAAATAATTTATTGTCTTTGGTATCTCTCCATGAGTTCCAATAATATTTAAATCATCAACATACACTGCAATAATGACAAAATCGGATTCTGACTTCTTTATAAAAACACATGGGCATATGGGATCATTATTATACCCGTCTTTCAATAAATATTCACTAAGACGATTATACCACATGCGTCCAGATTGTTTTAACCCATACAGGGACCTTTGCAACTTGATTGAGTAAACTTCCCGGGGATTTGAATTATATGCTTCAGACATTTTAAAACCTTCAGGGATTTTCATATAAACATCATTATCAATTAACCCATATAAATAAGCTGTAACAACATCCATTAGACACATATCTAATTTTTCATGAGTTGCCAAGCTAATAAGATACCGAAATGTAATTGTATCTACCACGGGAGAATATGTTTCATCGTAATCAATGTCAGGTCTTTATGAGAATCCTTGTGCCACAAGTCGTGCCTTATATCTTACGATTTCATTTTTCTCATTTCGTTTTCGCACAAATACCCATTTATACCCAACTGGTTTTACTTCTTCAGGAGTTTGGACTACAGGTCCAAAAACTTCACGTTTTGCAAGTGAATTTAATTCTGTCTGGATTGCTGCTTTCTATTTTTGCCAAGCATTTCTGCGTCTACATTCTTCGACGGATTTGGGTTCAAAATCCTCGTTTTCATTAATGATATCAAGCGATATATTATATGAAAAAATATTATCTACAATTATCTCGTTTCGGTTCCATCTTTTCTTTGTAGAGATATAACTTATTGAGATCTCTTTATTTTCACTGTTTTCAGGTACCTGAACCTCTTCTGGGGTTTTTTGATCCTCTTCTGGGGTTTTATGTTTAGAGATGTCTATATCCTCATGAATATTTTCCTCCTCAATAGTGACAACTTGATTATTTACTCCTTTTCTTTTTCGAGGATTTTTGTCTTTTGAACCGGTTGGTCTACCACGCTTCTGACGTGCCTTAGACTCATTTGCTATAATTTTTGCGGATTGTCCTATTGGGACTTCAATCCGGGCTGGAGCATTTACAGCTGATATATGAGATTTGGTTACTCCTTTTGAGTCAGTGAATGCATTCGGTAGCTGATTTGCTATATCTTGCAAACGAAGTATATTTTGAACTTCTTGTTCACATTGTTTTGGACGAGGATCAAAGTTCAATAATGACAATGCATTCCATGTAATATCTTTATCCAACTGTTTAATTTCTCCCCCTAATGTTGGAAACATGGTCTCATCAAAATGACAATCGGCAAATCGTGCCGTAAATGAATCACCTGTCAAGGGTTCAAGATATTTAATTATGATGGGGATTCAAACCCAATATATATTCCCAACCTCCTTTGAGGACCCATTTTTGTACGTTGTGGCGGATAAATTGGAACATATACCGCGCAACCAAATATCTTTAGATGGGAAATATTTAGCTCATGACCAAAAACCAATTGTAATGGAGAGAATTTGTGATAAGTTGTTGGCCTAATGCGTATAAGTGCTGCTGCATATAAAATAGTGTGCCCCCAAACAGAGATAGAAAGTTTTGTTCTCATGAGCAATGGTCTTGCAATTAACTGAAGGCGTTTAATAAATGATTCAGCAAGACCATTCTGAGTATGAACATGAGCAACAGGATGTTCATTGTTTATCCCAAGTGACATGCAATAATCATTAAATGCTTGAGATGTGTATTCACCAGCATTATCAAGACGAATATTCTTGATTATATGATCTGGAAATTGTGCTCGTAATCTAATAATTTGAGCCAGTAATCTCGCAAACACCAGGTTGCGAGTTGATAATAAACACACATGTGACCATCTTGTAGATGCATCTATTAAAACCATAAAATATATAAATGGTCCACATGGTGGGTGAATAGGCCCACAAATATCTCCTTGAATACGTTCTAGAAATCTTGGGGATTCAATCCCAATTTTAGCTGGAGATGGTCTAATGACTAATTTGCCTTGAGAACAAGCAGCACATGAGAATTCCTTAAATTGAAGAATCTTCTGGTTCTTTAATGGATGACCGTGTGAATTCTCAATAATTCTTCGCATCATTATTGATCCGGGATGGCCCAACCGGTCATGCCAAATAATAAAATTATTTGGTTCATTGAACTTCTGGTTCGTTATTACATTGACTTCAATTGTACTAATATTTGTGTAGTACAAACCTGAAGATAAAACAGGTAATTTTTCTAATATTTGTTTTCCAGTACAAATATTTGATATAATGTAAATATATTCTATACCATTGTCATTGGCAGTCTCGATATGGTACCCGTTAAGACATATATCTTTGAAACTTAGCAAATTTCTTCTTGACTTAGTAGAGAACAAAGCATTATTAATAATAAATTTTATTCCACAAGGAAGCATTATATTGGCTCTTCCAGAGCCTTCTATCAATTCTGTTGAACCTGATATTGTATTCACTTTTGCTTTCATCATTCTTAGATTTGAAAAATATTGTTTATGCCTGAGAATGGTATGCGTCGTTGCGCTATCTACTAAACATATATCTTCACCACTGATAATGGTCTCATTTATACCATGATGCAAATCCATATTTTCTTCACAAAAAAGAATAAATATATAATAAGTTCATAATAAGATATTATTATAACACAATCTTTTACATTAAACAAGCCAACAAGAAAAGAAGAAAACAAAATATATAGAAATATATTAGCATAAAAAACACACTTAAAGGATTGACATAATTCTAAACTAATTATTATCATTACAAGAAATATCAACTTTCTCATTATTTTGCTCAAAGAAATCTGCAACGTCAAGGTGCGTCATATCAAAAGGGTCAGAATAAATATCATTATTATCTTGATGTGGGTGAAAAAAATTTATTTCTATGTTTTTCTCCTTTCCTTTCAATGAGGACTGGTATAAATTAACAAGATGTTTAGCCGTACGACAGGTACGAGACCAGTGTCCTTTCATTCCACACCGATAACAAATATTTTCTTCCTTCTTATTATCTATGTTATATATATTCTTCCCTCTTTCTTGTTTCTCTTCATTCTGTGAAGATTTGTTAAAATTTGATGAATTACGAATATCATAGTTATGGTAATTAAACCGTCTTCGCCCATGGCCACGTCCACGACCTCTATTATGACCACGACTACGACCACGACCATAATTATTATTATATCTCGTAACATTCACTTCGGGGAATGGAGCTGAACCAGTTGGTCGTGATTCATGATTTTTCATTAAAAGCTCATTATTTTGTTCAGCCACAAGAAGACATGAAATCAGTTCAGAGTATTTCTTAAAACCTCGTTCTCTATATTGCTGCTGCAGGAGCACATTTGAGGCATGAAAAGTGGAGAATATTTTTTCTAACATATCTTCATCAGTGATATTATCTCCACATAATTTCAATTTAGAACTGATTTTAAACATTGCAGAATTATATTCACTTACTGATTTAAAATCCTGCAATCGTAAATGTATCCACTCATAACGAGCTTTTGGGAGAATAACTGTCTTTTGATGGTCATATCTTTCTTTCAAATTTTTCCAAAAAACAAGAGGATCTTTTATTGTGAGATACTCTTACTTCAACTCCTCATGAAGATGATGACGCAAGAAAATCATATCTTTTGCCTTGTTTTGACTAGATATTTCAGTACCATCTTTAATGGTGTCTCCAAGACCCATGGCATCTAGATGAATTTCGGCATCGAGGATCCATGACAAATAATTCTTTCCCGTAATATCAAGTGCCACAAACTCAAGTTTGGCAAGATTTATCATTGTAACTTCATAAAAACATCAAAAATAATTATTAGAAATTTAGTTTATCATAATAAATATTAAATAAACATTCGGACAAATATTAAATGATTAATACGTAGTTAAACAATATTTTGCTTGAATGTGCAATTAAACATTCTACTATTTATTATTATTATTATTATATAAATATACTGCACGCAATTAACAAGTGATTTTATTATTTAAATAAACTCATCTCTATAATATCTGTATATATATAAACATACCTTATGCTTCTTATCAACAAATCAAATATAATTATCTGCTTTAAGACGAAAATGAGGAGCAATTCGTGCTGATAACGTGTTGTAAAACTTACTAAGCATACAATAATAAAAACTATATAATTATAATTATACCATATACTTAATAAAGAGAGTAATAAGAATAATAATTAGTAAAGAAAATAAGAGAGCATTCAATATGTATTTCAATATGTATATCCTTCATTCTCTTCATCATACTTCTATATATAGGCACATTTGAAGAACAAATATGGAAGTTGAAAGCATTCCACCATTATATTGGAGAGTGCATTAATAGTATTAAGTATTATAGTTGGAGATGCATTAATGTATCATCATAGACATCCACTATATATATCATATTTTATAACAGGTTTATGATTTTATTATTTTCATGTTATTGAAGTGGATTAAGTGTTAGAACATGATAGCATAACATATTGATGCTTGTGGTATCATGTTTTACCAAATGAAATGAAGAAATTGTGAACAAAATCACACTTCTGACTTTTCTGCCCATTTTCCAAAAACGTAAATTCAGAATATACTTCTGAAATGTAAAAGAAAGTTGTAGAGGGGGAAATTCTAATGAGAATAGTCTCAAGAATTACCTAAAAATATTTTGGTATGAAAGAGTTATGGCTGTTTTAGTACTGTTGGGTATAGCTGCAAATATTTCTGCGGGAGCAGTTTTTAATATGCTTTTGTAAACTTCATAACTCTTAATATATAAGGATTTAAGATGTGATATTTATATCAAAATAAAGCTCTAGAAGTAAGCTAAACACAGAATCAAGAATCACCCAAAAATATTTTGAAACGAAGAAGTTATGGTCGTTTAAGTGAGTCAGGATCCTATAGTCTACAAACTGCAAGGCATTCGGGAATTGGACCTTAAAAATAAGGTTTTGTGTATGTAAATTTTTTAATTCATGCCACCTATAGGGGTAGTTAGGTCATGTTATAAATAGTTCACGGTCCAAAGTTGAGACCATTCCGAGGTTGGTTGGACGTAATTATGGATTAAACAAGTTTAAAATCAATTATTGAAAAAGTTAAAAATACGAAGTTAGGTTCATATTTAAAGGCTAGTTAAGGTGAACTAGAGTAAGAGTCATGTGATGACTAATTTGTATGTCGATCTCATGAATTATATAGGTTGAACGAGAGACGCAAAATTAGCGTAAGTATAAGAGACGTTATCAGGCAAGTTTTCTAACCTTACTCAAGTTATATTTGAGCAAGTTTCCAAACTCTTGTCTAAACTTTATGTTATACAAGAATTCTATTTATGTGCATTTTATGTTTGTACAAGACATTTAGCTATTGATTGTGCTATGTGCCAATATTTGCACTTATGTGCTATTGAAATGAACTGTTTTGTTATTGAACTGTTCAATATGTTAAACTTCTGTTATTCACAAATTATATAAGAAAAGTGTCGATGCCAATTGTTTTCGGCTAGACAAGTATGAGTGTAAGACATTGAAGTTAAGAAAAAAACAAACTGGTATAAATATAAGAGTTGAACCTTATATAGGTGAATTAAGAGTCAAGAGATGAACTAGACACATGTTGTGTTATAATAATGAAGTAGACTCAGGTGATGTCAATTTAGGAAAGAACAGAGAGAAATGTTAAGGTCTTGAGGATTGATCAGTATGTCGTTTCGAAAATGTTAAAACGAGAGAAAGTTATTATTCTTATTTATTCGAAGTTGCTTCACAACTATTGTTCAATTGTTGAAGGTTTCAGAGAATATGTTAATATTCGTGTTGTTGTTGATTGTTTATTCAACTGTTATACTTGCTGAGCAATTAAATGCTCACCCTTGCTTTAAATAAAACATTTTCAGCAAAGCTAGAACGAACCGTGGAATCCAGTGAAAATTAAGGAAGATATCAAGTATTTGATTTGAAGAATATATGCTAATTTTATATGTATCTGTTGTGGCGGATAAAAGTCACCTATGTATTGTTGTAATAGATAAATCATATATAGATCATTATTTGTATGTATTGAATATGTAAAGGTATTAGAACCTAGGATTAAAAGTGACATTTTGTAATATATTGAGGTTACATTGATGTCTTAAAAATTTATGGGTGTTTATGTTGAATGAATAGTACCGTGACACACCGAACCCGGGTTTGAAGGTAGACCCGGATTTCGGGGGCGTTACATTCAATTTCTTATATTTCACAACTCCTTCATACATCTTTATCTATAGATTTTACAGAGCAATTAACACAAATAAACCCAAGCATCAATTACACCAAACACTGATGTCTACTTATAAAATTTGCTAATAACATACTTCAATAGTTTGATATTACCTTTTGATGCTTGACTCCTTTGATTAATCTGACCCACTTGATTCAATCTCTTTCAACTTCCACTTTAAATTCTTCAGCAACTTAGTTTATATTCTAAAGTACAGTGTATCAGAGTTAAGCTAAATGAAGGAAATTAAACATAATTATAGGGATATGAGATGCTTGCACTGGGATGAAGAAAACTGAGAATAGATGCCTGGGGTCTTAATTTTATAGAGAATTTAGCCTTGCTCTACACGAATAAGACTTGCTTAATACGTATATATGATTGTTGAATCCTTAAAGCTATGCTGATATTAGTTTGCCAGCTCCAGCTTAATGCTTCTAATACTCAATAAAATAATCTTGGGCAGCACACAAAACATAATATTGATACAAGCATATATATATATATATATATATATATATATATATATATATTATTAGTACATAACCAATTAACATATCATTTAGTCTTTTTAATATGAATTTAATACAATAAATATTATAACGTAATATCCAAAAATCTTTTCCATTAAAATGGAAGCTATTTATTAAATAAAAATATTTTATTTAATAAATAAATTTATCATATTAAAATAATTTATTTACCATAAATCACTTTAATATCCTCACAGATACATCCATTGCATTATAATTTTTGCTTCTGGAAATTATTTACATAATAAATAATATATTTTTAATATATTTATCACATTACATTCCATACATATATTATACTGCAATTATTCATCAAAGCAATATAATAAATCAAATAAAATAATAATTTTATTTCTTTCACATAATAAATTGTTTATAACAATTTATTAATTGTAATAAATATAAATTATTATATTTATCATATATCATACATCCATATATTATATCGCACGTAATCACACATACAATGCAATATATCATTAAAATAAAAAAATTAATTTATTAAATCTTTATTTTATTATCTGAAAATTCCAAATCGCTACATATCCCATTAGTTCACAATTAAATAATCTTCAAAATTATTCAATTGTTTATTATTATTCCATAATTAAAATAATTATTAATCCCTTAATATTATTTTAATTATCCATAATTAAAATATTCTTTAATATTATCTTAATTGTTTACAATTTATTAATCCTCAATTAAAATAATCTTTATTATTATTTTAATTATTTACACTTTATTAATCCATAATTAAAATAATCTTTATTATTATTTTAATTGTTTACACTTTATTAATCCACAATTAAAATAATCTTTTAATATTATTTTAATTATTTATTATTAATTATTATTATTATTATTATTATTATTATTATTATTTTAAAAAAAATTCCTTTCTGACTCGACCCGGTTTGACTCGGGTCCGGGTCAACTGAATTACCAGCCTGGCGCTGCAGCGCCAGATTTAAGCTTGGGAGCGGCGACGACCATGCAGGAAGCCTAATTTGATTTTTGAAATTTTTGATTTTTGTCCCTTTTTGATTTTTGTCCCTTTTTGATTCAATCTTCCATAACTTGCTCATTTTACATCCAAAAAAGTTCAAGTCAGTTCCATTATCTCACCAACTCATATATCTTCAATATTCCACTTTTTAAAATAATTTTTGTAAAATTTTTATTTGGTCCAAAATGTTAATTTGCCAAGCTAGGGCCTCCATTTTGACATGCTTTACTAGAAGATTTACTAAAAATCCATTTTAACTCCGTTTCCGACGATTCCACTTGGGTTGTTTTCGTATTTCATAGCTTTTCAACATAAGATTTTTAGATTACACAAATAGCTTACACATTTCCTTTCTTTTAACACTAATCTCATGGTTTCATGTATACTACTCTAGGTTTTATGTTTTCATGCAATATCTTTGTTCATTAAGACACAAGACACACACTAAGGCTTACAAAACACATATACTCCTTTCAATACCCATTCTTATATCTTCGGATCCTTCATGATCCAATAACACATAAAACTCCCACAACCAAGCATTCATTTGCTATTATAAACAACAACATACTAGCTTACTTGTAAGATTAGGGTTAGACTAGGATCTTACCTTCTTAGTGCTCTTTTTCTCTTAGCTACAAACCTCAAGTAGTTCTCCTCCTTTGTTCCTTCTTCTTAGACTCCACCAAAATACAAGAACTCCTCTAGGTTTCTTCTTTTCTCTCTATTTCTCTCTAACTCTCTTAACTCTACAACACTTAGCAAATGAAGCAAACTTTAGTAAATGACTTAGGAGATCATAGTTATAGGCAAAATCCATATACCAAATACATGTACTAATACTTGCATAATACTTGTATTTGTATACCCAACTAAGTATTAACCAATGGTAAAAGGTAATTAGGTAAAAAGCTTTACCAACTCCCTACTAACTATGTCCTTCTTCATGATTGTTCACATGGGATTTCTTGTAAGCTACATGAAGTAAAAAAATTCAGCACTTTTGGGCTATCAAAGGGGAAAAACCGGCTAGGAGGGAGTATATGTAGCCACTAAGCATTTTTATTTTATTTCTTTTGTACTTTGTTAGCTTACTAGCTCATTACTCCTATATATCTCTATACACACACACACACACACACACATATATATATATATATATATATATATACATCCACATATATGTATACATATCCATCTTACACATTGGGTTGGTCCAAACAATGTCCATTGGACTACTAATTTAATTTAGCTTGGGCCATACATAAATACTTATACACATTGGGCTTACTAGTTAATCCAATTTGGGTCATGTATCACTATTTTTCCCTTTGGGCTTACTTGCAACATTAATATACTTGGATCATAATTCCTAACACTTTTAAGCATGTCACATTGGGCCTCATTTAAGTGCCCACATTAGCCTATCATATTAATCAATCCTTTCTCTATTAATTAATTAAACAAGTAATTAATCTATTTTACTCATTATGCCACACAAAGCATATCACATAAACTTAATCAAGCTCATAATTATCATTATTATATTTCTTAATTGCCACATACTCAATTTAATTTAGCTTGAATTATTGAAGCTCATAGCATATATATATATATGCACACAAATAATTTTTTAAACGTACTCATTTTCATTACTAATATTATTTACAAAATTCTCGGATATTACATCCTTCCCTCCCCCCTTATAAAGATTCCGTCCTCAGAATCAATACAAGGTTACATAAAGAGATGGGGGTAATCTCTCCTCATCCTATCTTCTAACTCCCAAGTTGCCTCCTCGGCATTATGGTTTCGCCAAACTACTTTTACAGAAGGTATAACTTTATTTCGTAATACCTGCTCTTTTCTATCTACTATCTGTACAGGAATTTCCTCATATGTCAGATCCTTCTCTATTTGAATGGGTTCATAGGATATCACGTGCTTATAGTCGTGCTTATTTGGTCGTAGCCTGAAACATGGAACATATTGTGGATATGCTCTAGTTCAGGAGATAAAGCTACCTCGTACGCCACTTCACCTATCCTTCTCAATACCTCGAACGATCCTATGAACCTCGGACTCAACTTCCCTTTCTTATCGAACCTTATCTTCCCTTTCCAAGGAGATACCTTTAGAAACACGAAACTACCAATTTCAAATTCTCAGCTTTGATGGTGCAAATCTGCATATTTCTTTTGTCGATCTTGAGTTGCTACCAGTCTAGCTCTTATTGTCTTCACGACATCTGTTGTTTGCTAGATCAACTCTGGTCCCAAAAGTTGTCATTCTCTGACCTCATCCCAACTTAACGGTGTTCGGCACTTTCTTCCGTATAGAGCTTCACATGGCGGCATACCGATACTTGCATGATAGCTATTATTGTAAGCGAATTCCACGAGGGGTAAGTGATCGTCCCAGTGTCCTTTGAAATCTATCACACAAACTCTAAGCATGTCTTCTAGCGTCTGTATTATCCGCTCGCTCTGTCCGTCAGTCTGAGGATGGTAAGCAGTACTTAGCCTCAATTGTGTTTTCATTCTTTCTTGCAAGCTCTTCCAAAAGTTTGACGTGAAGCGCAGATCTCTGTCCGAAACAATTGACACTGGCACACCATGTCGCGACATAATTTCCTTGATGTACAACTTTGCTAACTGATTTAAACCGAATAGGATTTTTATTGGTAGCAAATATGCCGATTTCGTCATTCGATCCACAATAACCCAAATGGCATCATAACTCTTCTATGTGATTGGAAGTCCCACCGCGAAATCCATCGTAATGTGCTCGCATTTCCATTCTGGTATTTCCAACGTTGAAGTAGACCATTGGGCCTCTGATGCTCTGCTTTCACCCTTTGACAGGTCAAACACTTGCTGACGTATTCTGCGGCTTCTGGTTTCATGTTAGGCCACCAAAAATTTTGGCGAAGGTCCCGATACATTTTTGTACCGCCCAGATGAATATAATATGCTGAATTGTGTGCCTCGTGCAAAATTTCCTCTCTTAATTCAGACACGGTTGGCACCCAAACCCGTTCTTCGAATCTCAAGATACCATCTTTATCAATCCTGAACCTTTCCTTCTCATTTTCTGTTATCCTTTTCTTTATCCTCTCGCATTCCTCATCATTACTTTGTGCCTCATTCACTCTATCCAATAACGTCGGACGAGTTTCCATTACGAATAACCTCTTCGCTGCCTCTTTCGAACTTTTCACTTCTATCTCCAATCTCGCCATTTCCCGTACTAGCTCCTCCTGAGTCGTCAACATGCACAATTTCTCCTTCCCTTTCCTACTCAACGCATCTCCTACCACATTTGCCTTTCCTGGGTGATAAAGAATTTCACAATCATAATCTTTGATTAATTCCAACCACCTCCTTTGACGCATATTGAGCTCCTTCTATGTGAAGATATATTTTAGACTTTTGTAGTCTGTATATATTTCACATTTCTCCCCAGAAAGATAAAGCCTCCAAATCTTTAATGCAAAAATTACAGCCGCTAATTCCAAGTAATGGGTAGAGTATCGCTTCTCATAATCTTTTAACTGTCGTGACGCATACGCAATGACCTTACCATGCTGCATTAGCACACAACTAAGACCTTTGTGTGACGCATCACAATACACCACAAAACCTCCTGTATTATCCGGTAGGGATAATACCGGCGCCTCGCTTAACCTCTTCTTCAATTCCCTAAAACTCTCTTCGCACTTTTCCGTCCAAACAAACTTCACCGTTTTCCTCATTAGATTGGTCAACGAGGTTGCTATCTTAGAAAAATCTTGGATAAATCTTCGATAGTACCTGACTAACCCTAAGAAACTTCGCACCTCCATCGACGTCTTCGGTTGTTCCTAGTTACTCACTGCCTCCACATTTGCAGGATCCACTAAGATTCCATCTTTGTCTATCACATGTCCTAAAAACTGTACCTTCTCCATCCAGAATTCGCACTTAGAAAATTTCGCGTACAGCTTCTCCCTTCTTAGTGCCTCCAACACCACCTTCAGATGTTCAACGTGCTCTTCCTTGGTCTTTGAATAGATCAAAATGTCGTCAATGAAAACTACCACAAACTTATCTAAATATGGCTTGAAAACTCGATTCATCAAATCCATAAACGATGGCAGCGCATTCGTCGAACCGAAAGACATCACCAAAAATTCGTAGTGTCTATACCTCGTTCGGAATGTAGTCTTAGGCATATCCTCCTTTCTTACCTTTAACTGGAGATATCCAATCCTCAAATCTATCTTCGAGAAATGTCTTGCTCCTTTCAGTTGATTGAAAAGATCGTCGATTCTTGGCAATGGATACTTATTCTTGATCGTTGCTTTGTTCAACTCTTGGTAGTCAATACAAAGCCTCATCGATCCGTCCTTCTTTTTGACAAACAAAATCGGTGTTCCCTATGGAGACATACTTGGCTGAATGTATCCCTTATCTAGCAGTTCTTGAAGTTGTATCATCAATTCTTTCATTTCTACTAGCGCCATACGATATGGGGCTTTCGAAATCGGTGCAGTCCCTGGTACTAAATCTATTACGAATTCGATTTTCCTATCTGGCGGAAGACCGGGTAATGCTTGGAAATACGTCCTAAAACTATTTCACTATCGGTATATTCTTTATTTTTACTCCCTTTTTCTCGGTATCTACAATAGAGGCTAGATAGCCTATACACCCTTTTTTAATAACTTCTTGGCCTGCATTATCGTAAGATAACACGTTCGTCTAAGCGATGTGCTACCATAAAACACTACCTTGGACTGGTTCAGGATCCGGAGGTTCACACTCTTCTTCTGACAGTCAATCATCGTCGCATGGTTATATAACCAGGTCATTCCCAATATCACATCAAACTCTCCCAATCTTATCGCGATCAAATCTACGCTTAGGTTATGTCCTTTAATTTCTACATAACAGTTACGGTGTATATATTCTACGGGAATTTCTGCAATATTTGCAACTTCTATGTTTAAAGGATTGTCTAATCGTTCTTGGGGTAAATTCAGTTGTTTTGCAAATTCTTCAAACACAAAAGAACAGGTAGCACCCGAATCAAATAATACGTAAGCATTTATATTATTGATTGGGATAATACCTGACACCACGTCCTTCGAAGCTACTGCATCTTGGACAATCATGTTAAATGTTCTGGTAGTCGGCCGGCTTGGTTAAGTGGGTCCACCAATCATCAGTTTGTTGCCTCCTCCTCTGTTGCCACTTCCTTCACTGCTTCCTTTCTTCGGACAGTCCTTAATTTGATCCACAGGCAAAGCATCCTCGGATTTTCTTTAGATTTAGGCAATTTGGAGAAATATGCCCCTCCTGACCGCAGTTATAACAGACATTTCGTCCCTTCCAACATTCTCCATGGTGACTTTTCCCGCATTTCAGACATGACCCGCTTCTTTTCTTAGCTCCTCCCAGATGACTCCCCATTTGATTTTTGTTGGCGTTACTGTTACTGCTATTATCCCACTTTCTCTTCCCCAAGTTGCTTCCTCCACTGCTGCTTCCTCCCCGGTTATCTTCCCCACTCTTCTAATTCTTCTTTTCTTTGTTATATTGGCTTAAGGCTTCGTTTCCTCCCTCAGCTATGATGGTCTTTTCTAACAACATACTAAACGAATCGATCTGAAAGACGGAGGCCTTGTTATACAGCCATGGTTTCAACCCTTGCTCAAAACGTCGAGCCTTTCGTTCTTCCGTGTCCACCTGGTGTGGAGCAAATTACACGAGTTCGTTTAATTTAGTCACATACTATGCCACTATCATTCCTTCTTGCTTTAGTTCCAAGAACTTAGCCTCCATTCGGTTTTGCATGCTCTTAGAAAAGTAATTTTCAAAGAACAACTTCGTAAATCTCTCCCATGGTATGACTCCTTCTCCCGCTCTTTGTTGATTCGCATCCCACCAGAAATTTGCTTCACCCTTAATCAGATACATAGCAAACGCAGTTTTCTGATCGTTCCTAACACGAGCAATGGTGAAAGCTTTCTCCACTTCCTTAATCCAGAACTGGGCCTCGATCAGATCGGTGGTGCCCCTAAATTCTGGGGGACCTACACTTTTAAAATCTTTAAAATTCGCTATAGAAGCTGCTAGGGGGTTGGGGTTTACAAGTCCATTGTTTTTTCCTTGGAACGCCCCTTCTAGTAAACTGACTAGACGCTACATAGGGTCTATTTGTTCTCTCTCGTTATTAACCGACTCCTCTTGCGTAGGTGGTGCTATTTGACTACATTTTGGCGGCATTTTCTGTTTAAACAAAAATTTAATAGTATTATCCTATTATCTCCTTTAATATTTAACTATAGTACAACAAAATAGAACGTTTATATTCACATGCCAATGGTGGGTACATTATACATGATCATATAGTAGCATACTGTTATAAACGTCATCATATCCCCTAATATAACAAGAGGTGGGGATTTACTAATATATTACCCCTCTATCAAAGACAAAAGTTGGGGTCTACAATCACTATCCCACAAAAAGTTGGGATTTACATACATAAAATTACATACTACGAGACACATAAACTAAGCAACCTATCCGAGCATACCACGCTCCACAACACTCTCGTACTCTAACTGTCCAATGTGGATCATCAAATCTCGACTCATGGTGTAGCGAGTCTGTCCCTCCTCGATTGGATAGTGATATACACCATCCATCTATCTACCCATCGTTGTGCAGAAAGCACAACCCATCTTATTCATCTTTCTCCTCTTCACCCTCATCTCATCCTCTAGGTCTTTGACCCGTTCTATGGCATCATCTCGCTGCTCCTCAATCTAGATACAGTCCGCTACTTCCTCCTCCAACTGGGCTCGTAGGGCCTCCTTCTCCATCTGCAGACTCTCTGCTCGCTGCTCAGTCTGCTCTAACTTTCCGACTAACTTTACATTCCTTGCTAAAAGTCGATATACCATGGCCCCTAACTGTGTAGAGACCTCCTGTCACTCCAAAACCTCTGTCTCTAGTTCCTGTATCCTGGCTCGTTGCTCCTGGACCTCACCTTCCAACTCATAGATCCTATCCCCCTAATCAAGAATACGGTCGGCATATTCTTCCAACAGACCAAACTCAAATGTGGTGTCAGCATGGGGCACCTCCTCCGGATCCTCTACCGGCTCACTATCCATCGATTCCTCATCTGGGTCTGACTCTATCTCATACTCTTCTTCAGCTGGAGCTACTGCCGAAATGGGTTCAGCTACGAGGGGTGTCTCCGACACCACATGGATGTCACGTGGCTCCTCCTCCTCAACTCTGCTAGGCTCATCTATCGCTGCCATCCTACAACCACAACACAACACAAAACAAACAAACAAACTCTATCAGTATCCCAAAGTAAAATATAAATTCATTGTATGAAATGAGAATATATTTCACGACTCTACTAACTCCCTATGACAAGTTTATAACACGTAAAACTCTACATGAGTTTTATCTCCTTCTATTCCTTCTATCTTCTCTAAGGTTATAGCCTAAGGATCCTCTTTTCTAAGGTTTATAACCTACAACTTTGATACCGGCCTGTGATGCCCCCAAATTCAGATACATGTACCTTGAATCTGGTGCTTCACGATTCACCTCAAACAACATATTAATAACATCTAATAGCGGAAGATTAGAAATAACTACATTAATATAATATAATTATCCTTGTCCCAAGTCTCGAAACCAACCTTAATACATCACATAACTAAGCTTATAACATAATAAGTCTTACTACATAAATTAAAACCATCACCTTGACTATTACAGTACAAAGCTAATCTGCAGCCTTGCCTTTGCCTTTATCCTTCCCCGAACTATCGCCTCGTTCAGTCTTAACTATAATATTTAGGGAAAGCAAGGGTGAGCAACAAGTTTGCTCAGCAAGTATAATAACAATAAAAATGGGTGATCATGTGAAAAGTTTCATAATCAAAAAGGTTACAACGATCATTTATTAGCTCAAGAAATGTAAAGTGAATATTGTGAACAAAGTAAGTTTCAACAGTTCCATTTATACTCATTACTATTACTAATAGGTCACTAAGGACCGAAAGATTATCAGGAGAATTCAAGATTTCAACATTTCTAAGTGAGTGAA
Organism: Aralia elata; assembly: GCA_034770075.1. Classification (NCBI taxonomy): domain Eukaryota; kingdom Viridiplantae; phylum Streptophyta; class Magnoliopsida; order Apiales; family Araliaceae; genus Aralia; species Aralia elata. The sequence continues at coordinate 42,408,937 of CM068386.1, read as the reverse complement.
TATTCAACACTGAGTAGTCGTTATGGACCAAGAACTTCTACTAGAATTAACAGTATTACACTAATAACCCACAATATAAACAAGTACAATAGGTGATCAGCCTAAAGTACCCTATGTTATACATCACATTCAAACATGTTCTTCGCGTGCATGTCGGTCTCCCGACGTTATATAGTTTCCCCTTCTAAGAAGGTTGTTGATCTTAGCAGATTATAAGAATCTGCACCAAAGCAATTGGTTTGGATCGCTTTCTAATTCATGGGTATCGGTCTAGCCGAATAAATGACATAGACACTCTTCTCAACACATTTAGGAACAATTATAATACGTTCAATGCCTGCAATAGGGTTCAAAGAATCATTCAAGAATATAATTATGATTTAAATCAAGTTTCAAAGTATAAACAATATTATCCATGAATTTTGATAACATAAGAATTGTTCTATCTAATAATGTACTTGCACGATCAATAAGAGTACAAGTTTAGGTACTTGCCTGCGTAGTCGACTCTTTCCGACGTTGACTTCTTATCCTTTGAACAACCTATGTTCATCATGATCATCTAACGGTTAATCCCTTTTAACCCTCAAATATAAACCTAATTGATCTAGCATATTAATCTCATATAATTAGGGTTCACAAATATATTGTCTCTTACTTTATTGTATTCATTAATCTTCACAATACTACACATTTATTCCATTTATTACGAATGAAATAATCTTTTATTATTCTACTTGTTTAGTTAATGGTTCACACCTTATATTATTTATCCATGTCTCATTACACGAATAAAGTATTCTTACATTACTTGTTAATATTAAATCATTCTTTAAATAATTTTGCAATATTCATACTTCACTAGTTTACAAATAAAATAAGTCAAATCATTACCTTATTTGTTTAATGTATAATCAGAGTTACCTTTATGCTTAGTCTAATTATTCATGTCTCATTAGTCCACAATTAAATAATCTTCAAAATTATTCAATTGTTTATTATTATTCCATAATTAAAATAATTATTAATCCCTTAATATTATTTTAATTATCCATAATTAAAATATTATTTAATATTATCTTAACTGTTTACAATTTATTAATCCTCAATTAAAATAAAATTTATTATTATTTTAATTGTTTACACTTTATTAATCCATAATTAAAATAATCTTTATTATTATTTTAATTGTTTACACTTTATTAATCCACAATGAAAATAATCTTTATTATTATTTTAATTATTTAATCATAGTTAAAGTAATCTTGTATGTATAATAAAAATAATCTTTTAATATTATTTTAATTATTTATTATTAATTATTATTTATTTAATTAAAAAAATTTCTTTTCTGACCTGACCTGACCTGGTTTGACTCGGGTCCGGGTCAACTAGATTACCGGTCTGAAGCTGCAGAGCCGGATTTAAGCTTGGGAGCGGCGCTGCGGCGCCGACCATGCAGGAAGCCTAATTTGATTTTTTGAAATTTTTTATTTTTGTCCCTTTTTGATTCAATCTTCCATAACTTGCTCATTTTATATCCAAAAGAGTTCAAGTCAATTCCAATATCTCACCAACTCATATATCTTCAATATTCCACTTTTTAAAATAATTTTTTCAAAATTTTTATTTGGTCCAAAATGTTAATTTACCAAGCTAGGGCCTCCATTTTGACATGCTTTACTAGAAGATTTACTAAAAATCCATTTTAACTCCGTTTTCGACAATTCCACTTGGGTTGTTTTTGTATTTCATAGCTCTTCAACATAAGATTTTTAGATTACACAAATAGCTTACACATTTTCTTTCTTTTAACACTAATCTCATACGTTCATGTATACTACTCTAGGTTTTATGTTTTCATGAAATATCTTTGTTCATTAAGACACAAAACACACACCAAGGCATGCAAAACACATATACTCCTTTCAATACTCATCCTTGTATCTTTGGATCCTTCATGATTCCATAACACATAAAACTCCCATAACCAAGCATGCATTTGCTATTATAAACAACAACATACTAGCTTACTTGCAAGATTAGGGTTAGACTAGGATCTTACCTTCTTAGTGCTCTTTTTCTCTTAGCTACGAACCTCAAGTAGTTCTCCTTTGTTCCTTCTTCTTGGACTCCACCAAAATGCAAGAACTCCTCTAGGTTTCTTCTTTTCTCTCTATTTCTCTCTAACTCTCTTAACTAACCAACACTTAGCAAATGAAGCAAACTTTAGTAAATGACTTAGGAGATCCTATTTATAGGCAAAATCCATATACCAAATACATGTACTAATACTTGTATTTGTACACCCAACTAGGTATTAACCAATGGTAAAAGGTAATTAGGTAAAAAGCTTTACCAACTCCCCACTAACTATGTCCTTCTTCATAATTGTTCACATGGGATTTCTTGTAAGCTACATGAAGCAAAAAAATTCAGCACTTTTGGGCTATCAAAGGGGAAAACCGGCTAGGAGGGAGTATATGTAGCCACTAAGCATTTTTATTTTATTTCTTTTGTACTTGGCTAGCTTACTAGCTCATTACTCCTATATATCTCTATACACACACACACTCACACACACACACACACACACATATATATATACACACACACACCCACATATATGTATACATATCCATCTTACACATTGGGTTGGTCCAAACAATGTCCATTGGACTACTAATTTAATTTAGCTTGGGCCATACATAAATACATATACACATTGGGCTTACTAGTTAATCCAATTTGGGTCATGCATCACTATTTTGCCCTTTGGGCTTACTTGCAACATTAATATACTTGGACCATAATTCCTAACACTTTTAAGCATGTCACATTGGGCCTAATTTAAGTGTCCACATTAGCCTATCATATTAATCAATCCTTTCTCTATTAATTAATTAAATAAGTAATTAATCCATCTTACTCATTATGTCACACAAAGCATATCACATAAACTTAATCAAGCTCATCATTATCATTATTATATTTCTAAATTGCCACATACTCAATTTAATTAAGCTTGAATTATTGAAGCTCATAATATATATATATATATGCACACAAATAATTTTTTAAACGTACTCATTTTCATTATTAATATTATTTACAAAATTCTCGGATATTACAGAAAACGATAGTATTAATTTTTTTTGTCAACTTTATTATCACATGTAATTATTAAAATATCCGGTAGTAAAAGAACAGTAGCACGCGTTATTCCACAGTAGCACGTGTTATTCTACAGTAACATGCGGTATTCCACAGTAGCATACGGTATTGCACAGTATTTCATATTATTAATTCAATAATTGATATAGTAGCAATTGCATAGTATTCTAACTCAATAATTGTTACAGTAACATCTACATAGTATTTTATATTATTAAATTAATGATTGTTATGACACAGTAACTCATATTATTTGATATAATATTATTAGATCAATTAGCATTATTGACATCTAGAAGTTCTGTCAAAGAAAGGGGTTATTTAATTGCACGTCGTTTCTATGGAAAGCCCCCTCTTTCCTGGGATTGATCTGGTTGTCAATATTGTGAGTCTATAATATTAATAGTGAATAATTGTTGAAAGATTGAAAATGTGTTGATTAAAGATAAGTGATGTGTGGTAGAAATTTGTTCAATTTTTGTTATAAAAAGAGGGATTTGTCATGAAGCGTTTGTTGTAAATTTAGCTTATTTTCAGAGGACCCTCAATAATTCACAAATTCTGCAAACCTTCAAAATAGATGGGACCCACAATAATTTGAAACCTCCGTAAACTTTTCTTTCAACATGTTTGGGACCCACAATAATACAAAATTCCTACAAACCTTCAAAATTGTTGGGACCCACAATAATACAAAATTCATACAAACCTTCAAAATGGGTGGGACCCACAATTAATTCTTTTAACCTTTTCTTTCCTTAGAATACTGATGGGTTGGAAACCCATGACTAACTGTCTCTCAATCTCGCCTATAAAAGGAAGGCACCTTCAGAAGAAAGACACACAATCACAATATCAGAAACACAAAATTCTTCTTCTATAATATTGGGAGTATTTCTTTTGAGTACAAGGATACTTTAAGTGTAGCTAATAGTGTAAGATTTTCTCAAGATAATCTCTTTTATACCAGTCAGATCTAGTCTCCTACTAAGGTAAAGGATATTATTTTCTTTCATACTCGTAAAAGATATCATTTTCTTACATACTCCTCCATTTATGGTAATAAATTATTATTCGTTTTCATAACCTTATTATTAAATGGTGAAAATTCCTGAAATTAGTAGAATATCCTTAATAGTTTGTGCTTCATCTAGTATCTTTTCGCCTGAATCGTTCTATTGCACTTTACACGTGTTTCATCTAATATCTTTTCACCTGAATCTTCCTATTGTGTTTTACACGTTATAGTTTAATTATAAGCCTTATTTATTCTATTCTTGAACTCTAATCGAATTCTGGATATCATGTTGACAATTTGGATGTTCTTGGACTCTGGATAAATTAAAGTTACAAATCTCTGATGTTTATTCTTGATCTTATTGTTCTTATTATTTCTATTCATCCTTTATATCATTGTCATAATCCTCAGACTTAAACTGTGGTGAAAGTTCTCTTTGGCCCGTAGTGCAAAGATGAACTAGTGATTGGCATGATTATGACCAGGAACTGTGTATTAGTATATTCATGACCTTTGGTGTTACATGCAAAGGCTTATGGTGAAAGTTATTTTTGGCCCGTAGTGCAAAGATAGACTGGTGTTTGGCATGATCATGACCATTGGTGTTACAAATGAATATCTTTGGCCCGTAGTGCAAAGATAAACTGTTGATTTAGATGATCATAAACAGGAACCGTTGATTGGTGTTACATGGATAAAATATTGATGGTGAACTTTTAAATTGCAGAAGATAGTAGACATTATAGTCTACCTAACTCTTCTAATGGATTGTTTGTTCCGCTGTAATTATTTGTTGAAAACTTATATTATCTTTAAATCTTTGATTTATCACTGTTGAAGGCTAAAGATAATTTATTCTTCATTATCTTAGTCATGATATTCTTTACTGGGCTAATTGAGCTCACCCTTTTTATTTTTGTTCTATTGTTCTTCTCAGAAAATGAGAGTATAGTTGGGACTAGCCGGGGAATGGAGTGATAGTCCGAGACTATAAAAGTATCTCAATACATTATAAAATAGTGTGGCAATAATTGTATTGAGAACTTAAGTTGGGTGTGATTATTGTTGTGCTAGATACGGTACAATATTTGTATTAAAACTCACAGTATGTGTGTTGTCGTATTTTGCATGACAATTTAATAGTTGTAAATAGAAAAATTTGTATTTGGATTTTGTAGTATGTATTTTGGCGACTCAAAATGGGTTGTGTGGACCTATTTGAGGGCGTCACAGTACACACTGATGTGTGTGGACTTATGACAACACTTGCTAGAGGAGGGTATCCGTACTTCATTACATTCGTTGATGATCATTCTAGATTTGGATACGTGTATTTAATGAAATATAAATCTGAATCATTTGAAAAATTCAAAGAATTTAGAAGTGAAGTAGAGAAACAAACAGACAAGAGTATTAAAATTCTTCGATCAGATCGAGGAGGTGAATACTTGAGCAATGAGTTTTTAGATCATCTTAAAGATAATGATACTCTCTCGCAATGGACTCTTCCAGGTACGCCACAATTGAATGGTGTATTTGAAAGGAAAAATCGTACCTTATTAAACATGGTGCGAACCATGATGAGTTTTACTGATCTTCTGGTTCGCAATCAATAAAACACGCGCAAGTATATGCGGTCCATAAGTAATATAAGATAAGTAGAGTGTCGAACCCACGAAGAATTATGTCAAATAACTACCAATTACCAATCGCATGACAAATTAATCTTATTTAAACAATGATGATATGATTTGATTTTGTTGTTGATTAACACTAAATAAAGATAATTAAGAAAGTAAGGATTAACGAAACACGGATAGAATTCAAGATAGAAAGATCTAAGATTACAATTTCCCCCAACTCTTCATTTGTAAATCACAACTCTCTCTTTATCAACTAGTTAGAATATAAGAATTGTTACCCGAGAAATCACAAGTATATATAAGCCTCTCTCGATGGTCAAATACGTATTTCCTATTGTGGTGTATAGATATATCTTTATTCTACACACTAACAAGAATCTCATATCAAGAACAATTAACAAGATACATGTCACGTAAAATCTCATTAACTACTCTATCAATTACCAACTTTCACAATAGAAATTATTAAGCAAGGATTCTCAAATGGATACATGTGGTGTTTAGGTATATGTCTATCCTAAATACAAGTAAATTATCAATCCTCGAGAATAATACACAAGACTCACGTCACATAATCTCATACATTACCCATAAGAATATCCAATTTTCACATGAATTCATAACTAGGTCTCAACCTATATTCCATTTCTCAATTTCATATAGATTACCAAGGTAATTACGGGCCAGACAATTGATCCATAAACATAGGCTATGAACTCCAATTCACAAGAGTCTAACTAATATTCAAAGAGAGAGCATTCAAAACAAACTATGAGTTAGGTTCCATTGAATCTTAGAATTAAAGAATTAGCTCATGATAGCTCTAAGTAACATCATATTCAGTTTACAATACATGGCTTTTGGAATTACAAAATAAGAATGAAATACTAGAAGATAGAATGATAAAACCCTTTTTAGATTGAATCCCGAATTTCTTGCTTGGTAGTATCTTCTTCTCTAGCTTTCCCACTCAGAAATGCAATCCTTAGCTCCTTGGTGATGCTATGGTGGTTCTTAGTTTTCTCTAGTTCTTCTCCTGGTTGGCTCAAACCCTAGCTCCCAATGTCTTGAACCAAGCTTGGATAATGCGAAATTAACTCCCTGGATGCCCAATACACTGATCATTCTCTCTCTTTTAGTCACAATCGAGCTCCTGAATTTCCTCCAACGAATACCCACTATCTATAGACAAGACAAAGCCAGCCGCTGAAAATTCCCGACGAGCTCGCCTCGGCGGTGTCTTTGCCCCGGCGGTAGAAAAGGCTTGGTGAGACCGCCCCGGCGGTGGCTTCGCCCCGGCGCCAAAATTGGCCTGGGTTTGCTGCCCCGGCGGTGGACCAATATGCTAAAATTACGCTTTTGCCCCTGAAGTTCAATATTTCCACAAATGCCCATCTAGAGTCATTTCCTACAAAATCAATGAAATAACAAGTAAAATAAAACTAAAAATACTTAAAGACAACAGAGAATTGAGCCTAAAAGATATCCAATTCGTAGGTATAAAACTCATTCATCAGTATCCTTTTGGGGTTATGCCCTAGAAACGGCAACATATCTACTAATTAAGGTACCTTCAAAATCTGTTCCTAAAACTCCATATAAGTTATGGATAGGGAAGAAACCGAGTCTTAAGCATGTCAAGACTTGGGGTTGTCCAACTTATGTTAAGAGATTTGAAAGTGATAAGCTTGAGACAAGATCTGACAAGTGCAAATTTGTAGGATACCCTAAAGAAAATTTGGGGTATTACTTCTATCATCCTACTGATTAAAAGGTGTTTATTGTAAAATATGTTACCTTCTTGGAAAATGAGTTTATCCTTAAAGGGACTAGTGGGAGTAAAATAGATCTTGAAGAAAATTCAAGAACCACAAAATACTACAGGTCAAATTGAGGAACCTGTCAAAGTAAAGAAACCTATTGTACCATAACCGATTCATAAATTTGGAAGAGTGCCTAAAATACCTTAAAGGTATTATGGATTCATCATTGATAATGATGATGAGGTACACATTATAAAGGATGATGATCCAGTAACATACGATAAGGTTATGAGTAGTAGACACTCAGAGAAATGGAAAAATGCCATGAAATCCGAAATGGACTCCGTATATGAGAATCAAGTATGGAATTTGGTTAATCCACCAGAAGTATTAAACCTATAGGATATAAATGGGTCCGTAAGAGAAAGACTGGAGCAGATGGCAAGGTAAAGACTTATAAGGCCAGACTAGTTGCAGTTTCAAACAAAGACAAGGAGTTGACTATGATGAAACCTTCTCCCCGGTAGCAATGCTTAAGTCCATTCAAATTTTGCTTGTAATAGCAGTTTACTATGATTAAGAGATCTGGCAAATGGACGTGAAAACGACCTTCCTCAATGGGAAACTAGAAGAGGATATATATATGATACAGCCAGAGGGATTTGTCTCTAAAGGTAGAGCAAATCAAGTTTGTAGGCTACAACGATCCATTTATGGATTGAAACAAGCTTCTCGAAGATGAAACATTCATTTTGATGAGACAATCAAATAGTCTAATTTTATCAAAAATAAGGATGAACCATGTGTATACAAGTAGGTTAGTGGGAGCGTTGTAACATTCCTAGTACTATATGTTGATATACTACTTATTGGGAATGACATACTAATGTTACAGTCAGTAAAGATTTAGTTGTCTAAACACTACTCCATGAAAGACTTGGGAGAAACATCCTATATATTGGAGATAAAGATCTATAAAGATAGATCGAAAAGGATGCTTGGCTTGACCCAAGGAACGTACATTGATTCGATACTAAAGAGGTTTAGCATGGAAAACTCTAAAAGAGGTCTCATACCGATGAGCCATGGAGTGCATCTCTCTAAGAAATTATCCCCGAAGACACCTAAAGAGAGAGACCGCATAAGTAAGATCCCTTATGCTTTGGCAATAGGATCTATTATGTATGGAATGATATGTACTAGACCTGATATTGCTTATGCACTTAATATAACAAGCAGATATCAGTCCAATCCTGGAGAAGAACATTGGAAGGAAGTGAAAAACATCCTAAAGTACTTAAGAAGAACTAAGGATGTGTTTCTTGTTTATGGTGGGTCTGATTTGAAACTAGAGAGCTATACAGACTCAAGTTTTCAAACTGACCAAGACGACAACAAATCTATTTCAGGTTTTGTGTTTACCTTGAACGGTGGTGCAGTGAGTTCGAAGAGTTCCAAGCAGCAAACAGTTGTTAATTCAGTGACAGAGGCAGTGTATATAGTTGTAAGTGAAGCTGCAAATGAGGTTGTTTGGATGAAGAAGTTCATTTCAGAACTTGGAGTGGTTCCTAGCATTCAAGGATCAATGTCTTTATATTGTGACAACATTAGGGCTGTTGCACAAGCTAAAGAACATAGGTCTCATTAGAAATCCAAATATGTGTTACGACGTTTTCATTTGATTAGAGAAATCATTGAGAGAGGAGATGTCACCATAGATCGAGTCGACTCTCAGAACAACATTACAGATCCATTTACTAAAGCATTATCTCAGCAGCAATTTGAAAGCCACTTAGAGAAGATGGGTATTAGATACCAAGGCGATTGGCTTTAGTACAAGTGGGAGATTGAAAGTAGTATGCCCTCAAGCCAATCACATTTAATGTGATTGAGCATTTACTTTGTAATCTTATTCATTTATTAATAAAAGAATTTATTTATTTAAAGGCATTTATTTATCCATATTTAATTATTATAATCAATTGTTGTGATAAATCCGTAGTTTGGAGCAATGCTTTTAGAATCTTGATGAGATCATGCTAATAAGATCTAAAATCTAGATAGCTCAAAACTAGAATGTTCCTAATCATTGGATCGCTAATATGGGGTTAGTTAATCCGGACAGATTAGTACATATTATACTTGCTCTTTTGAAAAGAATGATTGATCTTATAATTATTTGTGTGGAGACATTAAAGCAAGTATTTAGGTGCTTATTAGAGAATAAGTTCACTAAACACGACTCGCTTAACGGAACACCTAATGGAGTTTTACATACATGTCAATAGAAGTTTCTATAGTGATAGTAGTACAAGTGATCATTGGACTTGAGATCATCATAGTACCTTGTGTATTCCAAGTTATACTTTGTCATATTCCTTAAGACTCTTTGGGTATATAAAAGGGTATATTCGGGTATAACAAAGTGTACATAGAAGTAGGTGAATGATTAACAAAGGATCTACCACTTTCAGTAAAGGGAGAGAATGTCCTATGCGATTCGATCAGTGACAACTCAGAAATCCCTGGCTAGGGTTGAATGGAAATTAAAAAGGAATGGAATTTGTAATTTACATTAACTAGAGTTGTGCTTCTGAGAATTAAAATGCATATAATCAAATAAATAAAACTTGATAGATAATTCCATGTTTTATATTTGATTGGGACATTGTGTGGTAGGAGGATTTAATTATACGGTAATTATTCACTAAATAGGTTCTTTGTGGTTAAACGTTGACTTCATATTATCTGGATGGTCATGATATGCTGAGAGGTGTCACTCATAATGTAGAATAAATATAATTAATTTAATTAATTATATACAAGAATTAAAAGAGTTTAATTCGTTTAAATAAAATTGGAATAGTTCTAATTTTATTTATTCTACTACTGGCATAATATTGAACCTAAAGGGTCACACCATAAAAGAAAAATATTGATGTAGAAGTAATTGGCTCAAATAATAATAAATTAAGTATATTTAATTTGTACCATGGTCAAACAAATTAAATAGCTTAATATTTATAATACAGTATTTAAGAAATACTAATTATAAATTAATAAGTATTATTATTATTATTATTATAAATAATTTAGTTCCTAAATAGTTTAGGAATTAGATTAAAAACTCTAAGTCCTAAAGAGTTTAGGAAAAAGGATTTGTCTATATAAAGGAGAGACCTTATTATAGATTAAGATTGACAATACTCTACTATTATTCTCTCAAGCCTAAATAGTTTAGGAGAGATAGTGAGAAAAATGACTAGCCACCCTAGGATTTTCTATAAATCTAAATTACTTCGTATTCATCTATATTCCCTTGGTGGATCACCTTTGGAGTGCTACACACATTGAGTAGCTCGCGTTTGATCCGTGGAATTAAAGGAGCGCGAAGGAATGAAGAATTGGAACTTGGAGATCAAATCAAGAGTTAATTTGTCTTCATACGGTATGATTTTAAACCTTTTTTAATTAATAATAACGCATAAAGGTGATTCCTAGGATTGCAATTTTTTTAAAAAATATGATTTATGTTATGCTTTCGCGTTTTACATCCCTATTTAGTCTCTTCAACTCCTTCATGTTTCTCTTAAACTCAGCTTCATATATTGACATTGATTGTAAGATCCCAACTTTTTATGAATAAGATTTAAATTTTTAATATTATTCTAAATAGTAAGGTGTTGATTTAATAAATTTATAGTTATGGGTGATATGTGCTAATTATAAGAAATAAAAAGTATGTTGGGAAATATTCTTTTTGTCGGAGAATATTCTTTTTGTCGGGAAATATTATATTCGGTAAAGTATGACGACACCGAAATAACCAATCATTGGTGGGTCCCATAATGACTAATTGTCGGATACAGAAAATGACAGAAATAATATTTTTTATAAAATTGCCAATGGTATTATCACCTGTAACTGTTAAAATACCTGGTAATAAAAGAACAGTAGCACGCGGTACTCTATAGTAGTACACGATATTCCATATTAACACACGGTATTGCATAGTATTTTTATTATTGATTCAATAATTGCTACAGTGACAATTGCATAGTATTTTATATTATTGACTCAATAATTATCACAGTAACAACTATACAGTATTTCACATTGTTAGATCAATAATTGTCACGACACAATAACTCATATTATTGATATAATTAGATTAAGTAGAATTATTGGCAATGTCTAAAAGTTCTGTCGAGGAAAGGGGTTATTTAATTATGCGTCGTTTCTACGGAAGGCCCCCTCTTTCTTGGGAACGATCTGGTTGTCAATATTGTGAGTTTGTAATATTAATTGTGAATAATTATTGAAAGATTGAAAATGTGTGAATAACTGATGAATAAAAGGTGTTGATTAGAGATAAGTATGTTGTTTCCCAGAGGCACTTAAAGATCTAGAAGGGGGGGTTGAATAGATCCTTTTAAAAAAATTACTGGATTAATGTGTTACCCAATAGTTTGTTAATCAGATTAATTTAGCACAGCGGAAATATGATCTTAAAAGATTTTCCCTTAAAGATGACTTAGAGATTTCAGTTCTTAGTTTAGTTAAGAATATCAATCACAAATAATAATGTAGATAATGTAAGACAGAAAGATAAATGACACAAGGAGATTTTTAAGTGGTTCGGAGACTGAACAACTCCTACTCCACTCTTCTACTTCAACAACTAGGAATTCCACTATAAATTTAATCACTCTGATCAGGACACTCTTGCCCTCTTCAAGCCCAGCAGACTTGGATATTTTAGTCACTATAACAAGGACACAAAGACCTCTTCAAGCCCAGCAAACTTGAAAATTTAGTCACAAAGACAAGGACACTATTGCCCTCTTCAAGCCCCGCAGACTTGGAACAACTCAGTACACCAAGTACTCTTCAAGCCCAACAGACTTGGAATCTGTGTGGTCACTAAAACCAGAACAAACAGTTGTATTAATGTTGTTAAGAGGTGCTGCTAAGTTGACGTTAAGCTTCTCTTCTCAAAAACTTAGCAGCTTGAACCAGATGTTCAAATCGTAGAGTATGTTCTTCTCTTTGGCACATTGTATTTGGCTTTTAGTAAATGTTGTACATTAAACCTAATTTGGATTTCTTTGTCATCTTATAGTTTGCTTGAGTTTCTTCCCGTTGCTAGGTTTCTGTTGCTGCATTTAATGCTCCAGATATTCTGAGATACTTGATGTAGACATTTTGTGTCAGCTTTCTGTTGTCTCGTCTGTCACATCAGTCTGCAACTTCACCTACCACTTTGACCTGTCACTTTCAGCAAACTAGCTGTTAGACACATCCTCTGATCTTAGATTTCACAAGGATTTTTGGTGTGTGACTCGAGACTTTCACCTAGTAGTACTTCCTTGTCAGTTTGTCAGGATTGATTACTCTACGATCATGGGAGTTCGTAGTGTGAGTTCTGCTAACTGATGATGACTTTACGATAAGTCTGGAACTCTACGAATCTTCCTTCAGCTGAACGATTTAGGAGGTGCTTTACTATTTGACTTTAGCCTTGCGATTATCTTAAGCACTCTACGTTCAATCCTTGTTGAGTGAGCTTTGCTTGGCTTTACGATTCAGTTCACTTTACGATAGAAGCCACAGCTCTACGATGAGTCCAAAGCTTTTACGATAGATAAATCAGCTTTTCGTTTTGTCCGAAGCTTTACGATAGGAGAGTTTAGTCTGCGATCTAACATATTTTCTTTACAACTTGTCAGACTAAACTTTACTTATATATTAAGCCTATGCCTCAACTCAAAGAGATCAACCTAACACGTTTGATCTTTTAACTCTAAGTCCTTGTACATTGAATTATTAAGAAGGACTTTACAAAAACTTGTTGATACAAATATACATTAATATCTATCATCATCAAATCAAATAAATGAATCATTCAGACTCCAACAAAGTATACTAAATGATGTGTGGTAGATATTGTTCAATTTAATTTATAAATAAAGAGATTTAACATGAGACGTTTGTTGCACGTTTGGCTTACTTTTTTCGGTGGGACCCGCCACTCATACTTTGTCAAATTTGGTTTGCCTGAGGGTTGGTTTTTCTTCTGTGGGACCCACTTATTTTATCAAACCCGTCAAAAGTTTTCAAAACGTGGTTCCTTATTTTCTTTTTCCTTCTAACGAACCGACTTATCTTAATCAGTAAAGTTTTATTATTATAATATTATAATACTAGTAATAAAACAGAAAACTTTTTATAATATATATAAAGTTATTTGTTTTATTAGAATATATGATATTATATATAAAGTTATTTGTTTTATTAGAATATTTTATTAAAAAATAAAAATCAGACGAACGATTTTCGCCATCGGTGTGCTTAGCCTGCGCAATTGTCAAACTTGGTGTGCTAAGCATTTTCTTATAAATAGGTTGCTTAGTTGAGCAATGAAGAACACACCGAAATCACAAAATTCTTCTTCTATAATATTGTGCGTGTTTCTTTTGAGTATAAGGATACTTTGAGTGTGGCTAATAGTGCAAGAATTTCTCAAGTTAATCTCATTTATAACAGTCAGATCTAGTCTCCTACTAAGGTAAGGGATGTCATTTTCTTTCATACTCCTAAATCTAAACGTATTATGGTAAGTATTGCTTCCATAATTCCTGAAATGATTAGAAATTCTTTTAAGATTTGTGTTTCATCTAATATCATTTCACTTAAACTTTTTATTTACCTGAGCCTTCTTATTAAATTTTAATTGTTATCCTTGAATTATGAATCTTGAACATCATTCTTGAATTTGAGGCCACATTTTGGTCATTATGTTAATAATTTGGACATTATTGAACTTTGAACAAGTTAAATGTCAAATGTTTACTCTTTTATTATTCTTACAACTTCCGTTCATTCTTTATATTATTGTTACTTGTACTAATCATCAAATAATCAAGTTATGGTGAACGTCTTTGGCCTGGGTGCAAAGACGATATAATTATTTGGTGTCTTTATTCGGTATGGCAAGGACACGTGGTGAAAGTTCTCTTTGGCCCGTAGTGCATAGATGGACTGTTGATTGGCATGATCATGACCATTGGTGCTACAATTGAATATCTTTGGCCCATAGTGCAAAGATAAACTGTTGATTTGCATAATTATGAACAGGAACTGTGTATTGATAAAATCATGATCTTTGGTGTTACAGACAAAGGCAGGTGATGAAAGTTCTATTTGGCCTAGGTGCAAAGAGGAACTGTTGATTGGTGTTTCAGGGATAAAATCTTGATGGTGAATTTTTCAAATAAGAGAATATAGTAGACATTATGTTTTATTTGACTTTTTTAATGGATTATTTGTTACGATGCAGTTATCATTAAAAATTTATTATCGTTAAATCTTTGATTTATTATTGTTGAAGGCTAAAGATAATTTATTCTTTATTATCTTAGTCATGATATTCTTTACTGGGCTATTTGAGCTCACCCTTTTCCTTTTTTATTTCATTATTCTTCTCAGAAAATGAGAGTGTAGCTGGGACTAGCCGAGGAATGGAGTGATGGTCCGAGACTATAGAAGTATCTCAATACATTATAAAATAGTGTGGCAATAATTGTATTGAGAACTTAAGTTGGGTGTAAATATTGTTGTACTAGATACGGTACAATATTTGCATTGAAAACTCACAGTATGTGTGTTGTCATATTTTTCACGATAGTTTAATAGTTGTAAATAGGAAAATTTGTATTTGGATTTTGTGGTATGTATTTTGGCGACTCAAAATGGGTTGTGTGGACCTATTTTGAGCGCGTCACAATTGGTATCAGAGCTTAGGGATATGATCTCTAGTGGAGATCTGGAATTAGAAATAGGAGGGGAGAGACGAGTAAAATCCTTCACTAGTGTGTCCTACCTAAGCTATTTCGTTATTTAATTAGTTAGTTTGGTTGTAGAGATAAGAAGTGACATATTAGGTTCTTTAACTAACCTTTGTTTTGTGACCGCATTTCCGAATGGCATCTGAAAATCAAGAAGTGAACTATGAGGTAAATATGGCTGAGAATCAAGAAGCTACAAATAATATGACTGCAAACTCAGAAAATCATGTTGCTAACAACATAGTGAATAATGATTTTTTTAGGAACTTCATGCAATTCTTGCAAAACTAGGCGAGAGAAACTACTGCTTATAATACCGGTGGAAACGCGGGTAACTTACGAACGGTCACTGCCAAGCAGTTCAAGGAGTTAGGACTACCTGAATTTCTCAGAAAGTCGGACCCACTCAAGGCAGAGATGTGGCTCAAATAAATGACGAAGATATTTGATGTACTGCGTTGCGCTGATGATCAGAAGGTTCCCTTCGATACAATTATGTTACGAGGAGAGGCAGATCCCTAGTGGGAATCAGTGAAACGTATACATCATTCAGCACCTGAAATGTCTTTGGCAGAGTTTCAAGAGTTGTTTAATGAAAAGTACTTTTTAGAGAGTATTCGCCACATGAAGGAAGTAGAATTTATTAAGTTAGAACAGAATAATATGACTGTCTCGTAGTACGAGGCCAAATTTGCCGAGCTATCCCGATTTACGCCCCACTTGGTGGACAATGAATAGCGCATGGCTCGAATGTTCTTACGAGGTTTGAAATTTGAGATTCGTTAACATCTTATTTTTTCATAAACTTCGTTTATATTCAGATATCTTGGATATGGCTTAATTGGTAGAACGAGAGAAAGAAACATTGTAACCAGGAAACAACGACCGACAGCGAGAGAGAAATTATGATAATAATCGTAACAATGGCAACAATAATCAGAACAATGAGAACCAGCGAGGAGTAAATCATCATGGTAACCACTTCGGTGGTAATCCTGGCACCGATAATAGAAGAAGTGAGTCGAGTGGAAACAACTTCAAGAAGAGAAGATTCAACAATGGCCATGGAAAGGCACCGGTAGCAGCACCAGCACCAGTTTCAAGGGGAGGAGAACGACCACCAGTCAAATGTTACAAGTGCGGACAGGAAGGACACATCAGCCCAAACTATACACAGCAATCTAAGGTGTGTTACAGTTGTGGAAAGGAAGGCCACATAGCTCGATCGTGTCCTATAACAAAATCAAGTCCAGTTATAATGATGATACCAAAGGCTGTCATGGACAAGTCAAAGCCTATGGTACAGGGGAGAGCTTTTGTCGTAACCTCCCAAAGGGCGTGAAAACTAGATGAAGTCATAACCAGTAAGCTAATTATAAACTTTCGTGAAGTCTATGTCTTATTAGATACTAGTTCTACCCACGTTTTTTTTTTATAATGTGGGGTTTCCCAACCGCGGTCGAACTAATCCCCCCAGGCCGGACCCAATCGTTTTGCCTTTCGAACCAGCTTGCATTGGCAGTCCGTGGCCCCATGATCATTTCTACCCATAATTGTTGCAAGTGGAATTCAATCCCAAGACGTTCGAGTCTACGGCTCGCCCCGGGGCCTCATTTGAACCACTGCGCCAACTGTTGGGGTTTCTACCCACTCTTTTATTTCACATGCTTGTGCTCAACGTTTGAACTTGATTCCTGAGAAATTATATTTTGACTTATCTGTTGAAACTTTGTTAGGAGAAACCTTCATTACATCCACTATTTATAAATCTTGTTTGATTCAAATCGGCACCCTCACATTACCCGTTGATCTCATCTCTTTGGAAATACATGAATTTGATGTGATTTTAGGAATTGATTGGTTAACTAACCATCATGCTAAAATTGATTTCTTTCGTAAGGTTGTTACTTTTCATATTCCTAATCAACCTGTTATGCGAATTCAAGCAACCAAACCGTTAAAATCAATAACTTTTATTTCTAGCCATAAAGTCATTCGTTTATTGAAAAACGGATGTCAAGCTTTCTTAGCCCATATAAATGATTTAAATAGAAATACGTCAGATTTGAATGATATTTTCGTTGTTAATAAGTTCCCTGACGTAATTCCTGAAGAACTTCCCGGTCTACCCCCAGACCGTGAAATCAAATTTTGTATTGATCTTGAACCCCGATACAAAACCCATTTCCAAGACCCCCTATCGAATGGCTCCTATTGAACTTCAGGAGTTAAAAGTTCAACTACAAGAGTTGTTAGACACTAGTTTCATAAGTCCGAGTACATCGCCTTAGGGTACTCCTGTTTTATTCGTAAAGAAGAAAGATGGGAGTATGAGACTATGCATTGACTATCGGGAGTTGAACCATGTCACCATCAAAAATAGGTACCCATTACCTCGCATTGATGACATGTTCGACCAGTTGCAAAGTGCTCAATTCTTTTCAAAGATCCATCTCCATTCTAGATATCATCAGTTAAAGATTAAAGTTGATGACGTTCCAAAGACTGCCTTCAGAACTCAATACGGGCATTACGAGTTCCTAGTCATGCCTTTCAGATTAACTAATGCTCCTACTGCCTTCATGGATATGATGAACCGAATATTCAAGGAATATTTGGATCATTTCGTGGTTGTCTTTATTGATGACATCCTCATATACTCCAAAAGTTGTGGAGATCATGAGCGACATTTGAGGTTAATACTCTAAAAGCTTCGTGAAAACAAGCTATATGCCAAGTTGAAGAAATGTGAGTTCTGGCTTGAGGAAGTAGCATTCCTTGGACACGTGATCTCTAAACATGGAATATCAGTTGACCCGACAAAGATTGAAGTGATACTAAATTGGGAGCAACCTAAATCAGTAACCGAAGTAAGAAGCTTTCTGGGCCTAGCTGGTTATTATCGGAGGTTCGTAGAAGGATTCACTCGAATTGCCACTCCATCAACTCAGCTGACTCAGAAAAGTACAAAATTCGAATGGAGCGAAGAATGCGAGAAGAGCTTTCAAGAACTCAAGAGGAGACTCCTGGGTGCAAAGACGATATAATTGTTTGGTGTCTTTGGTCGGTATGGCAAAGACGCGTGGTGAAAGTTCTCTTTGGCCCATAGTGCAAAGATGGACTGTTGATTAGCATGATCATGACCATTGGTGCTACAATTGAATTTCTTTGGCCCGTAGTGCAAAGATAAACTGTTGATTTGCATGATTATAAATATGAACTGTGTATTGGTAAATCATGATCTTTGGTAGTACAGGCAAAGGCAAGTGGTGAAAGTTCTCTTTGGCCTGGGTGCAAAGAGGAACTGTTGATTGGTGTTTCAGGGATAAAATATTGATGGTGAATTTTTCAAATAAGAGAAGATAGTAGACATTATGTTTTATTTGACTCTTCTAATGGATTATTTGTTCCGATGCAGTTATCATTAAAATTTTATTATCGCTAAATCTTTGATTTATTGTTGTTGAAGGCTAAAGATAATTTATTTTTTGTTATCTTAGTCATAATATTCTTTACTAGGCTATTTGAGCTCACCCTTTTCCTTTTTTATTTTATTGTTCTTCTCAGGAAATGAGATTGTAGTCGGGACTAGCCGGGGAATGGAGTGATGGTCCGAGACTATAGAAGTATCTCAATACATTATAAAATAGTGTGGCAATAATTGTATTGAGAACTTAAATTGGGTGTGAATATTGTTGTACTAGATGCGGTACAATATTTGTATTGAAAACTCATAGTATGTGTGTTGTTGTATTTTTCACGACAGTTTAATAGTTGTAAATAGGAAAATTTGTATTTAGATTTTGTAGTATGTATTTTGGCGACTCAAAATGGGTTGTGTGGACCTATTTTGGGGGCGTTACATTGATGCTGCCTAGAAAGCCTTCCTTAACGCCAATGATGAGAACCTTATTCTAAAGTTTGCATATATATACCTTACACAATTCATGTGCTCAGCAAAAGGAAGAATTTCATCAATGGCAACTTTCAAGCCTTTTTTTTAATCACTGACCACTGTCCAACCAACACCATCACCTCCTTCTAAGTTTTCAACCACCAATTTTAAAAATCATCTCCAACTATCTGTGTTTTCACTCGCCACAATAGCCCATGCAATAGGATATATTTGGTTGTTCCTATCTCTACCCACAGCTGAGAGCAACTATTCCCCTACAACAATCTTAAGGAAACATCTATCTGGCCCAATTATGGGTCTACATCCCTTAAGCCAACCCCTTTTCAAAGCATGGAGACATATATAGAACCTCTTCAAGTAAGGCTGATCAGTATGGTTGTTTTTATATGGAATGAGGTCAAGTGTATTGTTCTTGTTGGACTTGATCAATTCACTGCCATAATCCCAGATTTTTTTTCATAATGTTCAACCAGTAAATCCCAAACATTACTTAAAGCCCTACTTCTAATCCTAGAACACTTGATTATAGTAGTCTCCAATTTAAATTTCCTCTTGATCTCATCTTGTATGTCTTTTAACTACCATTGAGGGTTTTTTTCTGATTCTATTGCCATAAAACCGTGCCAAGAATTTGACTGAGCCCTTCCTATTTTTAAAAACTCTGTTGCATCTATGTTTTTTCTGGTATGTCTTCACCTGCAGTGTGTTTGATGTTTCATCCATCCTGCTAACCCACAGTTCCCAAGGACATTTTGGATTTTACACTTCAGTTGAAACTTTTTCCCAATATTTTTAATGTACCTGATATCTTTTCCCTTTCCCAAAGAATATCCTCTAACAGCCTCTCTAAATTCTTGAGCTCCACTAAACATCAAGCCAACAAACAACTGAATATCCTTCCTCTTGGTATTTGGGTCAAATGCTATCATTGGCCTTTCAACATTCTTTTTTCCTGCTTAACCTGTCTGGTTGATCCACTTCTCCATTTTCATCTTCTTCATCATTGTCTACATCCAATGACCTCAGTTGATCTAAATCCTTGTATTCACTATGTGACCATTCCTTAACAGTGTTGTCTGTACATTCATCATCTTCTTCTAAATTTGAAGGAGTTTTTTCTTGATCACCTGTCTCTACACCCTGATCACCTTCTTCATCTGCAACCTGATCATCATCCTCCTCTTCTCCTTCTTCTTGCAACCTATTTAGATCAATACCACTAACATCATCAGGATATCCAACCTCTCTCATTTGTTTAGTATACTCATTAAATTTCTTTCTTATATCTTGGTACTCTTTATCACTGCTTAATTGCTCATCATCACCAGTCAAGTCAGTATCAGAATCCTCAATAGCTTCATCATCAATCAAGTCAACATTTACACCACTGTTTCCCTTATTTTCATTCTCTTTGAGCTTACTAAGTAGGTCCAGGTTTTTCTGATAATCAAAGTGATCCTTATATCCAGTTTATGATCCACAAAAAACTTCCACAATCATATCTTTTATAGATCCTAATGAAATCATCATCATGAATTAATCGAAACCCTTCACCATATTTTAAAAAAAAAACCTTGGCAATGGTATGGTACTCTAACAAATGAGTCATTTGCTCATTTATACATGTAGTGCACAAGAAATCATGATCAGTAGGTACAAACCTTTTAAACCTTCTTGCAAAATGTTGTGTGGGCTTACTGACGAACTCTCCACCATAATGCACAATTAATGAAATCATCTCTATCACAAATAAAAAAACAAAAACATCACATTACAAACATTTATCAAACCCAATATATTTATTCTTTTGGGAAAAAAAGAAGCACAACAAACCAAATCACAAGCATTGAAAAGCATAATATAAAAAAATTGTTTTGAATCATGAAAAGCACTTAACAACATAATATAAAAAATTTACTTTAAATCATGAAAAACAGAGCCCACATAAATTAATGAAATCAACTAATCTTATACAAAACACAAGAACAACTATTCAGAAAGATGCCTATTATTTTATAAGAAAATCAACTACAGCAAGACTAAAAATCAACCACAAACATCATAAAGTAAGCTTAAACAAAAAAGATGAACAAAAATTCAAAATATTCAGCCTATTATTTTATAAGAAAATCAACTACAGCAAGACTGAAAATCAATCACAAATATCTAACCAGGTGGGCATTATGAACATAAAGTAAGCATAAACAAAAAAGAGGAACAAAACTTCAGAAACATGCCTATTATTTTATAAGAAAATCAACTACAAACATCCAAAAAGGTGGGCATTATGCACATAAAGTGAGCTTAAACAAAAAAGAGGAACAATAATTCAGAAACGCACATATTATTTTATAGGAAAATCAACTACACCAAGACTCAAAATCAACTACACAAATTCACTACTCCTAATGCCCTAAAATCTCAAAACTACAAAAAGGGTGGAGTTTGGATGCTTACTTTTTATTGTACTTCAAATTTGTCACGCAATCATCACTTAATCTCGTCGAAACCACTAATTTTGAAGGATCGTACCTGCAATTTTGAAGAATCGCATCGTGTTTTCTCTCTCTCTCCCTCTCTCTCTTTGTGTGTGTGTGTGTCTTCAACGTTCTGAATTTGTTGGCCAAATTTGCTCCTTTTACTTCCTTCCTCCTCACGTGACCCACATGTGTAACTAGGATGCAGATTTCCCTCTACTTTCGATTTCTGATGGGTCCCAGATACAAATGTTATTATCCATGTAGGATCTGTTAGCCTACTAAAATTTTTCCGTCATGTCCGTTAGTCAAATTTAACGATTTTACATAAATATTCAAATACAATAACCAGCTTATAAATTTTTTCTAGTACAAGTACCAGTTTGTTAATTTTTTTAATTAGGATACCAACTTATAAGTCGAGTCTCGGTACATGTGACACCCCCAAATTCAGGTACCATTACCTCAAATTTGGTGCTCACGATAAAGTATATCCATACACCTCTAAACAACATAAATTAACTAATGTGGAATAAATAAACATATGTTGTTCATTACAAAAGGTTTACTACGGTCCCAAGGTCTATAACCTTAAATAAATACATCGCGGAATACAATAATAATACAAAACGATTCCACGATTACATAACGGGATAGTACATATAACTATTCCTTAAGCTTTCCTTTGCCTTTGTCCGCTTTGGAACTCTTCGGCTTAACTGCAATAGGTTCATGATATAGCAAGGGTGAGCAACTACTTTATTCAGCAAGTTTAAAATGAATAAAGAGGATATATCATGAATGAATGAGAATAATAATCGCATAGTTCAACAATTTAAGAACATTGAAGAAATATCTGACAATATAATCAAAGTTCAAAAGAAATGATGAATATTGATTATTTACTGCTGAGTGGTCCAATAGACCATGAACTATTTGGCCAAAGGATCAGTCATTCAACTAACCCTTTTAAACGCCTGGCTCGTCAGTAGTACTCGAGGGGATCAGCCTCTCGTACCCTATGTATATGCATAACATTTAGATCTGACTGTATCGAATAATCGACCCATTAAAATCCCCTACATAAGGGTTGCTCTCTCAGTCCAAGAATTCGCACCAACAATCGGTTTGGATAGCCTTTAAAATAATAACATGTACGTGTCCAGCCGAAACAAGTGGCGTAGACTATTCCCTTAAACAGTTCATGAATGAAGAACTTATGTTTCACAGTCCAACAACAGATTTCGAATCCAAATGCACAATGTGCGAATATCAATAATTATCCTTGATGTGGAGTAATTAACAATAATTAAACCACTAACCATAATTGAAATATGATAACTTGAGTTGAGTTAGGAAACTTGCAATAATATAGAATGATTGCTCAATTAATAAATAAACTTGCACATTAAATGAAAGTTGTGCGATTGAGAAAACCTGCCCAATATTAAATTGAGTTAGGGTAAAGAAACTTGCCCAACACAAGGGTTAGACAAGGGTTAGAGAACTTGCCTGATGCGCTGCTACAATAATACAACACACGCTCCTTAATATCCTACACAATTAAATACATATTCACATAACAATTAGTCACATACCAAATAATGGTTCAAAACGGACGCTGCATCATTAAAACACATTGATTGCCCTACGACTATCCAGTCGGGGGGGTCTCGCTCCCCGGTGAGCGAGCGGCTGCCCAGCTCACCGGTGAGCTTGCGAGGGTCGGGGGACAGCGCCCCCTAGAAACCAAGCATAAATTGCAATCAGATTATTCAATTTCCGCCTTAAGACAATACCAATTTGGTTGACATTTAATATACAATTAAGCAATTAAGGTTAAGGTTTAACAAGGTATAAATAACTAACTTGTTTAATCATTTAGGATAGAAATACAAGTGTTGGACCCGCTGAAATGAGTTCATTAGGCCCGACCCGACCCGATCAGGTCCGACCGACCCGACCCAGGCCGGACACGGCACTGGCGCTGCAGCGCCAAGCCTTAGCACTGGACCTCACGCTGCGGCATGAGTCCCGTGTTTTCTCCCTGGCAGGGCTTCACGCTGCGGCGTGATCCTTAAAGCTTGGGCCTCACGCTGCGGCGTGAGTCCCGGTCTTTTTCCCATATTGCCCCTCGCTGCAGTGTGAGCTGCAGGGCTTATGAGTGGCGTTGCGGCGCCATTCTGCAGTAGCCGGATTCTGGGTTTGTTCCCAGTTCGCGACTCCGACCTCCGGCCACTCCAACCTCCATAACTCCTTCAATACACAAGCAAATTGGTCCATTCTCGACTCTATGGACTCCTAACTTATGGGGCTACAACATATCAAAAATTTAGAATTACCGATAAACATTAACATGGCCAAATCTTAGGCCAAAATACAAAGTTCATACTCTATTTTTTGAGTTCTTGACAAGTTTTACAAAAATCATTACTACGAACTCGTTTTAACTCCTTTTTACTCCATTCTAATTGGGTTAGCTTCGTAACCCATGGAACTACAATACCATAACAACAAACAAAATTAACAAACACGAAATCATAGCTTTATAATCCTCTAAAATGGTCCTAATGTCCAAAGTCCATGTTTTGTCCATTGTTCTTGCTCCATTAAGTCAAGGTAAGGATTTCTTGCATTTTTGTTCCACTTTGATGTTATTGATGGCTTATATAGTCTCTTAACAACATTTACAAACAAACACAACAAACAAAAACACCAAGAATCGCCATAAATCCGACCCACAAGCTTAAGAGCTCAAAACTAAGAAAAAAACTTGAAAACTTAACAAGAAATCGAATGGAAAGAATTTGGTTGGTGTTTACCTCTGTAAATCCTTCCTAGATGATTAAGAAGCTCGACTAGGATTGATTTTGAGGGTTCTCCTTGCTTGGATTCTCTTCTTCTTCCACCCGTGCCTTCTTCTTCTTCCTCCTTCCTTTTTCCGGCGACCTTCTTCTCTTTTTCAGGCGACTTCCGGCGACTTCTTCCTCCTTTCTCTCCTGCAACTCTCTCTCTCTCTATATTTGCTGAACTTAGCCAAGGAATGGAATGGGAGGAAATGAATTATTTGGGTGAAGTGGAGGAATTTTGGGAGAAAATGGGAGTGAGGCTCAAGGTGGCGCCAGCAACTCTCCACTCTCTCATTTCCTAACAATTTGATTGGTTGTTGGGTTTTGGTTGGTTCCCTCTTGGAGTAACAAGCCAAAATAAATACCCAAATACACAAAAATATATCCGAAAACTCCCACTTTTGTACCAAAACTGGTAAATAATTCTACCCAAAATTAAAATGGGTATTCCCATAAATTATTGGGACGCATAAAAATAATTATTGTGGGGTTTGTCTAAACATTCGGAACACCCATATAACACATTTCGGATACGGATAAAATCACGTATCAGCTCAAATAAAATTTCTGATACTTGAAAAAATTATTCGTATGCATACACGTATTTATGAAATTATTCAACATCGAAAAAGACACAAAAATTTTATGGCGTGAATAGTGCATCGGGAAACGTGCCCCATAAATAGTGATTTAGCGACGCTACGCGAAATCAATTATTCATTTAAACAAAATTGTAGACACCCAATTTTTGCACTTCGTATACTAACCCTGACAGGAGGGCAAATTCGTCCATTGAGCCGGCCTACGAGAGCGAAGGATGGGCACAAGAACGAACACTCGACGCCACCACAACGATTTGCAAATCAAAACCGACGTGACAGCAAGGTCGTCCGAAATGAGCATTCCTGAATGATATGGCACGCCTCCCAGTAATTCCCGGACTGCAAAATACGAGCCTGCCGACGAAAACCGACGTCACGGCACGAAGGTCGAGGCGTGGCACAAAAATCGAGAAAGTCAAACCGTCCAGCCGCGGATTGATCTGCAGCCAGTTAGTGCGCATTTTGAAAACACGAAACACAAAACACGGAACTCGAAACCTGGCTGAGTGGATGGTGTGCGGCCAGCCGCAGATCCATCTGCGGCTGCCCTTGGCAGCTCCTTATTAGGTCAGTTTCTTCATTGTTCAACAGGGAGGAGAGCAACAAAGAATTTAAAGAAAAAGAGGCAGCAACAGCAGCTCGGGAAGAGAGAAAAATAGAGAGAAAAGAGAGGAATTGTACTCCTTTTTGCTAAATTATATCATACATATTTCTCCTATATCCAATATATCAGTTTTCCACTCTTTGTTATATCAATTGCAAGGTAAAAATCCTTTTGTTATAGCAATTTTGGCATATCATTTTGGTTAAATTAAATGTAATTTTCATGTATATTGTTGAACAATCATGGATTAGGGATTATTAGTGAGGGTTCCATCGGAACAAAATTCTTCCTAATAACCCGAGGATATCCAATTGGTGAAATTTCTAGCTTGTTTATGGTGATGTATCGGGCGTAATTGATTTAGATTATCATTTTCGGATATTATGGTGTATTAGGCAAATCCGTGTTGGTTAGTTTTGTAGTATTCATTTTGTGGGCATGTAGCAATCTCGGGTGTGAGCCTAGAAAAGCGACCCCGTTGTCCAAATCCGATGATGGACGTCTTTTGATGTAAATAGTAAGAAGGATGTAGTTTTCATTGTACATATGTAATCGTCGGGCCTTAAAACGATATTAAGTCAAAAATCGGGTTTAAGGCCCCGTAATAGTGAAATATGTGATTGGGGGCGTTGGGGTTATTCGGATGGCTTACATGCCCATGAATAGCTCCACGCATGTTAATACTTGATTTGATTTATGACACGAAATTGATTTCAAAGCTAAATGATAAGATTTTCATAAAATCAATCAAACTAGGTTATTAGCATCACGAGGCTAAAATTTGGAAATGCTAATGAATGACGATTCCTATTTAACGAGAAGGCTAAAGACAAAAAATCGTTTTCAAATGTCACAAAAATGATTTTATAAAAATAAGTAATGTTTTATTAAATCTTTGTGCATAGGGTTAAAGAGATCCTAGAAGTTGCCCATCATGCTATTTACGAAAGCAACGTATAGATCTCGATTCCTATTTTGACGAAGGATTAAAAAACTCTTGTTTTGCCAAAACGACACCTAATGAAAACCTCATAGTTTTGACAATTAAAATCAAACCTTTCTCATAAAGCTTTCTCGTATAAACCAAGTGACATTCTAAAGCATTCTCAAAAGAAAGCACGACTTTTCATCAAAACCCAAATGGTTTCTTCATGCAAACTCACCACAACATTCACATAGGCACACACACACACACACGCACACATACACACACACATTCATGAATTAAAGGATAGGAAAGCATCGAGATTGCGGTAACCGTGTTTCACGGAAGTCGGGGGGTGCCTAACACCTTCCCCTCGCTTAAGCAAGCCCCCGAACTCTATGAATCTCGGTTTACAGACCAATTAATTCGGAGTCACATATGAGCCAGCGATTTATAAAAAACGAAAACTCAGATGAGTTGGTACATCCATTTCAAATATACCAACTGGCGACTCTGGTTAATTGGCTCATCATAAAAAACGATCTTTCAAAACCCCGTCGACATTAATGCCGATCTTTTCCAAAAAATCATCTAATAAAAGGCTAAAAATCGGAAAGGACGAAAAACCGGCGTCGACAGCTGGCGACTCCGCTGGGGACACTAGAGGGCTTAAGCCGCGTTCAAATCTTGATGCTATCCTATCCTTTAAAAATTCATAAAATGTGTGTATGTGCGATATTTTGATTTTTTACTTTTGTTGTGTGAATGTGTGTTTTGCCCAATAAATGAATGATTTGAATGGGATTGTTTTGCTTTAAAGTAATCGTTTGCATACGGTGAGGACGATGAATGTGAATGTATGATGAGAGTGTACCTCCTCTTGAGGCGAACCTGTCGGTTGCTTATTACTGGACTCGAAGGGGCTGCTCCCCGGAGATGGCTCAGGAAACGCACCACCCAAATCCGCTCCAATCGAAAGGACTCAGACGAGTAGATTGCAAAGATTTGGGGACCTTCATTACGAAAAGCCCGTGAGAGTAACCCTAGGATAGGTCAGCCTCAGATTAACCCAACGCAGGAGAAGTCTCTTCATGCCTTTTTACATTCGCGCATATAAATGTCATGATCCCATTCAAAATTCATAAATGCCTCCCCTTCTGTCAAGAGAAAATTACTAACCTTTATGTTTTGCAGGGAACAGCTGGGGAAGCATAATAAAGTCGTGTTTAGCATTTGTTATTGCATTAAAGGACTACTAACTTTCTGTTTTACAAGGATTGCTCCTCAAACACGTTTGCAGTCTAGAAGGGCCAAAAACTCTACATCCGAAATGGCTGATCTCCCACCTACTAATCCTGGTTCCATATCTAGGGAGGAGTTTGATGACTTTAAAAAACAAATGTTGGAGATAGCCATAATGCTGAAGGAACAATTGCTACCTCGACAGGATCCACCTAAAGAGGATCCACCCCAACCTAAGGGCGAGCCAGTCGTCCCGAAGACCATTCCCGTACCTAATAAAACAGTGATTACTATCCCGGAAGAGGGAGACACGGATGACCTGCGAAAGAAAATGAGACAAATGGAGGAAACTATCCAATCTATGAAGGGCATAGGGTCCCTAGGCAGGGTGAACTATTCAGATCTTTGTGTCTTCCCCGGAACCAGATATCCAGAGAAATTTAAAATCCCCGAATTTGAAAAATACAATGGGAAGGGGGATCCTTATACACATCTGAAAATATACATAGAGGAGCTGGGATCTTATGCAGAAGACGAGGGTCTGAGAATGCAATTATTCCAAAAGAGCCTGACGGGAGAGGCGAGAATCTGGTATGCCCGTCTTGATAATGCCTGGATCCACAATTGGGAAGAGTTGGCCCACACCTTCTTAACACAGTATAGCTTCCAGGCACAAATGGCCCCTGATAGATACCAAATGACAAAAGTTAAGAAGCAACCCAGGGAATCCTTCAGGGATTATGCACAACGATGGAGGGGTATGGCCGCACAGGTGAATCCCCCCATGAGCGAGTCGGAGATGGTGATGACCTTCGTAGACATTCAAGAGGCGCCTTATTATGAGCGGGTCATATCGGGGATTGGAAGACCCTTTGCTGAGATGATTAAACATGGAGAAATGGTGGATATGGGGTTGAAGTCTGGCAAGATCCGGGATTTCACGACTTTGGAGACAGCTGCGGAGCAAATTCGGAGTGGAAACTATGGCAGTGCTTCCCACAGAATACAAAAGAAAAGGGAGGAAGATGTTTCCCTCATCCTGCAGGGATCATCTAGAAAGACAGAGAACAATCCTCCAGTACAGGTGCAGAGAGTGGGGTCATCCCGACAGCCTAACTTCACTGATCAGAGGGCGGATGGGCGAAGGAGATTCGAGGCCTCGAAAAATCGAGTATTCACCCCACTCGGGGATCCTCTTGAGCAGGTGTTGGCAGTATTGATAGCCCAAAGGAAAATAGTCGATTTAGCACCCCCAAGTGACCCGAATGGAAGAAGGTTTAACCCAAGCAAGCGATGCGCATACCACTCAGGTTCCCCTGGTCATGATACGCAGGAATGTTGGACGCTGAAGCACAAAATTCAGGACTTAATTGATAGTGGGGAAATCATGGTGGAACAGCCAGGGTCACCAAATGTTAAATCCTCTACCTAAGCATGATGGGGAAGGGGGTAAATTCAGAAGTATGGCAGTGAATCCCGGCCAGTAGAAGATCAATGGGTTTTAAAATTCTGAGTTTTATTTCAAATCCCTGCACGCTCATGTCATTTTGTCATGTTATCCAAAAAGAAGATCATGTGCTGAAATGTTTTATATATATGACAAGCATTTTGTTTTATGGCAGTACCCCGAATTGAGGCATTCTAGCCTGACAGGCGATAGGCCAAATTTGAAGGAGAATCACGATTTTGGTATAGAGCTAGATTTCGATCTGATGGGGATTGAGCAGGGCGAGACAGATATCGACAATACGCCTGACGAGATCAAAGGATGGGTCGAAGACAAACCCAAACCCAACTTGGATCAAACCATAGCCATCAAATATCAGAACCCCTAACAATCACAAAGAACCCGGAGTAGGGGCAAATTCGACCACCAAAAAAAAAAAAAAAAAAAAAAGAAGAAAAAAAAAGTCTCAAAAATCAAAAAAAAAATCCCCCAAACCTTTCAACAAGTCAAAGGACCGGATCTTCTGTTAGCCCAGCGAGATACCGATGCAACCAGTACGAGGGATATCACAAGAAAAGCAACTTAACACTGGGACATTTGTCAACTACTCAGGAAATGATGACGTGCAAGTTGGCACCCATGCAACAATCCCGTCAACATGCATCATCATCATCAAATGCTACCTCATGTCAATCTTCAACGGTACGATCATCTGGCATTTGTCCAGCATAGTTTTCCCGGGATACGAGGATCCGCGTGAAGGGGGGTTTTATTTGGCTTGATAGGAATCAGATTAATTCTGACAGGCAACCGTGGAGCACGATCGTGAGTATGATTAGATGAAGAAGGCTATTCAACCTTCTGATCGGGTACAAAGCCTTAATTCAAAGCAACGTTTGCGGCAGAATCGACCTCATGTGACAGCCTTCACTTTGCATTTGCACAAACTTTCAGTTGTGGGGTATAAAACTATGACGATGTTGATGGCCATTAACACGTAGTCAGACAATCAATAATGATCAATATCAAGAGGTCAGACGATAAATGATTATCAAGCTAATGTCTCGAATTGTGGCCTGGGTTATTCGAGTAATTAAGCCCGAGGGGTGTCTCTACACCTGGTGCCCTAAAGCCATCTGGTTTGGGAGTCGTTGGCCCAACACTCGTTACATGGGTAACTCAGAGCCTAAGAAAACGAGCATTACAGTAAAGGAGGCCCGAGCAGATTCGAATCGTGGCATGGGCTACTCGAGTAATTAAGCCTAAGGGGTGTCTCTGCATCTGGTGCCCTAAAGCCGTCTGGTTTGGGAGTCACCGGCCTAACACTCGCTACATGGGTAACTCAAGCCTAAGAAAATGAATCTTGCGCAAGGTCAAGCAAAGAATGAATGGTGCAGACCACCAGCTTGTCTCGAACCGTGGCCTTTGTTACTCGAGTAAATAAACCCGAAGGGGTGTCTGTACACCTAATGCCCCAAAACCGTCTGGTTCGGGAGTCATTGGTCCAAAACTCGTTAAATGGGTAACTTTGAATAGCCTAAGAAAATGAGACAAGTGAAGTGGGCTAATAAAAAGAAAAGATAATACGAAAAAAAAAACTCTCGGCCTTAAACAAGAAGTCATAGAAGAGAAACCCCTACTGAGTGTTGCATCGCACAGTGCATTTGTCATATGACGTCAATCCTGCTAAGAACGTTGTCGAGAATGGAGACAGGATACCTTTGACGAGGGAAGGTAGTTCTTTTGAATTCGACCTTACTCACGTACAATGACCATGAATGCTTGAAGGTGTTCTTACGATTTCATAACTCGTTAAATAGAAAATCATCAACTCGCGAAAAAAAATAAAATAAATAAAAAATAAATAAATAAATAAAATAAAATAAAATTCCAATCTAGTACATTCACGGTTCACAACTTGCTAGATTGTGCGATCAACAGATATTCAATTTCATGTGCTTTAACTGCATTTTTGTCGAGATTTTAATATCTTTGTGTTGAACTAACACTAACGGCCCGAGCCTTCAAGTTTTGGCATTTGTTAGTCATCTGATATGCAGGATCTTGCAGAGCTGTGGATAACTCAGCACGGTCAACATCGCGAGTTTTCGATAGAAATTCTTGATAACAACACGCGCCAAGGCTGGGGCAGTTAAGAATCGTGAAATGGAAGGAAACTGAGGCTGCACAGAACTTCTCATTGGGCCTCTCCCCAATCCTGACTATCACTGCCTCGACATCCAAATGATCCACGTGCATGAGCATATACAAGGATGATATAATGCGGGACAACAGCATATCGGCCAGCAGAAATGATCAAAAGGCCAAAGAGCCCAACATAGCTGTCGATCATCACAGAAAGCGAAACAGACTGCCTCAACTCGATGAAATGAAGACGACCAAGAAGAGGCAGAGTATCAAACCAATGTTGAAGTCTAGAAACTACAATTCACGACGAGGCGTGATCCAATCAAATGTTGGCAAACAACGACGACTGTCGAATCGTATCATTTGACTGAACAGGGGTCATTTCTACCTAAACATATGTTGTGCACATGCATCTGTCCATAACATATCTGCCAGATCATGCATAACATCTTTTTCATGCATGCAGGTACGATCAAAATGAAACTCTCATGAAAGTACAAGCACGTCGCTTTCAACCTCACAAATGATCAGACTGTGATGGCTTTTGCGGCATGATACGTGGACGATGTTGGTGGGTGATCCAGGACATGAAGCCGATCACACATCCCATTTCAAAAAAAAAAAAAAAAATCAAATCAAATCAAATCAAAAATCACTCAAATCCAATCAATGACCCCTGGGAAGGGCTGGTATCCAACCAATCAATGACCCCTGGAAAGGGCTGGTATCCAACCAACAGACGACCCCTAGGAAGGGCTGGTATCCAACCAATCAATGACCCCTGGGAAAGGCTGGTATCCAAACAATCAGTGACCCCTGGGACGGGCTGGTATCCAAACAAGAAGTGAACCTGGGAAGGCATCCAAGCAAACCACAACAAGGTGGTGAGCAAACCTGGGAAGGCATCCAAGCAAACCACAACAAGGTGGTGAGCAAACCTGGGAAGGCATCCAAGCAAACCACAACAAGGTGGTGAGCAAACCTGGGAAGGCATCCAAGCAAACCACAAGCAGATGGTGAGCACCCTGGGAAGGGCTGGTATCCAAACAACTAACACCCTGGGAAGGGCTGGTATCCAAACAACTAACACCCTGGGAAGGGCTGAGATCCAAACACTAACACCCTGGGAAGGGCTGAGATCCAAACAACTAACCACCCTGGGAAGGGCTGAGATCCAAACACTAACACCCTGGGAAGGGCTGGTATCCAAACAACTAACACCCTGAGAAGGGCTGAGATCCAAACCACTAACACCCTGGGAAGGGCTGGTATCCAAACCACTAAACACCCTGGGAAGGGCTGGTATCCAAACCACTAAACACCCTGGGAAGGACTGGTATCCAAACAACTAACACCCTGGGAAGGGCTGAGATCCAAACCACTAACACCCTGGGAAGGGCTGGTATCCAAACAACTAACACCCTGGGAAGGGCTGAGATCCAAACAACTAACCACCCTGGGAAGGGCTGAGATCCAAACACTAACACCCTGGGAAGGGCTGAGATCCAAACAACTAACCACCCTGGGAAGGGCTGAGATCCAAGACAATCGACCGGCGACGATAACCGGCGATTACGAGATGGGTGACCGGCGACGAAACCCGGCCCCGACAAGACGATCGACCGGCGACGATAACTGGCGATTACGAGATGGGTGACCGGCTACGAAACCCGGCCCCGACAAGACGATCGACCGGCGACGATAACCGGCGATTACGAGATGGGTGACCGGCGACGAAACCCGACCCCGACGAGACGATCGACCGACGACGATAACCGGCGATTACGAGATGGGTGACCGGCGACGAAACCCGGCCCCGACGAGACGATCGACCGGCGACGATAACCGGCGATTACGAGATGGGTGACCGGCGACGAAACCCGGCCCCAACGAGACGATCGTCCGCATTAACACATTTTTGCGAATATCTTGAATGCCTTACATCTTACATTGCATCATAAGTTATATGTGTTGCATCGTGTATGTATTTTCATTCTTGTGCACTATCATTCATGCATCGGGTGTCTTTTCTTTATCCTGTTCATTTCATTTAACATTGCATAAACATGATAAAGAGGGGCAGCTGTAGACACCCAATTTTTGCACTTCGTATACTAACCCTGACAGGAGGGCAAATTCGTCCATTGAGCCGGCATACAAGAGCGAAGGATGGGCACAAGAACGAACACTCGACGCCACCGCAACGATTTGCAAATCAAAACCGACGTGACAGCAAGGCCGTCCGAAATGAGCATTCCCGAATGATATGGCACGCCTCCCAGTAATTCCCGGACTGCAAAATACGAGCCTGTCGGCGAAAACCGACGTCACGGCACAAAGGTCGAGGCGTGGCACGATAATCGAGAAAGTCAAACCGTCCAGCCGCGGATTGATCTGCGGCCAGTTAGTGCGCATTTTGAAAACACGGAACACGAAACACGGAACTCGAAACCTGGCTGAGTGGATGGTGTGCGGCTGCCCTTGGCAGCTCCTTATTAGGTCAGTTTCTTCATTGTTCAACAGGGAGGAGAGCAGCAAAGAATTTAAAGAAAAAGAGGCAGCAACAGCAGCTCGGGAAGAGAGAAAAATAGAGAGAAAAGAGAGGAATTGTACTCCTTTTTGCTAAATTATATCATACATATTTCTCCTATATCCAATATATCAGTTTTCCACTCTTTGTTATATCAATTGCAAGGTAAAAATCCTTTTGTTATAGCAATTTTGGCATATCATTTTGGTTAAATTAAATGTAATTTTCATGTATATTGTTGAACAATCATGGATTAGGGATTATTAGTGAGGGTTCCATCGGAACAAAATTCTTCCTAATAACCCGAGGATATCCAATTGGTGAAATTTCTAGCTTGTTTATGGTGATGTATCGGGCGTAATTTATTTAGATTATCATTTTCGGATATTATGGTGTATTAGGCAAATCCGTGTTGGTTAGTTTTGTAGTATTCATTTTGTGGGCATGTAGCAATCTCGGGTGTGAGCCTAGGAAAGCGACCCCGTGGTCCAAATCCGATGATGGACGTCTTTTGATGTAAATAGTAAGAAGGATGTAGTTTTCATTGTACATATGTAATCGTCGGGCCTTAAAACGATATTAAGTCAAAAATCGGGTTTAAGGCCCCGTAATAGTGAAATATGTGATTGGGGGCGTTGGGGTTATTCGGATGGCTTACATGCCCATGAATAGCTCCACGCATGTTAATACTTGATTTGATTTATGACACGAAATTGATTTCAAAGCTAAATGATAAGATTTTCATAAAATCAATCAAACTAGGTTATTAGCATCACGAGGCTAAAATTTGGAAATGCTAATGAATGACGATTCCTATTTAACGAGAAGGCTAAAGACAAAAAATCGTTTTCAAATGTCATAAAAATGATTTTATAAAAATAAGTAATGTTTTATTAAATCTTTGTGCATAGGGTTAAAGAGATCCTAGAAGTTGCCCATCATGCTATTTACGAAAGCAACGTATAGATCTCGATTCCTATTTTGACGAAGGATTAAAAAACTCTTGTTTTGCCAAAACGACACCTAATGAAAACCTCATAGTTTTGACAATTAAAATCAAACCTTTCTCATAAAGCTTTCTCGTATAAACCAAGTGACATTCTAAAGCATTCTCAAAAGAAAGCACGACTTTTCATCAAAACCCAAATGGTTTCTTCATGCAAACTCACCACAACATTCACATAGGCACACACACGCACACATACACACACACATTCATGAATTAAAGGATAGGAAAGCATCGAGATTGCGGTAACCGTGTTTCACGGAAGTCGGGGGGTGCCTAACACCTTCCCCTCGCTTAAGCAAGCCCCCGAACTATATGAATTTCGGTTTGCAGACCAATTAATTCGGAGTCACATATGAGCCAGCGATTTATAAAAAACGAAAACTCGGATGAGTTGGTACATCCATTTCAAATATACCAACTGGCGACTCTGGTTAATTGGCTCATCATAAAAAATGATCTTTCAAAACCCCGTCGACATTAATGCCGATCTTTTCCAAAAAATCATCTAATAAAAGGCTAAAAATCGGAAAGGACGAAAAACCGGCGTCGACAAAAATTATAATACGTAAAATTTCATGCATTCACATAATACAGGTTGTCACACAACCTTTAAACACGTAACACAAAAATAATATTAATAAAATATAATATATTCATTAATATTCAAAAATTTGAATTACAAGGTAATTTCAGAATTTCCGGTCGTTACAGTACAAGCACCAAAAATTAATTTATCCCGTTTTTAATGTTATATTCATTAATTTTTTGCCATAAAATATATGTGCATCCATTAATGTAACAGTTTACTATTCATAGTGTTATTTTATAAGGAAAATGTATATGTTATCCAACAAAGGGGTATGTATTAATCTTTTAAGGCAATATATGTATTAATCTTCAAGACAATATCCTGATAAGACGCCGTCTTTTTTTTTCATACTCTCATCAAAAAATTCTAAATTTGCTGGTTTGTTTTAAGACAATATCTTATCTTGAATACCCTTCTTCTTCTTCTTTTTCATACTCACCAAAAAATTATAAAATTCTAAGTTTGTTGGTTTCCCTGTGATGGTTTCCCTCGGAGAAATACTATTTAAAACATTGCACACTTTTATTCCGAACCACTAACACTAAATTTGATAATCCATAACCGTAATTTCATATTTAGTGTCATCTATACCTATCTATAATAAGCCAACAACCGAGAAGGTAATCCTAATTTAAATCGATTCTTAATTAATAAAGAGTCAATTTTTTTATCGAGTTAACGATAAAAATAAATCAATTTGAATTTGGTCATAAATTCAATTACGTAAAAATTAACTGAGTTAATTTGGATTGTAAAATCGAAGAGGTGTGATAATTTCATTCGTACGAGTTATACTCTCCAATTTGTATTGTAAAATCGAAGAGTTGTGATCCTTCATAATTTGGATTATAAAATTGAAGAGTTGTGATCATTCATAATAAAGACTTTCATATTCTCATTTATCGTCTTTGATCTATGTATTTATTTATGATTGAAATTCTAGGTGCTTGAATGTGTATCTCTGTCATGTTTTCATGCTAATACAAAAATAATAGTGGTATTAATTTTTTGTTCTTCTAAAATTCAACAACAATCTTTCCTCCTCTATGTCTCTCCTCGACCTCTAATATTTATATATATAAAAGAATTAATATATTTGGTGGGAGTTACATGTCCATTGATATACAAAATCAACATCCACAATCATACTACAAAATTTATCTAGAGAATAAACAATCTAATAGAAAAGTAATTGGAGTATGACACTTTGCCTTCTCATTTTACGTCAAAGATCTTCTTCAAGAGAGGTAATGGTGCAATATACACGCTTAAAAGGTAAATAAATAATATTATTTTTGTTTTAGAATAATTGATAATTATTGACTTTTTAAAACATAGTGAATGAAATTAATAGTTAAATTATATTCTCAACTGTTAAAAAATAAATTCTATTATTTTATTAACTATTTTATAAATTTGCCCGTATCTTGCACGGGTACCGTGCTTGTATCCTTAAAATATTAATTTAAGATTATTGTTTCAAAAAATAAAATAAAATTAAGATGCTAATATTCCTTATTTTCCTAAAAATGAATATGTTATCTATTCTCATGCAACACACAAGAGTCTATTGCATAAGTTTGATTACAACTCTATTTTATAATACATATGAGGAGCATCCCTTTATTTAAGTATTGGACAGTACAATCATCAATGGGCAATATCAAATCTAATGGAAGAGTAGAATTAAATCTTTAGAATCATCTTTTAAAATACATAGGATATTAATAAATAAGATTGTACAGAACTCTAATAGTTTTAGATCTTAGTGAAGTCTGACTACTAATATAAGCTTTTATCTATTTATGTTTTATATAGAAAATTTGTCATTGTGACTTTGTGAACATGCATCAATACAATTTTTCTATTATCCCTATCGGCCATCGCTTCACCTGATTTTTTTCTCCTCCAAAATTATATTAAAAATTTTGCACATATGTGTCCTTAAAGTCAATACCATAGAACATTGTTATAGTTCCCGCATGAATAGGTCATACTTACTTGTGTACTTAAGGTCAAAAAAATAAAATATTAAAAATATCGCATGAATTTTCTTCCTAATTTTCATTTTCCCACTAAATATAAAAAAAAATCAAAAATGTTTTATGGAACATTTTCTCCCTATCAAACGGACCGTTAATTAACGTCACCCGATCCAGTTCTCAGAACGCCTTTCTTTAATCATTGGCGAAGAGCTAGTTAGTTGATCCATTAGGCCGACCAAAAGTATAGCCCAAACTGATATATTAACACCAAGCCCAAGGAAAATCTGTAGATCATACTCGAAATAAACATCAATAACCATTAACTTTGCCAACTAGTTCAGCTTTCAGATTTGTCCTAGAGACCCAAAAAGTAGGATACTTAAAATTGTTATACTACTCCATTCTAAAATATAAAATTAATATTAATTTTTTAAAATATTTTTAAAATCAAAATTAATATAAATATATTTAATTTTTATTAATACACTTATTAATATTATAACTTATCTAAAAAGTATTACTAATTATAACATTTATTATTTTTAAAACATAAGTAAATGATGTTAGTTTTAAATCTAAAAATATTTTAAATTGATTTTACAAATGTCAACATTGACCTTATATTTTGGCGAAGGGAGTATTTGCGATAAAATAGTAGTCCCTCTATTCTATAAAATATCTCAAAATGATATGTTATAAATACATTAATTGAGTACATCTTTTATAATTAATTAAATAATAAATATCAGTTATTTTATTTAATATCATATATCATTTGAGGTAAAATATTTATAACTCCGAACATCATTCATATGATCAGAAACATGAAACTTTAGGTATATTCCATCTTAAATATAAAAATGATTTTGATATAAAGGTAGAATATGGTCCCCTACATTTTATTTTTAAACAATATTGGTCCCTGCATTGAAAAGGAGAAATGGAGGTAGGTATGGTGCGATTTGGTGCGGTTGGAAGTTCAAACCGCACATGAAACCGTTTATATTCGGTTCGATAATTTTAAAACCACACGTGACATCATGACACCGCTTGTGAATGAATCGTGCGGTGCAATTTTGAAGTTTGCGGTGCGGTTTCATTTTGTTCGTTTCAGTTCTAAAATCAATTAATATAATCAACAATAATATCAAATACAACAAATTCATCTTTATGTATAAGAAACCATACATGACATTGACATTATAACATCTAACAACAAGTTTTACATTTAAAATCTATTACTCATGAATGCTTTAACATTGCTCAAACCATTGCAATTTAATTAGAAATATTTCTAGTCACAAACAAAAAATTTAAAAGTGAATAACATAATTAAATTGTCTAATACTACATAATTTTAGGAATTAGAATTCCTCGAAAACTCAAGTCTCCATGAAATCATCCTAGTAATGAAGCAAAGTGTAGACTGCAGATAGATAATTGAAAATCAAGTCTAGGGAACATTCAAGTACAA
The DNA here is from genome assembly GCA_034770075.1 of Aralia elata. Taxonomy (NCBI): domain Eukaryota; kingdom Viridiplantae; phylum Streptophyta; class Magnoliopsida; order Apiales; family Araliaceae; genus Aralia; species Aralia elata. The sequence continues at coordinate 42,369,695 of CM068386.1, read as the reverse complement.
ATATTATTACCTACCATTATAAATACAAGGAATGAAAAGGTGCATATTGAATGAAAAAAATTCGAATATTACTATGTAATTCCATGAGAAATGTGACAGTACTTGTTGGAGTTTAATTGTTATTTTCTGTTTTGAATAAGTCTAATTGCAAGTCCTATTCATTTGGGATTTACTGCTATTGACCAAGTATTTAGGAGTCCTAGAAGTTTAAGTTGTTCAGTTGTAGTGGATAGGTTTGTTGCTATTTTATCTCCTTAGTTTAAGTCAAAGTGGTTCGTCTGAACTACTATATATGTAACTAGAAGTTCTTTAATAAAGCAATGAAGTTTTCAGTCATTATTCATTCATTGTTCTGAAGATTTTTCTTAGATATTTTAACATTGTGGTATCAGAGCCTCAACTAGGCCTGAGGTAGATTGAAGCAGCAGCTTAATTTCTTGCAGTAGCAAGTGGTCATGGCAACTGACAACAACAACTATGTGCAACCAGCAATTCCTCACTTTGATGGTCATTATGATCATTGAAGCATGTTAATGGAGAATTTTTTGCGATCGAAAGAGTATTGGCCATTGGTTGAAGATGGTGTCACAGTTTATCTAGAAGACATGGTGTTGACAGCTGCTCAGAAGAAGCAACAGGAGGAACAAAAATTGAAGGACCTCAAGGTGAAGAACTATCTGTTCCAAGCCATTGATCGTACAATCTTGGAGACCATTCTTCAGAAGGAGACCAGCAAGCAGATTTGGGATTCAATGAAAAAAAAGTATCAAGGGACAGCAAGAGTGAAGCGTGCACAACTTCAAGCCCTTCGAAGAGATTTCGAGACTCTTCAGATGAAGATGGGAGAGTCGGTCACTGACTATTTTGCAAGGACGATGGCAATTGCAAACAATATGTGGATCCATGGTGACAAACTAGAAGATGTTGATGTTGTTGAAAAAATTCTTCGATCGATGACTACAAAATTTGATTACGTAGTTTGTTCGATTGAGGAATCAAATGACATTGATAAAGTCTCCATTGATGAGCTGCAAAGCTCATTGTTGGTTCATGAGCAGAGAATTAATCAAGGGGCCACAACAGAAGAGCAAGCTTTAAAGGTCTCCTCCAACACTCCAGTTGCTTTTGAGGGTGTAAGACGTGGTCAAGGAAAAGGCAGAGACAGATTCAATTCTTATTCCAGAGACAGAGGGCGTAGTCAAGGATCAAGGTTTGACAAATCTCATATTGAATGCTTCAATTACCACAGGTATGGCCATTATAGGTCTGAATGTCCTAATTTCTTTAGAGGTCAGGGAGAGAGATCAAATTATGCTGAAATACAAGAAGAAACAACCTTATTGATGGCATGTCAAAACAAGGAAGAAAAGTTTAATAATCTGTGGTATTTAGACTCAGGCTGCAGTAATCATATGTGTGGTGATAAGTTTTTATTCTCTGAATTAGATGAGTCATTTAGAGATACCGTGAAGTTTGGAGACAACTCTACTGTTTCTGTTATGGGGAAAGGAAGTGTCAATGTTCGCATGAAAAATGATGTTGTTGAAAAAATCGCTAATGTGTTTTATGTTCCAGATTTGAAAAGTAACTTGATTAGCTTGGGTCAACTCCAAGAGAAGGGGTATGAGATCACCATCAAAAGTGGAACATGCCTTATCAAAGATTCAGAAAGAGGCGTTATTGCTCGTGTTGACTTGACAGCGAACCGGATGTTTCCAATTATCATTGTAGATGATAATCTGAATCCTCAAACTTGTTTCTCTGCAAAAGTGAAAGACACAGCCTGGTTGTGGCACCTTCGATATGGGCATCTCAATTTTCATGGGTTGAAGACTTTGCAACAAAAAGGAATGGTGACAGGGCTTCCACAAATTACTCCTCCATCACAAGTATGTGAAGATTGTGTTGTTGGCAAGCAGCAGCGTGATCATTTCCCAAGAGGAAAAGCATGGAGAGCTCAACAGCCACTGGAGTTAGTTCACTCAGACATATGTGGACCCATAAGTCCAACTTCAAATGGCAACAAAAGGTATTTTATTAGCTTCATTGATGACTATAGTAGGAAAACCTGGGTATATTTCTTGCAGGCAAAATCAGAAGCTTTTACAGCCTTTAAAACTTTCAAAGCCTTGATTGAGAATGAAGCTGGCAGAGCAATCAAGGTGTTACGAACAGACCGTGGAGGGGAATTTAATTCACAAAAATTTTCCAACTTTTGTGAGATGAATGGCATTCGAAGGCAATTGACTGCAGCTTACACACCACAGCAGAATGGGGTATGCGAACGGAAGAATCGCACAATTTTGAACATGGTTCGGAATATGCTATCCACAAAAGCCATTCCCAAATGCTTTTGGCCAGAAGCTGTCAACTGGAGCATGCACATATTGAATAGAAGTCCAACATTAGCAGTGAAGAATATAACACCCGAAGAAGCCTGGAAGGGAAACAAACCAACTGTGGACTATTTCAAAATTTTTGGTTGCATAGCTTTTGCTCATGTCCCTGATGAGAAGAGGATGAAGCTTGATGATAAAGCAGAGAAATGTATATTTCTTGGTGTTAGTGAGCACTCAAAAGCTTACAGGCTTTATAATCCAATCACAAAAAGAATAATCATTAGTCGAGATGTGGTATTTGATGAAAGGAAGACATGGAAGTGGACAGTTAATAGCAGCGGAGAGCACATTCCAGTGAGTGATGGTGAACCTCAAGAAGAAGAAGAAGTAAGTCAGCCTTTATCAAGTTCTATTATCACAAGCTCATCACCTGCTCTCACACCAAATTCACAAGGAGATGCGGAAGATAATCTGTCACATGAATTTAGACTCAAACGCACAAGAAGAAGGCCAACATGGATGCAAGATTATGAGGTTAATGGAGTTAATCGAAATGATGATCCACTTGTCCATTTTGCTTTTTTTATGGGATGTGATCCTGTTTCTTTCCAAGAAGCAGTTACGCAATTAAAGTGGCAGAGAGCTATGGATGAGGAGATCAAGGCAATTGAGAAGAACAACACTTGGGAATTGACAAATCTTCCCAAGGGACAGAAGTCTATTGGAGTTAAATGGGTTTACAAGACAAAGCTTAATGCAAATGGTGAGGTGGATAAATACAAGGCACGACTGGTGGTTAAAGGCTACAAGCAAGAATATGGGATTGATTATAAAGAGGTGTTTGCTCCTGTAGCGAGGCTTGACACAATCAGATTAGTTATCTCAGTTGCAGCTCAAAATTCGTGGCCTATTTATCAACTTGATGTCAAGTCAGCATTTTTACATGGCGAATTGACAGAAGAGGTTTATGTTGAGCAGCCTTTGGGATATGTGCAGCAAGGGAATGAGGAGAAAGTTTACAAGTTGAAGAAGGCATTATACGGTCTAAAACAAGCACCTCGAGCTTGGTATAGCCGTATAGAGTCTTATTTTACAAGAGAAGGCTTCGAGAAGTGTCCGTATGAGCATACTCTCTTTATAAAATCTGGAACTGCCGGGAAGTTTCTAATTGTCTGCTTGTATGTAGATGATCTTATCTACACAGGGAATGATGAAGATTTATTTAAGAATTTCAAGCATTCAATGATGGCTGAGTTTGAAATGACTGACGTGGGACTTTTGCATTACTTTCTCGGCATTGAAGTGGTGCAATCTGCAACAGGTATTTTCATTATGCAAAAGAAATATGCTATGGAGATTTTAGACAGATTTGAGATGAAGACTTGCAATTCAGTTAGAACACCAATTGACCCAGGATTGAAGATGACAAAGGATCCCAAGGGCGAAAAGGTTGACAGCACTTTGTTTAAACAAATTGTTGGAAGCTTGATGTATCTTACAGCAACAAGGCCAGATATTATGTATGCAGTAAGTTTAATTAGCAGGTATATGGAACATCCAACTGAGCATCATCTTCTTGCTGCTAAAAGAGTGTTACGCTACTTGAAAGGTACAAGTGATTTTGGTATCTTCTATAAGAAGGGAGAAATGTCAGAACTTGTTGGGTTTACTGATAGTGACTATGCTGGAGATTTGGATGGTCGAAGAAGCACATCTGGGTATGTGTTTATGTTGAATGACGGGGCTGTTTCATGGTCTTCAAAGAAGCAACAGATAGTGACTTTGTCAACTACTGAAGCTGAGTTTGTTGCTGCAGCAGCTTGTGCTTGCCAAGCTATTTGGCTAAGAAGGTTGATTAAAAAGTTTAGTTTTGCTCAAGATGAACCAACTTCAGTGTTCTGTGATAATGTTTCTGCAATTAAGTTGTCAAAGAATCCTGTTTTACATGGGAGGAGCAAACATATAGATGTCAGATTTCACTTCTTACGTGATCTGTGCAAGGATGGTGTTATTGATGTTATCCATTGCAAGAGTGAAGATCAGATTGCTGATATAATGACAAAACCTCTCAAGTTAGTTGTGTTTGAGAAGCTTCGAAGCCTGCTTGGAGTTTGTTCAAGAAAGGAGGCTGGTAGTGATGATGAAAAGCTGGGTTGTTGGAGTTTCCTCTGTTGTAAACTGAATATTCTACATACATCAGTTTAAGGGAGGAAATGTTGGAGTTTAATTGTTATTTTCTGTTTTGAATAAGTCTAATTGCAAGTCCTATTCATTTGGGATTTACTGCTATTGACCAAGTATTTAGGAGTCCTAGAAGTTTAAGTTGTTCAGTTGTAGTGGATAGGTTTGTTGCTATTTTATCTCCTTAGTTTAAGTCAAAGTGGTTCGTCTGAACTACTATATATGTAACTGGAAGTTCTTTAATAAAGCTATGAAGTTTTCAGTCATTATTCATTCACTGTGCTGAAGATTTTTTCTTAGATATTTTAACAGTACTAAACTATTTTACAAATAATAAGAAAAAATTGAATAAAGGAAGAAGTCTTATGAATAATAAATTGAGATACAAAATTAAAAGATCACACCGAAACAGTGAAACAATAAGCAATACTAAATGAAACCTATACCATTGGCAACAACGCATCACACACTAACAGAAAGATGAGAAATTATGATCCAAAATGCATATATCACACACATTCCATATTAATTAATATATATATATATGAGCGGTGCGACTTGGCTTGAGCGGTGCGGGTCTCTCAAAATCGCACCTATACTGCATATGAGGTTTTTCAACTATTCTAACACCGCCACATATGTCGGAATCGTTGGTGCAATTTAATCAATTTTTAGTGCAATTTCGAGGTCAATTTCGATTCCTTGCCGAACCCTAAATGGAGGCATATGAACTTTATTAATAATGTTAAAAACTTAGGGCTCATTTGTATCCATCGTCATCATCAATGCATGAATGTTTATGTCATGCTTTTCCCAATAATAGTAAGTGTTTAGGGTGGGTTAAAATTAATTGAAAAGTAAAATTTTGTAAATTTTTTGATTTATGAATTTTGCCACATCAGCATGTGAACAGATTCAGGGTTGTGATATTGCTATATAAGATTTTATCTTCCCTTTCCCCTCTTTTTTTGGCCATATTTTACATTTTACATATTAAATTTTTATTTATGGATGCATTGAGAATAAATATTAAGTTTACTAGAAGGCTCAAAATTGTAGTGTAATTTGAAATGAAAGGACCAATTTATACAAAAACATAAACCTTAATCTTCAAAACTTCAAACTTAGATATGGGCAAGGTCTCCCTAGATATTTTTGTTACCGTTAATCTCTTACTTAGTTGTTATTTTCTTTTTTTGTAGAGTTTGTTTTTTTTTTTGCGAGATGTTGTTTTTTCAGAGTTAGTTTGGAGTTATATCTCTGCATTCTTGTATGAGCCATTTTTTTCCTTTTAAGAGCTTGGATTCTATCTATGTAGAGAGTTAATTTTATTTACGGTGATGATTGATTATAGATATGCTAATAGGATCAACAATGCGGGATAAGGCATTTCTTCAAACGGTTGTTTCTAGATTGTTTTTTATTCCTGTGTAAGTGATGAAAGTTTGTAATTAAAATTTTATTTTTAGATAGAGTAGATATTTCTTCAACTTTATCATACATGTAATTTGTATTTTTCAGATTGAATGAATGAATCTTTCTTAATATTGTCCTCAGGGTTTGTCAAAAAAAAATTTAAAAAATACATAGACACTTAAATTTATTTGTCTTTCTTTATATATACATTTTAACATTTATATTCATGAACACAATTTTTTTTCGTAGTTTACATAAAATCATCAACAGAATTTAATTAATTTTTATAAAATTAAAAGAGTTTAAGCTAGTAAATTCAAAATCATTTCCCTCCTCTCTCTAAATTAAATAACAGTATGCGAATTAGGTCGCAAGTAATTATTCATAAAGTTCAAATTCAGTGGTTTGTGATATTTACTCGATCGAATTTTATCTTCCCTTTACCCTTTTATTTTCTGGCCATACTTTATCTTTGATACTTAATTTTTATTGGGATAATTAAACTTTTAGTACCTGTACTAGGGCCCGACTTACAAGCTGGTACCCAAACTGAAAAAACTTACAAACTGGTGCTTGTACTAGAAAAAACTTACAATCCGTTAAATTTTAGGGTTCCGTTTAATTATTAGGGTTCTTAACTTATAAGTTGGTACCCAAACTGAAAAAAAGTTACAATATAGTGTTTGTACTCGTAAAAACTTACAAACCGTTAAATTTTAGGGTTCCGTTTAATTATTAGGATTCCATATTTGCTAGTTTCTTTTAATTTGCTCATAAATGTGTGTTTTAGTGTTTGTTGCAATTATTTTCCGTTTAATTATTAGGATTCCATTCGGCTTGTGTTTTAGTGTTTGTTTATTTATAGTATTATATGTACATGCATGTGCAATATTTCTTTAATTTAAGCAAATTTTTACTTTTGCCTAAAATGAGAAAATTCTTCACAAAAAAATAAATAAAGTAAGATACCATGAGTTAGATAAATATATATGATGCTATTGAAAACTTTCAAAAAATAGTTTATATACATTCTTCCATCATATATATTTAATATTAGCTAAAAAATAGTATGAATAATTTTAAGAATAGTTTTTTAAGAATAATTTTAATTAAAATATTTTTATAATACGAAATTTTTTAAGAATAATTTTAATTTTTAAATATATATTTAATATTAGCTAAAAAATTAGTAGTGGTGGTAAAAAAAATGATAAAAATAAATTCAAAATATCATGTCACTTTATAGTCCTATAATAAAAATGTAAGACCCCGAAAATTTTAATAAATAGAATTTAATTTTCTTCTTATTATTATTTTAAACAAAAAGGTGTTAAGTCGATAATGATAAAGTTACTAGTGAAATGTGACAATTGAGATGTCTAGTAATAACGCTAAATCACTATTCACGCGATCACTATTCACGGGGTACTATTCATGCTAAAACGCTTTTACATTTTCTTCGATCTTCGAATTACGTCATAACGTTTATATAAGCTGGATACGAAAATTATACCGTATAAATACGAAAGTACTATTCATACGAATATACTATTCATTTATACAAAAAGTCAAACTAGTATGTCGAGGAATATTCCTTCTGTCGGACATAGAAAGTGATAGAAATTGGCGGCAAAACTTTAATTGATAACTGTTGAAATACTCGGTGATAAAAAGAATAGTAAAACGCGTTATTCCACAGTAGCACACGTTATTCAACAGTATTACAACGGTATTCCACAGTAGCACACGGTGTTCCACAGTGTTTTATATTATTGATTCAATAATTGATAAAGTAGCAATTGCACAGTATCTTGATTCAATAATTATTACAGTAGTATCTGCATAATATTTTATATTATTTGTCACGACACTGTAACACATATTATTTGATATGATAGTTTAGCAGTATTGACAATGTCTAGAAATTCTGTCAAGGAAAGGGGTTATTTAATTGCGCGCCATTTTTATGGAAGGCCCCCTCTTTCTTGGGAATAATCTGGTTGTCAGTATTGCGAGTATATGCTATATGTGATATTAATGCATTTAACACAATAATACAGAAAAAGCGATTTATTTTGATAATGGAGTTATTTTTTAATGGTTTTATCTTTTGATAATGGAATTATCTTTTGATAATGGATTAATCTTTTTGAATAAATGGATGGATGATATTAATGGAAGAAAAAATGGATGGATGATATTAATGGAAGAAAAAATGGATGGATGATATTAATGGAAGGAAAAATGGATGGATGATATTAATGGAAGAAAAAATGGATGGATGATATTAATGGAAGAAAAAATGGATGGATGATATTAAAAGAATATGTCAAGGGTATAAGCGTAATAAACCAAGAAAAGTTGGGGAAAAGACCAAAATGCCCTCACCTTGATTTTCCTATAAATAGGGAGGGTTTACTTAAGAAATTTTCACACCTTCATTGCCTATACTTCCTCTCTCTCTCTAAATTTCTTAAGTTCTCTTAGTGTGCTAGGCTATTGTGAGTATTTGTGAGAATACTAGTATTATCCGAAGTTAGTAAACTTCATAGAAAGTAACGTCCAGTTAACGAAGGTAGGGAATATCATTTCTTTCATACTCATATATAATATCATTTGCTTTCATGTTCGTAAGTGATATTATACTCATAAAGGTTGTTATTCGTTCTATATTAATTTGTGGGTATAACCTGTCCGTGCGGATTGACGCATGCCTGGTGAATAACCCTTTGTATTCATTACTTATTAATCTGTTGTGGAAATAATCTGTCTACGCGAATTATCGCATGACAGGTGAAAATCCATTTGCAGTTTCATATATTCTGTTATACTCGTATAACGTATCATTTCTTTTGTACTCTTTAAGGAATATCTTTTTCTTTCACATTTCTCCATTTAGGATAAGAAATCCTTGTTTGTTTTCAAAACCTTATTTTTAAATGGAGAAAATCCCTAAAAATTAGTAGAATATCCTTAATAGTTGTGCTTCATCTAATATCTTTTCACTTGAATCTTTCTATACGTTATAGTTGAAGCATGAAATAATTTCTTGAATATCATTCTTGAATTTGACTCCACAATTTGGTTATCGTGTTGGCAATTTGGTCAATCTTTGATACTGATTAAATTATAAAGCTTTTCTTATCCTTGATCTCACTGTATCATTGTCATCATCCTCATCCTCATATTTAAATTGTGGTGATAGTTCTCTTTGGCCCGTAGTGCAAAGATGAACTGGCGTGACATGATTTTGACCAAACTGTGTATTGGTATTATCATGACTTTTGGTGTTACAAACAAAGGCGTATGGTGAAAGTTCTCTTTGGCCCGTAGTGCAAAGATGAACTGGCGTTTGGCATGATCATGACCGGTGATGTTATAAATAAATATCTTTGGCACGTAGTGCAAAGAGAGGCTGTTGAATATAAACTGTTGATTTGGATGTTTATAAACAGGAATTGTTGATTGGTGTTACAGGGATAAAATATTGGTGGTGATCCTTTAATTTATAGAAGATGGTAGATATTATAATCTACTTGACTCTTCTAATGGATTGTCCGTTCCGCTGCAGTTGTTATTGAATAATATCTTTAAATCTCTGATTTATTTCGGTTGAAGGCTAAAGATAATTTTATTCTTCATTATCTTAGTCATGATATTTTTTACTGGGCTATTTGTGCTCACCCTTTTCCTTTTTGTTCCATTGTTCTCCTCAGGAAAAGAGAGTGTAGCGGGGACTAGCCGGGGAATGGAGTGATGGTCCGAGATAATAGAAGTGTCTGAATACCTTACTATTAGTGTGACAATAAGTGTATTGAGATTTTAAGATGTATTTATATTGTGTTGTCGTATTTTGCACAACACTTATTAGTTGTAAATGGGAAAATTCGTATTTGTATTTGTATTTTTGTAGAATGTTATTGGCGACTCAAAATGGGTTGTGTGGACCTATTTTGGGGGCGTCACAGTTGGTATCAGAGCTTAGGGATATGATCTCTGACAGAGATCTGGGATTAGAACTAGGAGGGGAGAGACGAGTAAAAACCTTCGCTAGTGTGTCCTACCTAAGCTAAACTTCTCTATTTAATTAGTTGGTCTTGTCGTAGAGACACGATGTGAGATGTCAATTTTTTTTAACAAACCTTTTGTTTTGTGGTCGCATTTAAGAATGGTATTTGAAAAACCAGGAGATGAGCAATGGAGAAATTATGATAAAGAGGAAATGACATGGAAACTAGAATCTGAAATGAAAGCTAGGTATCCTTATATATCTCTTCGGAATGCCAGGTACGTACGTAAATTTCGGAGACGAAATTTCATAAGGAGGGGAGATTGTAAGACCCCGAAAATTTTAATAAATAGAATTTAATTTTCTTCTTATTATTATTTTAAACAAAAAGGTGTTAAGTCGATAATGATAAAGTTACTAGTGAAATGTGACAATTGAGATGTCTAGTAATAACGCTAAATCACTATTCACGCGATCACTATTCACGGGGTACTATTCATGCTAAAACGCTTTTACATTTTCTTCGATCTTCGAATTACGTCATAACGTTTATATAAGCTGGATACGAAAATTATACCGTATAAATACGAAAGTACTATTCATACGAATATACTATTCATTTATACAAAAAGTCAAACTAGTATGTCGAGGAATATTCCTTCTGTCGGACATAGAAAGTGATAGAAATTGGCGGCAAAACTTTAATTGATAACTGTTGAAATACTCGGTGATAAAAAGAATAGTAAAACGCGTTATTCCACAGTAGTACACGGTATTCCACAGTAGCACACGGTGTTCCACAGTGTTTGATATTATTGATTCAATAATTGATAAAGTAGCAATTGCACAGTATCTTGATTCAATAATTATTACAGTAGTATCTGCATAATATTTTATATTATTTGTCACGACACTGTAACACATATTATTTGATATGATAGTTTAGCAGTATTGACAATGTCTAGAAATTCTATCAAGGAAAGGGGTTATTTAATTGCGCGCCATTTTTATGGAAGGCCCCCTATTTCTTGGGAATAATCTGGTTGTCAGTATTGCGAGTATATGCTATATGTGATATTAATGCATTTAACACAATAATACAGAAAAAGGGATTTATTTTGATAATGGAGTTATTTTTTAATGGTTTTATCTTTTGATAATGGAATTATCTTTTGATAATGGATTAATCTTTTTGAATAAATGGATGGATGATATTAATGGAAGAAAAAATGGATGGATGATATTAATGGAAGAAAAAATGGATGGATGATATTAATGGAAGGAAAAATGGATGGATGATATTAATGGAAGAAAAAATGGATGGATGATATTAATGGAAGAAAAAATGGATGGATGATATTAAAAGAATATGTCAAGGGTATAAGCGTAATAAACCAAGAAAAGTTGGGGAAAAGACCAAAATGCCCTCACCTTGATTTTCCTATAAATAGGGAGGGTTTACTTAAGAAATTTTCACACCTTCATTGCCTATACTTCCTCTCTCTCTCTAAATTTCTTAAGTTCTCTTAGTGTGCTAGGCTATTGTGAGTATTTGTGAGAATACTAGTATTATCCGAAGTTAGTAAACTTCATAGAAAGTAACGTCCAGTTAACGAAGGTAGGGAATATCATTTCTTTCATACTCATATATAATATCATTTGCTTTCATGTTCGTAAGTGATATTATACTCATAAAGGTTGTTATTCGTTCTATATTAATTTGTGGGTATAACCTGTCCGTGCGGATTGACGCATGCCTGGTGAATAACCCTTTGTATTCATTACTTATTAATCTGTTGTGGAAATAATCTGTCTACGCGAATTATCGCATGACAGGTGAAAATCCATTTGCAGTTTCATATATTCTGTTATACTCGTATAACGTATCATTTCTTTTGTACTCTTTAAGGAATATCTTTTTCTTTCACATTTCTCCATTTAGGATAAGAAATCCTTGTTTGTTTTCAAAACCTTATTTTTAAATGGAGAAAATCCCTAAAAATTAGTAGAATATCCTTAATAGTTGTGCTTCATCTAATATCTTTTCACTTGAATCTTTCTATACGTTATAGTTGAAGCATGAAATAATTTCTTGAATATCATTCTTGAATTTGACTCCACAATTTGGTTATCGTGTTGGCAATTTGGTCAATCTTTGATACTGATTAAATTATAAAGCTTTTCTTATCCTTGATCTCACTGTATCATTGTCATCATCCTCATCCTCATATTTAAATTGTGGTGATAGTTCTCTTTGGCCCGTAGTGCAAAGATGAACTGGCGTGACATGATTTTGACCAAACTGTGTATTGGTATTATCATGACTTTTGGTGTTACAAACAAAGGCGTATGGTGAAAAGTTCTCTTTGGCCCGTAGTGCAAAGATGAACTGGCGTTTGGCATGATCATGACCGGTGATGTTATAAATAAATATCTTTGGCACGTAGTGCAAAGAGAGGCTGTTGAATATAAACTGTTGATTTGGATGTTTATAAACAGGAATTGTTGATTGGTGTTACAGGGATAAAATATTGGTGGTGATCCTTTAATTTATAGAAGATGGTAGATATTATAATCTACTTGACTCTTCTAATGGATTGTCCGTTCCGCTGCAGTTGTTATTGAATAATATCTTTAAATCTCTGATTTATTTCGGTTGAAGGCTAAAGATAATTTTATTCTTCATTATCTTAGTCATGATATTTTTTACTGGGCTATTTGTGCTCACCCTTTTCCTTTTTATTCCATTGTTCTCCTCAGGAAAAGAGAGTGTAGCGGGGACTAGCCGGGGAATGGAGTGATGGTCCGAGATAATAGAAGTGTCTGAATACCTTACTATTAGTGTGACAATAAGTGTATTGAGATTTTAAGATGTATTTATATTGTGTTGTCGTATTTTGCACAACACTTATTAGTTGTAAATGGGAAAATTCGTATTTGTATTTGTATTTTTGTAGAATGTTATTGGCGACTCAAAATGGGTTGTGTGGACCTATTTTGGGGGCGTCACAGTTGGTATCAGAGCTTAGGGATATGATCTCTGACAGAGATCTGGGATTAGAACTAGGAGGGGAGAGACGAGTAAAATCCTTCGCTAGTGTGTCCTACCTAAGCTAAACTTCTCTATTTAATTAGTTGGTCTTGTCGTAGAGACACGATGTGAGATGTCAATTTTTTTAACTAACCTTTTGTTTTGTGGTCGCATTTAAGAATGGTATTTGAAAACTAGGAGATGAGCAATGGAGAAATTATGATAAAGAGGAAATGACATGGGAACTAGAATCTGAAATGAAAGCTAGGTATCCTTATATATCTCTTCGGAATGCCAGGTACGTACGTAAATTTCGGAGACGAAATTTCATAAGGAGGGGAGATTGTAAGACCCCGAAAATTTTAATAAATAGAATTTAATTTTCTTCTTATTATTATTTTAAACAAAAAGGTGTTAAGTCGATAATGATAAAGTTACTAGTGAAATGTGACAATTGAGATGTCTAGTAATAACGCTAAATCACTATTCACGCGATCACTATTCACGGGGTACTATTCATGCTAAAACGCTTTTACATTTTCTTCGATCTTCGAATTACGTCATAACGTTTATATAAGCTGGATACGAAAATTATACCGTATAAATACGAAAGTACTATTCATACGAATATACTATTCATTTATACAAAAAGTCAAACTAGTATGTCGAGGAATATTCCTTCTGTCGGACATAGAAAGTGATAGAAATTGGCGGCAAAACTTTAATTGATAACTGTTGAAATACTCGGTGATAAAAAGAATAGTAAAACGCGTTATTCCACAGTAGCACACGTTATTCCACAGTAGTACACGGTATTCCACAGTAGCACACGGTGTTCCACAGTGTTTTATATTATTGATTCAATAATTGATAAAGTAGCAATTGCACAGTATCTTGATTCAATAATTATTACAGTAGTATCTGCATAATATTTTATATTATTTGTCACGACACTGTAACACATATTATTTGATATGATAGTTTAGCAGTATTGACAATGTCTAGAAATTCTGTCAAGGAAAGGGGTTATTTAATTGCGCGCCATTTTTATGGAAGGCCCCCTCTTTCTTGGGAATAATCTGGTTGTCAGTATTGCGAGTATATGCTATATGTGATATTAATGCATTTAACACAATAATACAGAAAAAGCGATTTATTTTGATAATGGAGTTATTTTTTAATGGTTTTATCTTTTGATAATGGAATTATCTTTTGATAATGGATTAATCTTTTTGAATAAATGGATGGATGATATTAATGGAAGAAAAAATGGATGGATGATATTAATGGAAGAAAAAATGGATGGATGATATTAATGGAAGGAAAAATGGATGGATGATATTAATGGAAGAAAAAATGGATGGATGATATTAATGGAAGAAAAAATGGATGGATGATATTAAAAGAATATGTCAAGGGTATAAGCGTAATAAACCAAGAAAAGTTGGGGAAAAGACCAAAATGCCCTCACCTTGATTTTCCTATAAATAGGGAGGGTTTACTTAAGAAATTTTCACACCTTCATTGCCTATACTTCCTCTCTCTCTCTAAATTTCTTAAGTTCTCTTAGTGTGCTAGGCTATTGTGAGTATTTGTGAGAATACTAGTATTATCCGAAGTTAGTAAACTTCATAGAAAGTAACGTCCAGTTAACGAAGGTAGGGAATATCATTTCTTTCATACTCATATATAATATATCATTTGCTTTCATGTTCGTAAGTGATATTATACTCATAAAGGTTGTTATTCGTTCTATATTAATTTGTGGGTATAACCTGTCCGTGCGGATTGACGCATGCCTGGTGAATAACCCTTTGTATTCATTACTTATTAATCTGTTGTGGAAATAATCTGTCTACGCGAATTATCGCATGACAGGTGAAAATCCATTTGCAGTTTCATATATTCTGTTATACTCGTATAACGTATCATTTCTTTTGTACTCTTTAAGGAATATCTTTTTCTTTCACATTTCTCCATTTAGGATAAGAAATCCTTGTTTGTTTTTCAAAACCTTATTTTTAAATGGAGAAAATCCCTAAAAATTAGTAGAATATCCTTAATAGTTGTGCTTCATCTAATATCTTTTTCACTTGAATCTTTCTATACGTTATAGTTGAAGCATGAAATAATTTCTTGAATATCATTCTTGAATTTGACTCCACAATTTGGTTATCGTGTTGGCAATTTGGTCAATCTTTGATACTGATTAAATTATAAAGCTTTTCTTATCCTTGATCTCACTGTATCATTGTCATCATCCTCATCCTCATATTTAAATTGTGGTGATAGTTCTCTTTGGCCCGTAGTGCAAAGATGAACTGGCGTGACATGATTTTGACCAAACTGTGTATTGGTATTATCATGACTTTTGGTGTTACAAACAAAGGCGTATGGTGAAAGTTCTCTTTGGCCCGTAGTGCAAAGATGAACTGGCGTTTGGCATGATCATGACCGGTGATGTTTATAAATAAATATCTTTGGCACGTAGTGCAAAGAGAGGCTGTTGAATATAAACTGTTGATTTGGATGTTTATAAACAGGAATTGTTGATTGGTGTTACAGGGATAAAATATTGGTGGTGATCCTTTAATTTATAGAAGATGGTAGATATTATAATCTACTTGACTCTTCTAATGGATTGTCCGTTCCGCTGCAGTTGTTATTGAATAATATCTTTAAATCTCTGATTTATTTCGGTTGAAGGCTAAAGATAATTTTATTCTTCATTATCTTAGTCATGATATTTTTTACTGGGCTATTTGTGCTCACCCTTTTCCTTTTTATTCCATTGTTCTCCTCAGGAAAAGAGAGTGTAGCGGGGACTAGCCGGGGAATGGAGTGATGGTCCGAGATAATAGAAGTGTCTGAATACCTTACTATTAGTGTGACAATAAGTGTATTGAGATTTTAAGATGTATTTATATTGTGTTGTCGTATTTTGCACAACACTTATTAGTTGTAAATGGGAAAATTCGTATTTGTATTTGTATTTTTGTAGAATGTTATTGGCGACTCAAAATGGGTTGTGTGGACCTATTTTGGGGGCGTCACAAAAAATGTATTAATTACAATTATAAAACCAATTGAAAATAAAAATACATATCAATCACCAGTTTGAGTACCAACTTGTAAGTCGAGTTCTAGTATAGGTACCAAAAGTTTAATAACGTAGATTCTGTTAGTCATTCAGACTTTTCCGTCGTGCCTGTTAGTCAAATTTAACGATTTAACATAAATATTCAAGTACAAGCACCAGTTTGTAAGTTTTTTCTAGTACAAGCACCAGTTTGTAGGTTTTTTCAGTTTGGGTACCAACTTGTAAGTCGGGTCCCAGTACAGGTACTAAAAGTTTAATTATCCCAATTTTTATTTATGGAGATTGAGAATAAATCTTTTCTTTTACTAGAGGGCTCAAAACTATAGTGTAATTTGAAATTAAAGGTCCAAACATATGCCGATGAGATTTTTGCTTAAAGACTAAGACTGAGATACTGTTTTTTTATTTATGTAACGTTTGTTTTTGAGTTTATATTTTTCTCCTCTAATAAGACTTGATTGATTCTTGTTATAATAGTGATAATACAGGTGGGTGATTATGATATTATATTGTACTACTCAAAAAGTGGAGCTTCAAAAAAAAAAAATTTAAGGTCCAAACATATTCCAAGCTTCTTTAGAATTCTTTCATGATGTTGTAACAAACATGAATTATAGTATTTATTTTTATCTTTGTTTACATACAGTACAATTTAACAATCATATTCATCCACATAATTTTTTCATAGTTCACATAAAATTATCAAAACAAATTAATCATTATGAAATCAAGAGTATAACTAGTAAGATCATTAATGAATTTTAAAAATCAAAACAAGATATTTTCAAACTTAAAATTGAAATAATTTATTAAAAATTATGAAACAATAAATCTTACAATGAGTAATATTTTTTAGATAGTTTACAATAATTTATTATTATATCGACTAAAATTAAAGGAAATCATGTTAATTTTGATTTTGAAAATATCTTAAGTTAACTTTAAAAAGTCAACAATAATCTTATATTTTGAAACGGAAAGACTATATAATATCAGAATCAAGTCGCAAGTAATTACTCGTAAATTTTTAAGTATCAATATCAAAAACATGTTTTTCAATTAAATAAAAGAGAACAACAAACAAAGTAGAAAGAGGGGAAATTATGGCAAACTTGATACAAAGGGTAATTGGTAGGTATAATCATCAACTGTAGCTTTAGGAAGGCACATAAAGCCTGGAGGGAATCTTCTTTGCCAGTAACCCCAAACAACACCAGTAACACAAAACATGAAACTTTAGGCATATTCCACCTAAAATACAAAGATATTTTTGGCATAAAGGCAGGGAGACGATCCCCTAGGACCCCTACATTAAAAAGAAGAAAAATAAAGTATATGAACTTAAATCATATAACTTGGACCCGGTATATCCAACATCATCATCATCAATAAATGAGAGCATCTGCCCATGCCCATTTTTTCCAATAATTAATGCTTCCCTAAAATCACCTTTTAATTGTATCTTATTAAAATAATCATTTTTATGAATATTAAACACATAGACCAAGCTAACACACAAAATTAATTAATTCAATTTAACTTTGATGCATATTTATATTTTAGTTTTGTTAATTAGAATGTATATATTTTACATAAACTAATTTGCATGATATTTGTAGCTCTTAAATTTTGAAATGTCTATTTAAATTTTCATTTAAAATACCATTGGGTAATTGAAAGTTAAAGTTCCAAACCTCTGGATGATCTATACTCGTTTAATCTATTCGTTTAAGAGATTAATCCCTACTTTGATCATTTCAGATGTTTTTTTCAATCTTTTGTATGTATGGAGAAGTGCAAAAAAATTCTTCTATTTTAATTTGTATTTTCAAGACAAACAGTTAAATCCAACACATGGATTGAGCATATCACACTAAAAAAAAAAATTAGAAATAGGAAATGTAATAATTAAGTTTCAAACTTTATTTTCTCAAATATGTGAAAAAGGGAGATACCTAGAGGGTATTTAAGTAATATAAAGGTTAATACGTCAATATTTATAATTTTTTTAATAATTCAATCATACAAATATGAAGAACAAACAATTTTTTTATATAATTGGTCTATCAATGACTTTATATTAATAAAATTTTAATAAATCTAAGTCGTCCAAAAATTTATTTATTTGACAAAGTTACAACAATGATGTTACATAATCTCAAATATAATAAAAATTTATAATATCTCATATTTTTATACGATCTTTCCATCCGTACAATAAAATTTTGTTAAAAGATCAAAATAAAATCATTACATGCTATATATCCAAAGAATATATGTTATATATGTAAGACCCCGAATTTATGAAATAAAAATTTATTATTTTCTTTATGATTATTTTTCTAAATAGTGAAGTGCTTAATTGTTATAAATGATAGTTAAGGGTGTTATATGCAAATTATCTGATAAATATTATGTCGAGAAATATTCCTTTTGTCGGGGAATATTCTTGCTGTCGGGGAATATTATATTCGGTACCGTACGACGGCGCCGAAATGGCAATATTGTCAACGATAGTGGGCCCCACAACGGGTTAACTGTCGGATATAGAAAGTGATAGAAATTGGCGGCAAAACTTTAACCAATAACTGTTGAAATACCCGGTGATAAAAAGAACAGTAAAACGCGTTATTCCACAGTAGTACACGGTATTCCACAGTAGCTCACGATGTTGCACAGTGCTTTATATTATTGATTCAATAATTGATAAAGTAACAATTGCATAGTATCTTGATTCAATAATTGTTAATTAGCATCTGCATAATATATTTTACTATTTGTCACGACACTGTAACTTATATCATTCGATAGGATATTTTAGCATTATCGACAATGTCTAGAAATTCTGTCAAGGAAAGGGGTTATTTAATTGCGCGCCATTTTTTATGGAAGGCCCCCTCTTTCCTGGGAATAATCTGGTTGTCAGTATTGCGAGTATATGCTATCTGTGATATTAATACATTTAACACAATAATACAGAAAAATGGATTTATTGTGATAATGGAGTTATTTTTTATGGTTTTATCTTTTGATAATGGATTAATTTTTGAATAAATGGATGGATGATATTAATGGAAGAAAAAATGGATGGATGATATTAATGGAAGAAAAAATGGATGGATGATATTAATGGAAGAAAAAATGGATGGATGATATTAAAAGAATATGGGGAAAAGACCAAAATGCCCTCACCTTGATTTTCCTATAAATAGGGAGAGTTTGCTTAAGAAATTTTCACACCTTCATTGCTTATACTTACTCTCTCTCTAAATTTCTGAAGTTCTCTTAGTGTGCTAGGCTATTGTGAGTATTTGTGAGAATACTAGTATTATCCGAAGTTAGTAAACTTCATAGAAAGTAACATCCAGTCACTTGTTAACTAAGGTAGGGAATATCATTTCTTTCATACTCACATATAATATCATTTGTTTTCGTGTTCGTAAGTGATATTATACTCATAAAGGTTGTTATTCATTCTGTATTAATTTGTGGGGATAACCTGGTCGTGCGGTATGACGCATGCCTGGTGAATATCCTTTTGTATCCAACCCTTATTATTCTATGGGAATAACCTGTAAGTACGAGTGTCGTACCTGGTGAATACCCTTCTGTATTCATTCCTTATTAATCTGTGGGTATAACCTGTTCGTGCGGATTGACGCATACCTGGTGAATAACCCGTCGTATTCATTACTTATTAATCTGTTGTGGAAATAATCTGTCTACGCGAATTATCGCATGACAGGTGAAAATCCATTGCAGTTTCATATATTCTGTTATACTCATATAACTTATCATTTCTTTTGTACTCTTTAAGGGATATCTTTTTCTTTCACATTTCTCCATTTAAGATAAGAAATCTTTGTTTGTTTCCAAAACCTTATTTTTAAATGGAGAAAATCCCTGAAAATTAGTAGAATATCCGTAATAGTTTGTGCTTCATCTAATATCTTTTCACTTGAATCTTTCTATACGTTATAGTTGAAGCATGAAATAATTTCTTGAATATCATTCTTGAATTTGACTCCACAATTTAGTTATCGTGTTGGCAATTTGGTCAATCTTTGATACTGATTAAATTATAAAGTTTTTCTTATCCTTAATCTCACTGTATCATTGTCATCATCCTCATCCTCATACTTAAATTGTGGTGATAGTTCTCTTTGGCCCGTAGTGCAAAGATGAACTGGCGTGACATGATTTTGACCAAACTGTGTATTGGTATAATCATGACTTTTTGTGTTACAAACAAAGGCGTATGGTGAAAATTCTCTTTGGCCGTAGTGCAAAGATGAACTGGCGTTTGGCATGATCATGACCGGTGATGTTATAAATAAATATCTTTGGCACGTAGTGCAAAGAGAGGCTGTTGAATATAAACTGTTGATTTGGATGTTCATAAACAGGAATTGTTGATTGGTGTTACAGGGATAAAATATTGGTGGTGATCCTTTAATTTATAGAAGATGGTAGATATTATAATCTACTTGACTCTTCTAATGGATTGTTGGTTCCGCTGCAATTGTTGTTGTTGAACAATTAAAATATCTTTAAATCTCTGATTTAATTCTGTTGAAGACTAAAGATAAATTTTATTCTTCATTATCTTAGTCATGATATTTCTTACTGGGCTATTTGAGCTCACCCTTTTCAGTTTTGTCCCATTGTTCTTCTCAGGAAAGGAAAATGTAGCTGGGACTAGCCGGGGAGTGGAGTGATGGACCGAGTTAGTGGTTGTCCTCATCAAGTTATGACATAGTTTAATAATGATTGTACTGGAGACTTAAAACATGTGTTGCCGTCTTTTTACGGCATTGTAATAATTTGGGTTTGGATACTGTGGTACCATACGGTACGATATTTGTATGGAAGTCATAGTATGTGTGTGGTCGTATTTTGCACGACAAATATTAGTTGTAAATGGGAAAATTCGTATTTGTATTTGTATTTTTGTAGAATGTTATTGGCGACTCAAAATGGGTTGTGTGGACCTATTTTGGGGGCGTCACAGTTGGTATCAGAGCTTAGGGATATGATCTCTGGTAGAGATCTGGGATTAGAACTAGGAGGGGAGAGATGAGTAAAATCCTTCGCTAGTGTGTCCTACCTAAGCTATTTTTGTTATTTAAGTAATTGGTTTGGTTATAGGGATAAGATGTTGCATGTCTATTTCTTTAACTAATCTTTGTTTTGTGATCACATTTCAGAATGACATCTGAAAACCAAGAGATTCACTATGAGACTATTGTGGCTGAAAACCAGGAAGCCACAAATAATACGGGTGCAAACTCAGAACACCATGATGCTAATCATGATGCTAACAACCGGATGAATGATGATTTTTTTAGGAACTTCATGCAATACATGCAGAACCAGGCGAGAAGAGCTCCTGTCTACAATACTGGCAGAAACGCTGATAATGTACGGATGGTCACTGCCAAGCAGTTCAAAGAATTGGGACCACCTGAATTTTTCGGCAAGCCAGATCCACTCAAGGCAGAGTCGTGGCTTAAACAATTAACGAAGATATTTGATGTACTGCGTTGCACGGACGACCAAAAGGTTCCTTTTGCCACCTTCATGTTGCGAGGAGAAGCAGATCATTGGTGGGAATCGGTGAAACGTACCCATCGCTCGGCACTCGAGATGTCTTGGGTCCAGTTCCAGGAATTATTTAACGAGAAGTATTTCCCGAAAATTATTCGTCATATGAAGGAGGTAGAATTCATCAAACTGGAACAGAACAACATGACGGTGTCACAGTACGAAGCCAAGTTCGCCAAGCTGTCGCGTTTTGCATCCCATTTGGTGGACACTGAGAAACGGATGACACAAATGTTCCTACGAGGTTTGAAACCAGAGATTCGCCAATATCTCGTTTCTCATAAAATTTGTATATACGCAGATGCTGTGGATAGGGCTCAAGTAGTGGAGCAGGAAAGAGGACTACTACATCCAGGAAGCAACACCCAACCACGAGAGCAAAATCATGGTAATAATCGTAATGGTGGCAGCAATTATCGAAATAATGATAATCAGCGAGGAGGGAATCACAACACCGGAAATGGTAACCACTTCGGTGGTAATCCTGGCCCGGATAACAGAAGGAGTGAGTCAAGTGGCAACAATTCCAAGAAGAGGAGATTCAACAACAACCATGGAAAGGCACCAACGTCAGTGCCAGCACCAGTACCAGTTTCAAAGGAAGGAGAACGACCACCTGTTAGATATTTCAGGTGTGGGAAGGAAGGACACATCAGTCCAAATTGTACACAAGCGCCATCCCAAGTATGTTACAATTGTGGAAAGGAAGGCCATATAGCTCGCTTTTGTCATGCAGCGAAGTCAAGTCCAGCTGCGATGATGACACCGAAGGCGGTCACGGACAAGTCAAAGTCTGTGGTCCAGGGGAGAGCTTTTGTTGTGACGTCACAAAAAGCGCAGAATTCGAACGAGGTTATAACGGGTAAACTACTTATTAACTCTTATGAAGTCTATGCCTTATTAGATACTGGTTCTACCCACTCTTTTATTTCACCAACATGTGCTCAACGCTTGAATTTGACTCCTGAAAAATTAGATTTTGACTTATCTGTCGAAACACCATTAGCGCAAACATTCGTTACATCTACGGTCTATAAATCTTGCTTTGTTCAAATCGGCACCCTCACATTACCTGTTGATCTTATCTCCTTAAACATGCATGAATTTGATGTGATTTTAGGAATTGATTGGTTAACTGTTCATCATGCTAAAATTGATTGCTTTCGTAAGGTTATTAGTTTTCATATTCCTAATCAACCTATTATGCGAATTCAAGCAACCCAACCATTGAAATCAATAACCATCATTTCTAGTCACAAAGCCATTCGTTTATTTGAAAAAAAACGGATGTCAAGCCTTCTTAGCCCATGTAACGGATTTAAATAAAAGTACGTCAGATTTGAAAAATATTTCTGTTGTTAATGAGTTCCCTGACGTATTTCCCGAAGAACTTCCTGGCCTACCCCCAGACCGTGAAATTGAATTTTGTATCGACCTTGAACCTGGTACGAAACCCATTTCCAAAACCCCATATCGAATGGCCCCTATTGAACTTCAAGAGTTAAAGGTCCAACTACAGGAGTTGTTAGACAGCGGTTTCATACGTCCGAGTACATCGCCTTGGGGTGCTCCTGTTTTATTCGTAAAGAAGAAAAGGACGGGAGTATGAGACTTTGCATTGACTATCGGAGTTAAACCATGTCACCATCAAAAAATAAGTACCCGTTACCTCGCATTGATGACCTGTTTGACCAGTTACAAGGTGCTCAATTCTTTTTCAAAGATCAATCTTCGTTCTGGATATCATCAGTTGAAAGTTAAAGCTGATGACATTCCAAAGACTGCCTTTAGAACTCGGTACGGGCATTATGAATTTCTGGTCATGTCTTTTGGATTGACTAATGCTCCTGCTGCTTTCATGGATATGATGAACCGGATATTCAAGGAATATTTGGATCATTTCGTGGTTGTTTTCATTGATGACATTCTCATATATTCTAAAAGTCGTGAAGATCATGAGCAACACTTGAGGCTGATACTCCAAAAGCTTCGTGAAAACAAGCTATATGCTAAGTTGAAGAAATGTGAATTCTGGCTTGAGGAAGTTGCATTCCTTGGTCACTTGGTTTCTAAGGAAGGAATCTCGGTTGACCCGGCGAAGATTGAAGCAGTATCAAATTGGGAACAACCCAAGTCAGTAACCGAAGTACGAAGCTTTCTGGGTCTAGCCGGTTATTATCGGAGATTCGTAGAAGGATTTTCTCGAATAGCCGTTCCATTAACTCAACTGACTCGGAAAAGCACAACATTCAAATGGAGCGAAGAATGCGAGAAGAGTTTTCAAGAACTCAAAAGAAGGCTCATTTCAGCACCTGTATTGGCAATACCTTCAGGATCGGAAGGATTTGTCATCTACAGCGACGCTTCAAACAAAGGACTAGGTTGTGTTCTCATGCAACATGGGAAGGTTATAGCCTATGCGTCTCGGCAACTCAAGGAATATGAGAGGAATTATCCTACTCATGATCTAGAGTTGGCAGCAGTTGTTTTCGCGTTGAAGATTTGGAGACATTACTTGTATGGGGAGAAAGTGGAGATCTATACAGACCACAAAAGTCTCAAATATTTCTTCACCCAGAAGGAAATCAACATGCGACAACGATGTTGGCCCGAGCTGTTGAAGGATTACGACCATACCATTCAATACCATCCTGGAAAGGCGAACGTAGTAGCTGACGCATTGCGTAGAAGAACGTCTGCAAGTACGAGTACGATGCTGACAACGTAAAGGCCCATTTTGGATGACTTACAAAGGATGAATATAGAGTTAAAGACTCCACGAACCCACGTGAAGATGATAACGTATACAAGCAGCACAAGATCGACAAAAGAGTTATGATGATCTTCATCGAAGAGACGAGGAATTCAATGTCGGAGATCATGTATTTTTACGTGTTGCTCCGTGGAAAGGTGTTACGCGATTCGGAAAGACAGGAAAACTTAACCCTCGATTTATCGGTCCATTTGAAATCCTCGACCGAGTAGGAACTGTGGCCTACAGACTCACCTTATCGCCGAGTATGTCTCGTGTTCATAATGTTTTTCATATATCCATGCTACGTAAATATGTGAAAGATCCAAACCACATTATTGAGTTAGAACCAGACGAGATAGCAGAGGATTTGACGTACGAAGAGATACCTGTCAAGGTCTTGGATAAGAAGGAACAGATTCTACGATCAAAGGTTATACCTCAAGTCAAAGTTTTATGGAGAAACCATGATGTTGAGGAAATGACCTGGGAGTTAGAATTTGAAATGAGAGCAAAGTATCCTCACCTTTTCGAAATGCCAGGTACGTACGTCAATTTCGAGGACGAAATTTCATAAGGAGGGGAGATTGTAAGACCCCGAATTTATGAAATAAAAATTTATTATTTTCTTTATGATTATTTTTCTAAATAGTGAAGTGCTTAATTGTTATAAATGATAGTTAAGGGTGTTATATGCAAATTATCTGATAAATAGTATGTCGAGAAATATTCCTTTTGTCGGGGAATATTCTTGCTGTCGGGGAATATTATATTCGGTACCGTACGACGGCGCCGAAATGGCAATATTGTCAACGATAGTGGGCCCCACAACGGGTTAACTGTCGGATATAGAAAGTGATAGAAATTGGCGGCAAAACTTTAACCAATAACTGTTGAAATACCCGGTGATAAAAAGAACAGTAAAACGCGTTATTCCACAGTAGTACACGGTATTCCACAGTAGCTCACGATGTTGCACAGTGTTTTATATTATTGATTCAATAATTGATAAAGTAACAATTGCATAGTATCTTGATTCAATAATTGTTAATTAGCATCTGCATAATATATTTTACTATTTGTCACGACACTGTAACTTATATCATTCGATAGGATATTTTAGCATTATCGACAATGTCTAGAAATTCTGTCAAGGAAAGGGGTTATTTAATTGCGCGCCATTTTTTTATGGAAGGCCCCCTCTTTCCTGGGAATAATCTGGTTGTCAGTATTGCGAGTATATGCTATCTGTGATATTAATACATTTAACACAATAATACAGAAAAATGGATTTATTGTGATAATGGAGTTATTTTTTTATGGTTTTATCTTTTGATAATGGATTAATTTTTGAATAAATGGATGGATGATATTAATGGAAGAAAAAATGGATGGATGATATTAATGGAAGAAAAAATGGATGGATGATATTAATGGAAGAAAAAATGGATGGATGATATTAAAAGAATATGGGGAAAAGACCAAAATGCCCTCACCTTGATTTTCCTATAAATAGGGAGAGTTTGCTTAAGAAAATTTTCACACCTTCATTGCTTATACTTACTCTCTCTCTAAATTTCTGAAGTTCTCTTAGTGTGCTAGGCTATTGTGAGTATTTGTGAGAATACTAGTATTATCCGAAGTTAGTAAACTTCATAGAAAGTAACATCCAGTCACTTGTTAACTAAGGTAGGGAATATCATTTCTTTCATACTCACATATAATATCATTTGTTTTCGTGTTCGTAAGTGATATTATACTCATAAAGGTTGTTATTCATTCTGTATTAATTTGTGGGGATAACCTGGCCGTGCGGTATGACGCATGCCTGGTGAATATCCTTTTGTATTCAACCCTTATTATTCTATGAGAATAACCTGTAAGTACGAGTGTCGTACCTGGTGAATACCCTTCTATATTCATTCCTTATTAATCTGTGGGTATAACCTGTTCGTGCGGATTGACGCATACCTGGTGAATAACCCGTCGTATTCATTACTTATTAATCTGTTGTGGAAATAATCTGTCTACGCGAATTATCGCATGACAGGTGAAAATCCATTGCAGTTTCATATATTCTGTTATACTCATATAACTTATCATTTCTTTTGTACTCTTTAAGGGATATCTTTTTCTTTCACATTTCTCCATTTAAGATAAGAAATCTTTGTTTGTTTCCAAAACCTTATTTTTAAATGGAGAAAATCCCTGAAAATTAGTAGAATATCCGTAATAGTTTGTGCTTCATCTAATATCTTTTCACTTGAATCTTTCTATACGTTATAGTTGAAGCATGAAATAATTTCTTGAATATCATTCTTGAATTTGACTCCACAATTTAGTTATCGTGTTGGCAATTTGGTCAATCTTTGATACTGATTAAATTATAAAGTTTTTCTTATCCTTAATCTCACTGTATCATTGTCATCATCCTCATCCTCATACTTAAATTGTGGTGATAGTTCTCTTTGGCCCGTAGTGCAAAGATGAACTGGCGTGACATGATTTTGACCAAACTGTGTATTGGTATAATCATGACTTTTTGTGTTACAAACAAAGGCGTATGGTGAAAATTCTCTTTGGCCGTAGTGCAAAGATGAACTGGCGTTTGGCATGATCATGACCGGTGATGTTATAAATAAATATCTTTGGCACGTAGTGCAAAGAGAGGCTGTTGAATATAAACTGTTGATTTGGATGTTCATAAACAGGAATTGTTGATTGGTGTTACAGGGATAAAATATTGGTGGTGATCCTTTAATTTATAGAAGATGGTAGATATTATAATCTACTTGACTCTTCTAATGGATTGTCCGTTCCGCTGCAGTTGTTATTGAATAATATCTTTAAATCTCTGATTTATTTCGGTTGAAGGCTAAAGATAAATTTTATTCTTCATTATCTTAGTCATGATATTTCTTACTGGGCTATTTGAGCTCACCCTTTTCAGTTTTGTCCCATTGTTCTTCTCAGGAAAGGAAAATGTAGCTGGGACTAGCCGGGGAGTGGAGTGATGGACCGAGTTAGTGGTTGTCCTCATCAAGTTATGACATAGTTTAATAATGATTGTACTGGAGACTTAAAACATGTGTTGCCGTCTTTTTACGGCATTGTAATAATTTGGGTTTGGATACTGTGGTACCATACGGTACGATATTTGTATGGAAGTCATAGTATGTGTGTGGTCGTATTTTGCACGACAAATATTAGTTGTAAATGGGAAAATTCGTATTTGTATTTTGTAGAATGTTATTGGCGACTCAAAATGGGTTGTGTGGACCTATTTTGGGGGCGTCACAATATACCCTAGAGAGTATCTCTCGCAAGCCTTTCAAATGTTTGATCTTCACTCATCTTCTACTTAAAATATGTATGTAAATACAAAATAGTTATTTTCGTGGGTAAGTATAGATATTTTTACAAAATTTCTCACACATAAGTGTATGACTTATTTACTATTTATTTAAGGAGGATTTTATAAAAATATTATTTTTACGTATAAAACACCAATTTTTTTTATATATAAGTGTTGATTTACTAGAGTAAAAATGATGCTGCGCGCCAAAGCAATTATGCATTTAACAAACTTTGTAGTAATTATTCTAGGAACACTTAATATTTTAAAAGATAATTATTATTCTGATAATAATATTTTTGCTCTGATAATTATATGGTATAATCTCATAAGATCTAAACCAGTAAATTCATAACTTAAAAATCCTAATTAGAGAACTGTACTTTTCTTGTTTCGTCTTTATTCTCTAATCCCTTGATTTTCTTATCTAAGACCTTGAAATTTTTGATACATCGAATGAGATGCATATTCAAATGAGACGATTCAGACCAGAGTAACTCGAATTTAACTAAAAAAACTCGAGTAACTCAATAAGTACTCATATTTATTTATTAAAATGAGTAAAATACAATAATACCCCTTGTAAATATTCATAATAACACCCGCTTCCCTTCTAATTTCTTAACTAACAATTAGTACTCCTCTTGTCAATAAAATATAACACACTATCCCTAATGTGGTTGATATCAACAAATGTCAACTAAATATTTTCATATAATGTCCAAAACACCCTCAAATTATTTGTGGAGAATTATAACTTCAAAAATGATGATAATTAATGTACCCACTAAACATAAATTTGCATATTTTTTATTTTTATTTAACTTGATACAATTAATTAAATTATAAACTTGTGTATTAAACAGTATAAATGTCATACATTAAAAGTAAAGTCATATTCTTTTTACTAATTAGATTTCTCAAAGATTAAAATTATATTTTGATATAATTTTTTGTTATTAAAACAGCAAAATCTCAATACCCTAAAAAACTGAAAATTAACCACCAACATAACCTTTTTATTTTATTTTTCACAAACATTAAAGTTTACACAAACACAAACTTAGGCAAAAATTTACAGTAAAAAATTGAATTTTACTATTCATATAAAACATTCAGCTAAAAAAGTATGTTAAAGTTATTTTTCTCAAATATTAAATTAACTGTAAATCACACTTTAGGCACAATTTTTTTATAAAAAAAATGAAAAGAGAAAAAAAAAGAAAAAAAAAGAAGCTTTATTTACAAGACGAAGGTGTAATTTAACAAAATGTATCAAATTAAAATATTACAAATTTTGACATATACTCGACATAAATTTAACAAATGAAAATCTTAATTTGTACTACAAAATTCAAATAATAGTTTTCATGGATATACACAACAACTAAAATATCAACATACGGACCCATTTTGCACCAGTTACAACAACCCATTAATAATTTAATTCTAAAATTCCTAATGTTCGTAATTTTTTTCCAAAAGTTTGCATTAATTAAATTTACTTTAATATTTCATAAATTACCAACAATTTGAATGTGCGGAAGACAAATGTTAATTATAAACAAAACAATAATTAAAAATATATTAATTTATAATTTGATAACATACAAGGGTAATTATATAACTCTATTTATTTTGTTAACCTTAAATACTTGTAGGGTACTAATTGTTACTTAAATAACTAAAAGGGAAGTGACTGTTATTATAATTGTCTAGAGAGGGTTTCATTGTATTTTATTCTATTAAAATTGGATCTTCTTATTTATACTTATCTTTCAATTTTTTTAATGCACATTTAACAACATAAATATTATATTTAGTGATATCATAAAATTCGTCGTAAAAAATGTATCACTTTTTCCTTCTTTAAAATTAATATTTATATCACTAAATATATATTAAAAAAAATTAAAAAATAAATATAATAAAAAGAATCTTAATCCATATTTATACAAGCCAAACCGAGTCAAGCTCGAGGAACCAGTCAATGGAGTATGGACTTGATTTAGTTGATTAGAGCAAATCCAATGCAAGTTTTAAAATGGCTATAGCCATTGTTATATTTTGAGACCAAAAAGTGCTTTTTGGTGTTAAAATAGAACTCAGTCTCCAGTGGTTGGTTTCATATTAGCACCAAAAAGTGCTATAAGGTATGTCCAATATTTGATTTTCTGGTAAAGTGCTATAATTTGTGAGTTATCAATGATGACTATAGTCATCCTTGGTTCTATATTTAGAACCAAGTATAGCATTTTGCCATTTTAGAACTAAGTATAGCACCCCGTTAGATTTGTGTTTTTGCCAATTGGTGCTATAATTTAACTATAGAACCAAGTATAACACCCCCGTTGGATTTGCTCTTGTAACACCAAACCGTAAGGGGCTGGATCGATAATTAAGAGATTCATAGGGGTAAAATCGTCCTTAAAAGGGTGGCGTGCTTTAACGGTATAAAGCTCCTTCAAAAAGTTTTCGAGTCACCCTGTAAATGCACAGAGTCCCCTACTCCTATACACACAGTCACACACAATACATTGTACTACCACACCCACAATCCCTCTCTCCTCTTTTTCTTTTCCTGCAAAATTCAGGTATAGAGCGACAGCTTCATCAGAATAGCCACTGATCATCATCATTCATCACAATAAATATATATAGATATAGAGAGATAAAGAGAGAAAATGAGGGAGATATATATAGAGATAAAGCATGGAGATCTCGAGATTCGCGCCTTAGAGATCTTCGCGGATCAGGAGGATTAAAGGCAAAGGCGGGCGAGAATTAAGACCATTTTCTACTGATGAAACATGAAATGAGCTGGGTCCTGTAGATTTTACTGGGTTGTTGGCGTATAATTATGTGACTGCATCATCAATGTGAATCATAAAGGCTTTGAAAAATTAATTCAATTGGGTAAAATTGCATTGAGCTCGATTCTCGAGGTGGGGTTGTTTAAGAATATGTTGTGGGTTCTATAGAGAGCCAGACAGTGAATTTTGTCTCTCTATGCTTTGATTTCTAGAGAGAGAAACATCCAAAAACCCTCCAGTTTGTTGTTTGTCCTCCCTGTACACTGTGAGTTGGTGCCTTGAAGGTCTGTGAAGAGGGTTTGCTGGGGTAATTTCAGAGGACTGCAGTGGGTAATTTAGGAAGAAAATGAAGTTTATGAAGTTGGGTTCCAAGCCTGATGCATTTCATGCTGAAGGCAACTCAATCAGGTAATTGGGTTTTTTTGTTTTTTTACCTTTTTTCTCCTTTTCCCTTGCATTCAGTAATCTAAGATCTTATTTGATTCTCCATTACTATAAATTTTTTTCTGTATATTATACAAATTTTTGCATTTTTGCATATTTTGCTTCCTGGCCTAACTATTTAACGGCAAGAGCTGTAGCATGTATTTTTATTTTATCTTAAATTTCATATTTTCTTGCAATTTTTTGGTACAAGTTTCTAGCAATTTCTTGTTATGACATGATGTCTCTTTTTTATTTTGTTTGCCAAAATTAGAAAAATATATGTATATTACATATGAAGTTGTGATTATTTAGTCTAAAACTTTCAGGTGTGGATTCTGAATCCTTTAAATAAGTTGAAAAAAATGATACTTTAGTGCATGGGAGAATATAAATTTACTTTTTACGTCTGTCCAGTGTTTTTTTCTAGAGGTTTTTGGGCTTGGGTTGCATGAGACCACTAAAGAGGTGGTCCAGGTGGTCCAAGTCTTGAACTGTCCTGATTTTGATGAGGTGGTGGACCAGTTATGGATAAAGTCATATAGGCCACATGAGCAAAGTCATTATTAGAGTATAAACCACTCTAGCAGGGGGCGATGTTAAGGGTCAAAATTTTTGTTTTCAAAAAGTGTCTTAAATAATGTTTTAAATAACGTGTCATCAGGTTAGATAGATATCACGTAATTGACAATGTCCTAAATTATTATTAAAATATTTAATGTCAAGTCATTTGAAACCTATTTGAGACAATTTGAGACTCATAACATTACTCTTTGAGAAATTCACATATTTCACATATTCTCTTCGTTTCATATTATTGGATCATTATTGACTTTTTTTAAGTCATCTTGAGAGAATTTTAAATTCAAAATTGACATAGACTTTTTTAATTTTAATCAAATACAATTGTAAACTAACTAAAAAGTATTACTCATTGTAAGTTTTTATCGTTTCATAAATTTTAATAAGTAATCTCAATTTTGAATTTAAAAATGTCTCAAATTGACTTTCAAAAGTCAATAATAGTCAATAGTCATATAATTTGAAATGGAGGGAGTATAATACAAGGGAAGGGAGTACATATTTGAATACTTATAGTTTTATACACATATAACATCCAGATCCACCACGTTCCATTGAAATTCCCTATAAAAAATGTCTTTTTGGATAATTACATACTTTGATTTTTTTCAATTGGCATGAATTTTGGTGGTATCAAAATGGAGTTCCTAGTTTGTTATTTCCCAGTTTGTTATTTCCATATCTTCCAGGTGGTGACCCACCTTTTGTGGGGCCATCTTTAAAGAAATTTAATATATTTACTTGGAGCCCGTTCGGCAACGATTTATTTTAAAATGACTTAAAGTTAAAATATAAGTTGACTTATAAGTTTGTGACTTATAAGTAAAAGCGTTCGGCAATAATTTGACTTATAAGTTAGAAATTAAGTTAAAATAAGTTACGAAGGTGTTCGGCTCATAATGACTTATAAGTTAAAATTAAATGTGAAGATTACTAAAAAGGACATTAATAAAAAGAGGGGCAAAATAGATATTACATTTGGTCAAACTAATTTATTTTAAAATGATCATTTTAAAATAAGTTATAACTACTTATTTTTTTTGACTTAAAAATCAACTTATAAGTAGTAAAATAAGTCATTGCCAAACAGAGAAATAGTGGCAAATGACTTATAAGCTCGTCAAACCAACTTGTAAGTCACTGCCGAACATGCTCTTAGAGTATCCTTAGATGTATGCATGTCAAATGATGGGATGGAACAAAGTTAAATTAGTTGTTTTGTTCATATTGATTGAGAATGCCTATCCCTGTAACTTGCCTTGTTTGTTTGTATTAATAGAAGTTTTGAATGGCCTTGCACACCAATTGATCTCAGTTGGGCAATCAAGGCATAAAGAAACATAAAAATGTATAATTCAATTCCCAAGTTTTATTTTAGTAAAGTAAATTTAGCAAATTTGTAGCTAATCCTAAATTATCATTCTATGTTATTTATGTAGATTTTTTGGTTTTTGTGATTTTATCCTGAACAATCGTTATTGGATATTAGTTTTAGCTGGTATCTATATATGATTTTAAGCGTACCTAAAGTAAAGTATCATGCGAGGCCACCATATTTCAGAAGCATCTTGCCTCTTGGGCCATGAAACCTTTGATTATCTGGGGAGCTCGAGTTAGTTCCAGTTGTGGGAGCTAAAGGTGGTTATGAAACATTTTTTCTTTACGGTGGCTGAGTGAACTCAGATTCTTTTAAAATTGTAAATTGGTTGCAAGCACAATTCTTTATTTGGAAAGTAAACTGATTAAAGACTCGAAGTCGAAGCAAACAGTCTTGACTTTTGTGTGAACATGTTGAATCAATTCAATCCTCCCGATACATAAGCCATTTGTTAGTGGAAGTTCACATAAAAATCTAAGTAAGCCAACATTGTATGCCTTCACTTTAAGAAGCTAGTAAATTGAAAATTCTAGGGAATATATAGTTGACCTTTTTAACATTATACCTTTTGACAAAATCATATTAGAGTTTTTTTTTTTTTTTTTAATAAAAATTAGTAAAAGCCATATTAGAGTTTTGTCCTTATATTCTCCCCTTTCATAGCAACTCTGTAACCATGGGTGGGTCATTTCAGGCCATTTTTTAGAGATGGTCTAAGACATATAAGGGTGATAAGGGATGTGCTTTTTTAGAGATTGTATGCCTTCACTTTAAGAAGCTAGTAAATTGAAAATTCTAGGGAATATATAGTTGACCTTTTTAACATTATACCTTTTGACAAAATCATATTAGAGTTTTTTTTTTTTTTTTTAATAAAAATTAGTAAAAGCCATATTAGAGTTTTGTCCTTATATTCTCCCCTTTCATAGCAACTCTGTAACCATGGGTGGGTCATTTCAGGCCATTTTTTAGAGATGGTCTAAGACATATAAGGGTGATAAGGGATGTGCTTTTTTTGTTGGTTGATACTCCACTATATTGATTTGATGAGGCTTCATTGATGGTCAACTACCAACAGTTCGTAAAAGTGTAAGCTTCTAGAGTAGAAGGTTTGATTTTGATGATCATCGTTGTTTAAATTGGTCAAAGTTGCAATAATCTCTAGCTGCTAGTAGTATATGCAGTTTCATACTTCCATGAATGTTAAGGAGCAAGCAGTCCTTTATGTGTGGTATAGCATAATTATGAACTATAGCAACTTTAGTTTATCATTGCCGTGCTAACCTGTAAGCTGTGAATTTGTGATAGATAGTACGGGTGTATTTAATTCTTTATCACTCAATTTGTAGATAAGATTTTGTATATTATGTAGTCCTGTTTTTACATCGATATAAAAATAATGTAGTTAATAATGCAGGTATATGTCATCTGATTTGGCAACAGATGTTACAATCATAGTTGGCGAAGTGAAGTTTTATTTACACAAGGTAATCCTTGTTAAACTGTTTTATTAAATGAAACCACTACATCTGCATGTTTGAAGTACCTCTCTCTCTCTCTCTCCCTCTCCCTCTCTCCCTCTCTCTCTCCCTCTCTCTGCTTTAAATTTGCTGTACAAATTTAACCTTGGTGATGTTTTCGGATTAACTTATACATTATATATCAGTTATGCTTGAATAAATGTAAAGTTTTCATTTTTATTTGCTCTTTGGTGAAAATGTGGTGGAACCGCCCCGAACCATGTCACCTCAAAAATCCTTAAAAGATTTGGAAACATTATGTACTGCATGTATTTAA
This sequence comes from Aralia elata, assembly GCA_034770075.1. NCBI lineage: Eukaryota > Viridiplantae > Streptophyta > Magnoliopsida > Apiales > Araliaceae > Aralia > Aralia elata. Next base: position 42,334,915 of record CM068386.1, on the reverse strand, counting down.
CCACCAAGCAGAGTTTTGGCTGTTTGGGAATAACTGAACTTGGTAATTAGTGGATCCTGTTCATTCTTTATTGTAGCTTAGGGATGTGGCAGAAGGAAACTTCACTTGATATCTTTTGATACTCTTTGTGCCTGTTTGTTCCATTTCCAGTTTAAATCAACCCACAATGTTTCCCACTTGTTCATAGCTTTTTAAGGTAACACAATTTCCTTAGAAGAATGTTGCACAAAATCTGTACATAACAAGAAGTAATTTTCAAGGGGAAAGAAATTAACTAGATCTTCAAAACAAATGTACCATCTTCCATGACTAGGTAATGCAATTGGTCAATTATTAAAAGTTTCACCAGAAAAATAAGCATAATGTTCTGCGCTTCCACTCTTATACCTAAAGATCATCTTCAATGCAGCACCAGTAATGAGAAGGCACTCATTGAAAGAAAAAAAAAATATTGTACGCATCTTTGTTTTATTCTGTCAGTATCTCATGCACGAGAAGATCAATTGAGTTTCTTTTTCTTATTTTTCCCCTATCATTTAGTTTCAAAAAATTTGTGACAGAAAGTTCTCCTCCTCGAGAGATCTCCTTTGTTTAGTCTTAACTCTGGTGCTCGAAGAGCATGTTTCTTGACTAAAGATTGCTGATTTTCAAATTACCAAAGATAAGTATAGATCTCTGCTCCATCTATTCTGTGCATAAACCACAGAAACGTACTGTGAGGATCGGTAGCACCATGTAGTCCCAATTGTTCAGTGTTTGATTAGCATTAGAAACAATTATTTATATATTCCTAAAATGAGATCTGCTGCTTATTTGATTTTGCTGGTTTTCATAGACTGATTATATTTATATATATGTTGTTAAATTTATTACCTTTGCAGTTTCCTCTCTTGTCCAAGAGCAATCACTTGCAGAAACTAGTATCAAAAGCAAATGAGGATGATTCCAGTGAAATTTACTTATCTGATTTTCCTGGTGGGGCGAAAGCCTTTGCAATTTGTGCCAAATTCTGCTACGGAATAACGGTCACTCTCAATCCATACAATGTTGTGGCTGTCCGTTGCAGTGCAGAATACCTTGAGATGACTGAGGATGTTGACAGGGGAAATCTAATTTTCAAAATTGAGGTATTTCTCAATTCTGGTGTTTTTCGTAGCTGGAAAGATTCTATTATTGTTCTACAAACAACCACTAAACTTCTACCATGGTCTGAAGATCTAAAGGTTGTTGGGAGATGCATTGATTCCATAGCGTCTAAAACTTCTGTTGACCCCTCAAGTATAAACTGGTCCTATACTTATAATAGGAAATTAGCACTACCAGATAAAATAGTAATTGAAAACACAATGAAGTTCCATGAGAAACTTGATTCTGTTCCGAAGGATTGGTGGATTGAAGATATATGTGAACTGGAGATTGATCTCTATAGGCGAGTTATGATTGCTGTTAAATCAAAGGGAAGAATGGATGCCAATGTGATTGGGGAGGCATTGAAGACTTACGCAATAAGATGGTTGCCAGATTCATTGGATGCTTTGGTGTCTGAAATTCATCAGAGGAGAAACAAATCTTTGGTAGAAACAATTATATGCTTATTGCCTTCTGACAAAGGCATCGGTTGTTCTTCTAGTTTCTTGCTCAAATTATTGAAAGTTGGTATTCTGGTTGGAGCAGAAGATTCGTCAAGGGAAGATTTGGTTAAAAGGATCAGTTTGAAGCTGGATGAGGCTTCTGTTAATGATATAATGATCCCGGCACGAACTCCACAAACTACTATTTATGATGTTGAACTTGTGCACTGCCTTGTTCATCGATTTTTGATGAATGATAAATTTGGCCAGGATTTCGGTATTGTTGAGAAGGACGAGAAGCATAATGATGATTTTGTCTTAGGACATGGATCATTGTTGAGTGTTGGTAAATTGATTGATAGGTATCTTGCAGAAATTGCTGGTGATCCTAATCTCACTCTCTCCAGTTTTGTTGACTTATCGCAGTCGATTCCCCCTGCAGCAAGACCGATTCATGATGGACTGTATTGGGCCATTGACATCTATCTGAAGGTACGCTTTGTAGCACATATTCATTATGTTTATCTCCTTTTTTATTAGTAAGCTATAAAGGGCACCTTTTTGGGTTTCCTTTCCCTCAAAAATTTTACTTAAGACTATCAAGAGGAGATCTTTCTACCTTGCAAGGCTAAATGAATATAATGCATTTGCAATTGGTGGAGAAATTTATATTTCCATAACTAATCATATGAACTAGAGTTACCAGATACTCTTATTGACCTAGTGAACCACGTTTTGGTACTTGTGTTACCTAAATATGGTATTCTTACGTACAAATACTTTAAATTTAGTGTACCGAATTAGTTATATGTAGTTTACCTATAGTTGCACAAATATCAATGTTTTAATTTAGTATTGGATGCTTAAACATCACATTTGTACTAAATTATTTATAAAACAATTCAACTAAAAATCTTCTATTAATCTTAGTTATATTACATTTAGTTTGAAGGAGAATTACCAACTATAAACACTTCCATAAAGCTTACCTAGTGTATATGTAGTGTACTAGTACCCGTATAGGTTCCATGAACTAAAACAAACCGCGTTTAACACTCATCTGAATTCAACTGAATAGTCTTCCAAAAATATGTTGTCAAAAGGGCTATTGACAGAAGCTACAACCTCAGTCCATTAATTTCTGCATCCTTTTGAATGTGAAAATGATTATTGAACAAAATACTGATTTATTATGTTTGCAGGAGCACCCAAGCTTGACAAAATCAGAAAGGAAGAAGTTATGCGGGCTGATGGATATCAAGAAATTGACTACGGATGTATCCATGCATGCAGCACAGAACGAGAGGCTCCCAGTCCGTGTTGTGGTACAAGTTCTCTTTTTTGAGCAGGTCAGAGCAGCTGCCGGGGTTCAAACCATTAACAGCAGCAGTCGGGATGTTTCTCTTAACACAACCAACACCGACGAAGATTTGGACAAGTCCGAGCCAGAGCAGTGCATTTGCCTCCAGAAACAAATGAGTCAGCTGAAAATAAAAGACAGGAATTTTCGAAAAAATGGTAAGTTACTTAAGAATGGCAGCAAAAACAAAAGTGCTATACAGTTGCTGCCATCTCGATCACGGAGAATTTTCGATAAGTTGTGGGTTGTAGGTAAAGGGCATGGAGTAGGGGAGAATAAGAGCTCTGAGACATCTTGTAGTTCCCAGAGTCCAACTTCAATGATTCAAGGGGAGACCACGTCTTTTACTAGAGACAGGAGGCATTCCATATCCTAGAGAAGTATTTAGTGGTTTGTATGAACTGAAAAAAAGTGAAGAAGATTCATCCATTGAAAGTGTAAAAAGTCGTAGGTTTTTATTGTATTAGATGATGTTTAATCTGCCAAGTGATCCATAATGTGGTTATGCTGAATAAAAGTTATCATTTTCATTTCTTGTGCTTTGTTTTTTCTATTACACCCATTTTTCCAAAAAATAAATTGTTATTGCTCAACTCAAAATTAATGTGTAGTCCTTTAATTTTAATTAATATAATGATGGATACTGTTAATGATAAATATTGTGTATTACTTATTGTAAGATTTTAATTCTTAATGAATAATCTCGGTTTTGTTAAAATGTCTTAAATTAATTTTAAAAAAAATAATAATAATTTTATAATTTGAAACAGAGGTATTATATGATAGTTAGTATTGTACGGTTGTTTGAACTAGCCTTCTCCTTGCGCAAAGACGCTCCTATTTGGGTTTTTTTGATAATTGGATCTCGAATTAGTGTGTGAATCATAAACTTATATTAAGTATAAGTTTGCGGTTCAAGAGAAATTATTCTTATTGAAATCAACTTGCAAGGATGTTTGGACTTCAAGCCATAAGGTAGCTTTTGGTTTACGTAATATGTAAGACCCCGAATTTATGAAATAAAAGTTTATTATTTTCTTTATGATTATTTTTCTAAATAGTGAAGTGCTTAATTGTTATAAATGATAGTTAAGGGTGTTATATGCAAATTATCTGATAAACAGTATGTCGGAAAATAATCTTTTTGTCGGGGAATATTCTTTCTGTCGGGAAATATTATATTCGGTATCGTACGACGGCGCCGAAATGGCAATATTGTCAATGATAGTGGGCCCCACAACGGGTTAACTGTCGAATATAGAAAGTGATAGAAATTGGCGGCAAAACTTTAACCGATAACTGTTGAAATACCCGGTGATAAAAAGAACAGTAAAACGCGTTATTCCACAGTAGCACACGGTATTCCACAGTAGCACACGGTGTCGCACAGTGTTTTATATTATTGATTCAATAATTGATAAAGTAACAATTGCACAGTATCTTGATTCAATAATTGTTACAGTAGCATCTGCATAATATTTTTATTATTTGTCACGACACTGTAACTCATATTATTTGATAGGATATTTTAGCATTATTGACAATGTCTAGAAATTCTGTCAAGGAAAGGGGTTATTTAATTGCGCGCCATTTTTATGGAAGGCCCCCTCTTTCCTGGGAATAATCTGGTTGCCAGTATTGCGAGTATATGCTATCTGTGATATTACTACATTTAACACAATAATACAAAAATAGATTTATTAATAATAAAATTTTTGATAATGGAATTATCTTTTTGATAATGGATTAATCTTTTTGAAAAAAATGGATGGATGATATAGATTAAAGAAAAAATAGATGGATGATATAGATTAAAGAAAAAATGGATGGATGATATAGATTAAAGAAAAAATGGATGGATGATATAAATTGAAGAAAAAATGGATGGATGATATTAAAAGAATATGCCAAGGGTATAAGCGTAATAAACCAAGAAAAGTTGGGGAAATGACCAAAATGCCCTCACCTTGATTTTCCTATAAATAGGGAGGGTTTGCTTAAGAAATTTTCACACCTTCATTGCCTATACTTCCTCTCTCTCTAAATTTCTTAAGTTCTCTTAGTGTGCTAGGCTATTGTGAGTATTTGTGAGAATACTAGTATTGTCCAAAGTTAGTAAACTTCATAGAAAGCAACATCCAGTCTTTTGTTAACAAAGGTAGGGAATATCATTTCTTTCATACTCATATATAATATCATTTGCTTTCATGTTCGTAAGTGATATTATACTCATAAAGGTTGTTATTCATTCTGTATTAATTTGTGGGGATAACCTGTCAGTGCGGCATGACGCATGCCTGGTGAATGTCCTTTTGTATTCATTCCTTATTATTCTGTGGGAATAACCTGTATGTACGAGTGTCGTACCTGGTGAATACCCTTATGTATTCATTCCTTATTACTCTGTGGGAATAACTTGTATGTACGAGTGTCGTACCTGGTGAATAACCCTTTGTATTCATTCCTTATTAATCCGTGGGTATAACCTGTCCGTGCGGATTGACGCATGTCTGGTGAATAACCCTTTGTATTCATTACTTATTAATCTGTTGTGGAAATAATCTGCCTACGCGGATTATCGCATGACGGGTGAAAATCCATTTGCAGTTTCATATATTCTGTTATACTCGTATAACGTATCATTTCTTTTGTACTCTTTAAGGGATATCTTTTTCTTTCACATTTCTCCATTTATGATAAGAATCTTTGTTTGTTTCCAAAACCTTATTTTTTAAATGGAGAAAATTCCTGAAAATTAGTAGAATATCCTTAATAGTTTGTGCTTCATCTAATATCTTTTCACTTGAATCTTTCTATTTCGTTTTATACGTTATAGTTGAAGCATGAAATAATTTCTTGAATATCATTCTTGAATTTGACTCCACAATTTGGTCATCGTGTTGGCAATTTGGTCAATCTTTGATACTGATTAAATTATAAAGCTTTTCTTATCCTTAATCTCACTGTATCATTGGCATCATCCTCATCCTCATACTTAAATTGTGGTGATAGTTCTCTTTGGCCCGTAGTGCAAAGATGAACTGGCGTGACATGATTTTGACCAAACTGTGTATTGGTATAATCATGACTTTTGGTGTTACAAACAAAGGCGTATGGTGAAAGTTCTCTTTGGCCCGTAGTGCAAAGATGAACTGGTGTTTGGCATGATCATGACCGGTGATGTTACAAATAAATATCTTTGACACGTAGTGCAAAGAGAGGTTGTTGAATATAAACTGTTGATTTGGATGTTCATAAACAGGAATTGTTGATTGGTGTTACATGGATAAAATATTGGTGGTGATCCTTTAATTTATAGAAGATGGTAGATATTATAATCTACTTGACTCTTCTAATGGATTGTTTGTTCCGCTGCAATTGTTGTTGTTGAACAATTAAAATATCTTTAAATCTCTGATTTAATTCTGTTGAAGACTAAAGATAATTTTTATTCTTCATTATCTTAGTCATGATATTTCTTACTGGCTATTTGTGCTCACCCTTTTCCTTTTTGTTCCATTGTTCTCCTCGGGAAAAGAGAGTGTAGCGGGGACTAGCCGGAGAATGGAGTGATGGTCCGAGATAATAGAAGTGTCTCAATACCTTACTATTAGTGTGACAATAAGTGTATTGAGAATTTAAGATGTATTTGTATTGTGTTGTCGTATTTTGCACAACACTTATTAGTTGTAAATGGGAAAATTCATATTTGTATTTGTATTTTGTGGAATGTTATTGGCGACTCAAAATGGGTTGTATGGACCTATTTTGGGGGCGTCACATAATACATTTATTATGATATAATGCAATGAACTACTTAATATAATAGTATTTGTTCATTATATTTATTTTGTTTGGTAACGTTCATACTTGAAATCCGTGAAGATTTATAAGTACATTACATTATTATTTTATTTTATTCATTAAAAATAAACATGTAATGGAATGAACGTTAGTTTAAGACCATGTAACTCTTTCTTTTGTAGAACCACTATGAAAGAGTGGTAATTTCGGGTGAAATTGTGAAAAATAATAATTATAACTTGATTGTGATTTGTTTTTTTTCTGGGGGGTGGACTATTGCATTATGAAAGTAATAAGCTAATACACCAATAAGAGAAAGTAATGAAAAACTTTTAAATTAATGTAACGAAATTACGTTCATAATATACTAATACATGTAACAAATTAATCAAACAAAAAAAAATATCATATCAATGTAATACCTTATTACATTATATGTTATTTTATCGATAGAATGCGAATCAAATACTACTTAAGAGTATCACATTACCACTCCCTTTAATAATATCCACTAATTCATAACTTAATTTGAGAGCCTTATTTTGACTCACTAATTCATAACTTAATTTATTTTGGCTCACTAATTCATAATTTAATTTTGAGAGCTTTATTTCAACCAAAGTTTTCTGAACAAGTGGGTCGTAATGTTTATTAATAATGCTCTCTCGATCCAAAACAAGAGAGTAGTCATGCTTACTAAGTTTTTGTTGAATGAAATCTTATCGACTTTGTATAAGGACGTATTCGGGTTCATCTTAATTAAGATCAAGATAATTTAGGATAAAGGCAACATGATCTCCTTTTTTATTTTTATTTCTTTTTTCTTTTTTCTTCTTATTTTTCATTAATCCTCAAACTATAGATGATTTTCATGTTTGATCCTATAACTAATTTTTTAACGTATTTCATGCTCCGACTTTATAATTTTTTAGAATTTTAGTACACACTACAAAAACAAAGCAATTAAAAGAGAGAACTTGAAAATCAACTATAGATTGAGTACTAAATTTGAGGGGGAAAAAATTACAGTTCAAGGACTAAACATGAAAAACTGCTTATATTTTGGAGACTAACATTAAAAAAATATAGAGAACTGATATTTTCACAACACTTTTTGATATTTCCACAACAAAAGTGTCGTTTTAGATGTATAGCGACGGTGAAAACCGTCGCTATAGGATCTATAGTGACACTTTTGTTGTGAAAATGTCATTTTCTGTTGTGGAAATAGCGGTTCCCAAAATATATAGTTTGAAGATTATCCAAAATGAGAATTATCCGTCCATATTAGGGATGATGATGGTGTTGTGCAATAGCTGTTATCAAGTGATTTGGTACTGCATCGGTCTAAAAAAACTTGCACTAGAACCGCATCACACCGGTCCCAGTTTATAAAAATGTTATACCAAAACCAGGTTCATTCTCTTGAACTACACCACATTGCATCACATTGACAAATAATTATAATAAATTAAATTAAAATATTTTAAAAAATAAAACAACATCAGAGATTAAGAATTTACATAATTGAACAATAGTATCACATAAGAGAACATTACATGTATAATTATAAGGTACTAGTGATATTATTATATCTTCTTTCTAAACTAAATGTCAGAGATTTCAAACTCACCAATACCTATTTAATATTTCTACAAATGCATAATACATCGATTCAAAAGCGGTGCACCACTAGTTTAAACATTCGGTGCAATGCAGTGCAATACACCTCTAGTTCAACAATAAGTACTAGTACCGTACCGCACCACTTGTAGTTTGTTTATTTTTGCACCAAAATCACACTAATCAAGTCATCGGTTCAGTAAAATCGATCGATTTGATTTGATTTGATCGATTTCAATTCAATTGTCATCCATAATCCAGATTCTCCTATAAGTAGTTAGTCAACAAAATAGAAATAAACTTTACAAGGTTTATAACTCGTGTAAAGTAGGGTAAATTTAAGCGACTTATGTGTAAATTTTAAATATGACATATTTTAAGCGATAATATTTATAATCATATTAAAAAAGTTCCTTACAAATGAAGTCATTATAATGTGTCATTTTAATCCACTAATTAACATATTGGAAAACAAATATGTACTTTTGAAAGTAGTATGTCCTCAAGCCAATCACATAGGATGTGATAAGCATTTACTTTGTAATCTTGTTTATTTATTAATAAAAGAATTTATTTAATTAAAAGGCATTCTTTATCAATGTTTAATTAGTTGAATTAAATAAATGTGATAACCCCATAGTTTTGGAGTAATGCTTTTAGAATCATGATGATGATCATGCTAATGAGATCTAAATTCTAGATAGCTCAAAAACTAGAACGTTCCCAATCATTGGATCACTAATGTGGGGTTACTGATTCCGGATAGAATGGTACATATTATGCTTGCTCTGTTGAAGATTATGATTGATCTCATAATCATTTATGTGGAGACACTAAAACAAGTATGTAGGTGCTTATTGGAGAATAAGTTCACTGAACGTGACTTGCTTAAGGAATACCTAATGGAGTTTTACTTGTCTAACAATAGGAGTTCCTATAGTGATAGTCGTATAAGTGATCCTTAGATTTGAGATCATCATAGTACCTTGTGTATTCTGAATTATATTTTGTCATATTCCTTAATACTTTAAAGTATGTTATAGGGTATGTTTGGGTATAACAAAGTGTATATGGAGGTAGGTGAATGATCAACAAAGGATCTACCACTTCTAATAAAAGGGAGAGAATGTCTTATATGATTCGATGAATGACAACCGAGAAATCATTGGCCAAAGTGAATGGAAATTAGAAAGGAGTTTCTAATTTCCATTAATCAGAGTTGTGCATTTTAGAATGGAAATGCATATGATTAAATAAATAAGACTTGTCAGTAATTTCATGTCTTATGTTTAATCGGGACATTGTATGGTAGAAGGATTGAATTGTACGGTAACTATTCATGGAATAGGTTCTTTGTATTTTTTGTGATAATCCTTTATGATTAGACGTTGAATTCATATTATCCGGATAGTTATGATACATTATTTATAAGGTGTCACTCATGATGTAGAATAAATATTATTTATTTATATTTAAATTAAAGGAGTTTAATTCATTATAAATAATATTAGAATGGTTCTAATTTATTTATTCTACTACTGGCTTAATATTGAACCTAGATGGTCACACCACAAAAGAGAGAAATATGATTTTTGAAGTGATTGACTTAATGATAACAAATTAAGTGTATTTAATTTATTAATAGAATAAATTAAATAGCTTAATATTTATAATTAAGTATTTGAAGAAATACTAAATTATAAATTAATAAGAGTAGCCATCTTATTATTATTATTAATAATAAATTGACTAGATAATAATAATATAGTATTTGGAGAAATACTAATATTTATAATTAAGTATTTGGAGAAATACTAGATTATAAATAAATAAGAGAAGTCTTATTATTATTATTATTCCTAATTAGATTGGGAATTAAATAAATCTTAATTTCTAAAAGGTTTAGAAAAAAGGGTTAGTCTATAAATAAGAGGGGTCTTATTGTGGGATAGACTAATGCATCTATTGCAACTTGCATCTCTCTTGCAAGTATTCTCAAAACCCTAAGGTATTGGGATAAAGAGAATTAAGGTTAGCCACCCAGGATATAGTAAAATCTAAAATCACATCTTCAATCAGTTTTTCTTGGTCGATCACCTCTTGGGCGTTACATACTTTTGTAGTGAACGGTTGATCCGAGAATTGCAGAGATCGCGGAGGAACAAAGATTGGAATTTGAAATATACGTCAAAGCATTGATTTTCTTCAAAGGTATATCTTTTATCCTTCTTCAATTAATGATATTGCATAAGCTGATTCTTGGGATTGTAGAAAGTTTTAAATTCGGTTTATGTCATGTTTCCGCTGTTTTACAATATGATTGTATGTATGTTCCCGTTTCTGCAAATCAACAGTGGCATCAGAGTCATCCTTATGCGAATTATTAATTGTTTTGATTCGATATATATGTTGATATGTGTTTAGAATAATTTAATTGGGTGTAATTGTTAATATAAAATCATATTTTATGAGACGAAGAAGCAAAATTGCAATCTGAAAAATTAAAAATCGGAACGGATAGAAGCCTTAGAGTCGCGACGCTCCAATCCTTGAGCTGCGGCGCTAGGCGCCCTCAGCGACGCTCTTTCTTGTGAGTCGTGACGCTTGAAGGGCCGTAAGTCCAGTTTTTGTGTTTTTTCAAAAATTCTAAATTAGAAATAAAGGAGTTTATTTTTGATTTGGAATTGGAGTAAAATAAAGATGTTTATTTTAATTGGAATTGGATTCCATGTTAATTAAAATAAATAGTTTGTTTTTATTTGGAATAGGATTCCATGTTAATTAAAATAAAAGAGTTTATTTTGATTTAATTTGGGTTAAAATAAAAGAGTTTATTTTGATTCAAAATTGAATTTTATGCAAACTATAATTGCCCATTAAATGATATCAATATATATATATATATTGAATGTTTATTTTCATGAGATGAATATTTTTATTGATACATATGATGATATGTATGATAATAAAGGGGATGATTATGGACCATTAATCAATGCGATTGGATTTAATTTTAATGGATGTTTGAATGAATGTGGTTTTCATAAATGGGGTCTGTGTACCTCGCCTATCTAATTTTCTGATGTAAATTCTATCTCCCTTGACTGCTGATCAAAGTTTCTGTTTTATATAAATAGTTATGTAACAGGATTTTATAGAATTACTTAAAAAATTGGAGCTGAAGAGCAGGAGCATTGAAGACCCGTTTGTAATGAAGTCCGGGTTTAATGTAATAGTTATATTCAAATTTTATTCTTGCACCCTAGGTTTGACCTTTTGGTTCATGGTGGCTCCAATGAACCAAATTAGAATTAAGTACATAATCATCCCAGATAGAATATAGTATTCTATAAATGCATGCTAATTATATAGTAAATATATTATTATACATGTTGATGTATGTTTAATATGACGCGTATTTCTATATATACATTTGCATGCGCGCTAAACAAAATGAGACAATTAATAACAAAACCCCTCAAACGATAATATATTAAGTTGATTGCGTTCAAAGACATTGGAGAATGTCGAACGTAACCTTCTAGCATGGTAAAGCGATAGAGTATTGAATATTTAATATGAGTTTGTTGTGCACACACAAGGCAAGTATTAAATATTTGAGATATTACTTTATTACATTAGATGTTTATAAGGAATTGAATAATACCGTTTTATTGTGCACACATAAGGACTGTATTTTTCTCTTCACTTATATGGAAATGCTGGGTTTGACTTAACTTAGATTATTTTAGTTCGGATGTGCACACACTTGACCATTATAATCTAAGAGGCAAAATATAAAGGAGTTACATGGAAATGTAATCGACAAGAGTTGTCTACCTTTTGAATAAATATGTAGTTTGATATGTACACACAAGACTATATATTTATTGCAATTAGATCCTTTCTCACTAAGCAGATTTTATAAAGTCACAAATACAAGATCTACCGAACTATATATATAAAAGGGTTATATAGTTTGAAGAAAATAGTGGGAGACACCATTTTAATAAAGACCTAAATTAATCTGGTGATTAATAAAAATAAATGCATGTTAATGTTGTTAAATTACAAATTTATTTACAGAATTTTACAAATGTCTAATTCACTATCACTGCGAAGTATATTAGATGATAATAAATTAACAGGACCAATTTATACGGATTGGTTAAGGAATTTGAGAATAGTTCTCAAGGCTGAAAAGTTTTTTTACATCCTAAATTCGCCAGTCTTTGCAATGGTTGCAGACAATGCCTCTGAGAAAAAGCTTGTTACTTTTAGAAAGTGGCACGATTATGCACAGGTGGCTCAGTACATTATGTTGGTATCCATGAGTAACGAGTTACAGCGTCAACATGAGAAAATGGATGCGCCTAATATGTTGTTGCACCTTCAAGATTTGTATGATGAGCAAAGTAGGTTTGCTATATATCAGATATCTAAAGAGTTCTTCCAATCTAGAATAACCGATGGCACTACAGTACATACACATGTCCTTAAGATGATCAATCTGATTGAACAACTAGGACAACTGGGTTTTGTCATGGACGGAGAGTTGAGCCAAGATTTGATCTTGCAGTCACTCACACACTCCTTCTCACAATTTGTTATGAGTTTTCACATGAACAAGCTAATTATCAGCATGCTTGAGTTGCTTAACATGTTGAAAATATTGAGATTCACTTTCCAACCAAGAAAGACCAAATCTTACTGGTAGATGAAACTTCCAAGAAAAGGAAGCAGGGCAAAGGATCTTCTGAAAAGAAGAAAAATTCAAAGAAGGCAAATGGAAAGGCAAAAACAAAGGACAATAAGAACAAAACTGATGCAGATAGCAAAGGAGTTTGCTTCCACTGCAATAAGCCTAGACACTGGAAAAGAAACTGCGAGGAGTATCTTGCCGAGGCTAACCAGAATAAGTTTAATGAAGCTTCAGTTACAGATACAAGTTTGTTCAAGATTGAAATAAATCTTTCTGTAAGTCAAGGTTCTATTTGGGTATTGGATACCGGTTGTGGTTCTTATAAATGTAATTTTATACAGGGACCAAGTAGAAGTAGAAAGCTAAATAAAGGGGAAGTAATCTTGCGTATGGGGAATAGAGCAAAGGTTGTTGCATTAGCCGTAAGAACTTATAGTTTAGCATTGTCTACGGATAAGTCTATTAAGTTAATAAGTTGTTATTATTTTCCAGTTCTTATTAGAAACATTATTTTCATTTTCATTGCTGGACAAGGAAAGTTTTTGTATTATAATAAAAAATAATAGTTGTTCTATTTATAATAAATGTTTTGTTTAGAACTAGAAGATTACTTGATGGACTTTGTATACTTGACTTACATGAAAATATTTTGCAAATTGAACAAACTGGTAAAAAAAAAGAGATGATAATTCAAAGAGTTGAATATGTGTATTTAATAAAATACAAATCTAAATCATTTGAAAGGTTCAAAGAATTCAGAAGAGAAAAAAAACTAGCAACGTATTAGGATTCTTCGATCGGATCGAGGAATGAATACTTGTGCAATGAGTTTCTAGATCATCTCAACATGGTATTTTCTCACAATGGACACCTCCTGATACGCAATAATTGATTGTTGTATCTGAAAGGAGAAATAGTACCTTGTTGGACATGGTACGGTTCATGATGATTTTTACCGATATTCTAGTATCCTTCTGGGGTTATACCCTAGAAACGACTGCATATCTACTAAATAAGGTACTCTCAAAATTCGTTCCTAAGACTCCACATGAGTTATGGACAGGGAGGAAACCTAGTCTTAAGCATGTTAAGACTAGGGTTGTCCAGCTTATGTGAAAAGGTTTCAAAAGGATAAGCTTGGGACAAGATCTGACAAGTGCAGATTTGTGGGATATCCTGAAGAAAGTTTAGGGTATTATTTATATAATCCTACTGAGCAAAAGGTGTTTGTTGAGAAACACACTGCCTTCTTGGGAAGAGGAGTTTAACCTTGAAGGGGCTAGTGGGAGGAAAAATAAACCTTAAAGAAGTTCAAGAACCACAAAGCACTATAAGTTAAACCGAGGAACCTGTAGATAGACCTATTATATCACAACCGAATCGTAAATCTGGATGAGTACCGAAGATACCTAGGAGGTATGGATTCATCATAGAGGATGATGATGAGGTACACATCATAGAGGATGATGATCCAGTTACATACGATGAGGCTATGAGTAGTAGACACTTAGAGAAATGACAGATGACCATAAAATCTGAAATGGACTCTATGTATGAAAATCAAGTATGGACTTTGGTTAACCCTCCAGAAAGGCATAAAGCCTAAAGGGTGTATGTAATACCCCGAATATTTATGAGACTTATAAATACAATCGTATATGGTTAGAGGCTAATTTAGTGACATAAAACTAGGTATCGAGAAGTTTAAAACCTTAAGCCCTAATGAGATTTGAATTTTGAACATATGTGCTTAATAAAGATCGAAATGATATTTCGAAGCAGGTATTTTGTGATTATATAGTGTAAACGATGAATTAAGTCAAATAAAATTTTTTGGTCAAGCTGCTTAGTCGTGGTTACATTGACAAAATGATTTGTAGTGTTTTCCACGATTTCACCAAGAAGTATTCCGACAAATTATTTTTGACAAGTTGTTGTGTCGTGCTTGAAAATGACAAAGTAATTTGTCGTGCTTACGGTGACAAGCTGCACTGTCGAGCTTGGAAGATATTTTCATTGAGGAGCTTAGAAGATAGGTTCAATTGCAAGCTGCATTGTCGAGCTTGGAAGATATTTTCATTGAGGAGCTTAGAAGAATATTCTAAGTATTTGCTAGGTACTAAAGTGTAATTAACCTAGGTACCAAAGTGTAATAAGCCGAGCCCTAACGTGCAATTAGCGAAAGTATGTTTTCCTATAAATAGCAAGCTAAGTTCATTCATTCCTTACTATTTTCAAGAGCAGTTCAAGAGCAAAAACACTCTATATTTATATTCTGAGAGATATTGTGAGATAAAAATTACTTTCGAGGTATCGAAGCGATACACAATTGGAAGTAAAGCTAGCGACTACAAGAGGTATACTCTAGTGGTTATAATTTTTATTTTTATGTATGTATTAGTAAAAACATACTTTTACAACTAGTTATAATGCTCAAATTATTTTATGTATATAGTACAAAAGTCTTATTTACAAGCAGTTATAATGTCCGATTTATTTCTCTTATAAAGTTGAAAATATACTTTTATAAGCAGTTATAATGCTGAAATTATCTTAAATATAATAGCCGAGTATTCATTTTATAAGAAGTTATAATGCTGAAATTATCTTAAATATAATAGCCGAATATTCATTTTATAAGCAGTTATAATGCTGAAATTATCTCAAATATAATAGCCGAATATTCATTTTATAAGCAGTTATAATGCTGAAATTATCTCAAATATAATAGCCGAATATTCATTTTATAAGCAGTTATAATGCTCAATTTATTTTAAATATAGTTGATGAATATTCATTTTATATGTAGTTATAATGCTAAAATTATTTGATGTATAGTAGAAAGAGTCTTATTTATAAGTGGTTATAATACCCAAAATAAAACTTAAAAGATTTAATCGTTAAACGCTTAATTGGTCTACATGAACTTATAATCGTGTAGAATTTACGCCGAACGTGTAGACCGTTATATTTATCTGTAAAAGATATACGAGGCAAGTCTTCTACCTAAGCTTTCATTTACAAGCTTTCTATTTGATTTATGCACTTTGTGCAACAACGTGTTATAAATCTTTGATATGAGAGTTATTGCTATTCGTTTCAGCATAACTTGCAAAATGAACGTTTATTCGTGAAGTATTGAATTGTTATAATTCTTTAGTCAAATCAAGTTGTCTTGGAGCGACCTCTATATGCAAAGTAAACTGAGATGAACATGTTGTTAACACACTGTAATGATTAGTCAGTGTAGCGTATGTTATGCATAACATAGGATGTCGTTAGATTGATCCTCTACTTGATATCCATGGTATGGTTCTAAGTCGAAAGACAGACGAACGATTCTTGGTTTAATTACCACTCAGTCTTACTATGTTAAAATAATTGTAATATCTTTTGTTAAAGCTATGATTCATTAAATCCTTATCGGTGTGAGTTCAATTATATACTATGTGTTTAGACTTGTTGAGCTTTTGTATGCTCATTCTTGCGAATAAAACCTTATTTGCAGACAAACCTGAGAGATCAGGCTCTCCAAAGAAAGGAAAGAAGAAATGCGTAGACTAGTTTATATGCTTTCCTGATTGCTTGTCCCTTTTGTTATAGTCTTGATGACTTTTTGTAATATGAACGGGCAAAATATGTAACCGAATATTATATCAATATTACCATGTTTTCTCACACATTCTTGTCATGTCTTTACTTCGATTAAATTTAGAATTGTTAAAACATAAACAGTGTTTATAAGACTATGTATCTAAGTGAGGGTATTTGGCACGCTGAAAGTTCTGACTAAGAAATGAAGGTTAGGTCATCTAATTGCGCACCAATATCGATTTATCTTTATTGGGAAGCCCCCTTCAGATCTGGGAACTATCTCTAGTGTTGGTACTGCGAATCTTGAATCCATATAAATCTTATAAATGATAGAATATCTAAATCATAGGGTTAAAAATTGGACCGATATATAAATGGTCTTATCCATATATACGAATGAACTACAAGTTGATACTTGTAGATGGAATGAGATTGAGATCAAGAATAGATCTAGGGAGGAAGTTAAGGAAATTTATAATTTATAGTCTGTAATAGACTAATTTAACCAATATGATTATGGGATCATTGGTTAAGTTACGAAAGAAGTACGAGATAACGTCGGACCCTTGTTCGGGCGGCCAGCGCCCGAATTCGGGGGCGTTATATTTGGTATCAGAGCTATAGATTATAGTTCTAAAGTAACGAGTACTTTAGGGTATAATCTGATGAAGTTAGGCTTAAATGGACTTATGAAGAGTCTGTAGACAACTAAAAGATATTAATAAATCTTAATAAAACTTATTATATAAAAGACATTATGTGAAAGAAATATACTAATAAAAGCTACACTCTTTTGTAAAGATGGCTGGATAACCATAATGGAGAGATATTAACGAAGTAATAATGGAACCAACATACACACCTGGTGAGGAGATTGAAGGTCCAATGGAAGATCCTAGGGGTTATAACCCAATGATTGAGTACTTCAACGATACATCTGGAGATGAGGATGATTCGTTGGGGCACAACCATGACTTGGAACTACAAGATGTCGGAGAGGCAGTAATAGCTCCTGAAATAGATTAAATTCTCCCAGCAGAGGAGGATGATGAAGATGATGTAATTGGCTTACCTACTTACGACAAAATTATCGCAGAGATGGAGGCAGATGAGGCTGCACAAGGTGAAATGATTGAGTATCTTCAAGCAGAGTCTGAGGCAAACAAGAAAACTGCCAACGACTTGATGGAAGTACTAGAAAGGAGATGGTTGGATGAGGCTGAGAAGTGCTATCAACTACACCTCTAGTTGCATGCTTCCCGAGAAGAAGCGATTCGACTACAAGTGGATCGTGATCAAATAAAACTGGCCTGTTGTGTTTCATACTTCGATCTCCAGAAGGATATAAATAATTTCCCTTCACCAGATGGAGATATGGGGTATGACATCAATAGATCCGTGGTGACTAGCATGATCCATAAGGCCTATATAAGGGTTAGGAGGTTCTAATCGGAATCTAAAGACTTGTATTATATTAGTATGTTTTAAATGTTGTAAATTAAACATTCTTATATTTATAAGGGGTGTTAATAGTTATAAAGTGATTTTAATCACTCGAATATTGTAATGTGAATATTCTTTATATAAGAAGTTTGTTAATAAAGATGTCTCGTAGTTATTTACGCTTTCATATTTACACTTGCTTATTTTCGTTATTTTTAGAAATGGCACCAAAGAGACCTCAGACAAGAGCAACAACACCCCCAAGTGTTAGTAGTGAGAGTATTGGACAAACACAAAATGAAAGTCCGACTCCCGATCCTATGCAACAATTCATAAATATGTTAATAGGAGCTTTAGACAATCGATCTACAACCAATGTTACTCCACAACCCCAACCACATAAAGTCTCGTTCAAAAATTTTAAAAACATAGGTCCTCCCGAATTCAAGGGAACCGCTGAGCCTATAGAGGCTCAGTGCTGGATAAAAGAGATAGAAAAGGCCTTTGATATAGTAGAGGTTCCTGAAGATAAGAAAACTAACTTCGCCACTTACCTCATGAAGGGAGAAGCTAACTTCTGGTGGGAAGTAAACCAAGCTCGTGCGGGTAAAGGTGTGGTACCGTGGGAAAGGTTCAAGGAGATATTCTTCGAGAACTATTTCCCAAAAAGTATGAAGAACCGCATGGAGGTGCAGTTCTTAAACTTAAAGCAAGGGGACATGACTGTTCCCCAATATGCCTCTAAATTTAATGAACTAGCTCGTTTCGCTCCACATCAAGTGGATACGGAAGAGCGTAAAATAAGAAGGTTTGAGGAGGGTTTGAAACCCTGGATAAACAATAAGGTAGCTGTATTACAGCTAAAGAATTACTCCCAAATTCTCGAGAAGGCCATCATTGTCGAGGGCAGCAGCGAAGCCATGACAAAGTATAATAAAGAAAAGAACGCTAAAAAGGGAAATGAGGGAGGTAATAATAAAGGGGGGAATGGTGGAGGCAATAACAAAAGAAAGTTCGGTGGTGGGGGAAATTTCCAGAGAGAAAGGGGAAAATAAGAAGAAAACAATAGAGCTCTGCAAGATATGTGGTAACCGTTATCTAGGGGTATGCCTTAAGGGAAAGAATGCTTGTTACAATTGCAAGCAAGAGGGACATTTAACCAACAATTGCCCTTACCCTAAGAAAAACATTTGCTTCAACTGTGGAGCCACAGGACATCAAACGAAGATGTGCCCCAAGAAGGGACGAAATGCCGAAGGGGTCAATCCCAACAAGCCTACCCCAACAACTACCCCAGGCCGCCCAACATCTAGAACATTCAATATGTCGGTGAGAGATGCAGTAGCATCTCAAGATGTCGTGTCAGGTATCATTCCGATCAACACCATAAATGCTTATGTTCTTTTTGATTCAGGTGCTACTTGTTCATTTATTTCGCATGAATTTGCTAATAAATTAAACGTGCCTAGTGAACTATTAAAAAGTCATTTAATGATAGAAATTGCTAATAAAGAAGTAATACCTGTTAATAACATACTAAGAGGTTGTTACATAGTGATCAAGGGTCATGAGTTGAGAGTCGATCTTATTCCAATCCAAATAGGGGAATTTGATGTAATTCTAGGCATGGATTGGTTGACCAGTCACCAAGCAATGATCGATTGCTAACAAAAATGTGTTAACCTTTTGACATCATCAAAGTCAAAGGTAGTCTTCAACGGAAGTCAGTCACCAAGAAAATCCCGATGCCTAACCGCAAGCCAAGCAAAGGGATTACTTCAGAAGGGGTGTCGAGGTTATTTAGCATATATTGTCGACAATCAACGGAAAGGGTTAGATATAGACCAAATACCAGTGGTTAGGGAATTCCAAGATGTCTTTCCCGATGATCTACCCGGTCTTCCACCTGATAGGGAGATCGAGTTCGTCATTGACTTAGCTCTTGGAACCGCACCTGTTTCGAAGGCTCCATATAGAATGGCGCATGTGGAATTGAAGGAATTGATGGTACAATTACAAGAATTGTTGGATAAGAAGTACATTCAACCAAGTGTTTCTCCATGGGGAGCACCAGTGTTGTTTGTTAAGAAAAAAGATGGAACTTTAAGATTATGTGTCGATTATCATGAACTCAATAAATTGACCATAAAGAATAAGTATCCATTACCTAGGATTGATGACTTGTTTGATCAACTCAAAGGAGCGGAGTACTTTTCTAAGATTGATCTACGGTCTGGTTACCATCAACTGAAAGTTAGAAGCGAAGATGTGTCGAAGACAACGTTTAGAACACGCTATGGGCATTATGAATTTCTAGTAATGTCCTTTGGGTTAACAAATGCGCCGGCAGCATTTATGGACTTGATGAATAGGGTTTTTAGGTCAAGTTTAGACAAGTATGTAGTAGTGTTCATCGATGATATCTTGATATACTCGAAAACACTAGAAGAACATGTTGAACACTTGAGAAGTGTACTAGAAACCTTACGGAAGGAACAACTCTATGCCAAATTTTCTAAATGTGAGTTCTGGCTAGAAAAAGTTCAGTTCTTAGGTCATGTAATTGACAAGAACAGAATTTCAGTGGATCCATTGAAGATAGAAGAAGTGATAAATTGGGAACAACCAAAGACCCCAACGGAAGTAAGAAGTTTCTTAGGTTTAGCGGGATACTATAGGCGTTTCATTAAAGATTTTTCGAAAGTAGCAACCCCATTAACCAACTTAACTAGGAAGACAGTGAAGTATGTATGGTCAGACAAATGTGAAGAGAGCTTTCAAGAGCTAAAGAAGAGACTAAGCGAGGCGCTAGTATTATCATTACTCGATGATAGTGGAGGTTTTGTGGTGTATAGTGATGCCTCTCATAAAGGATTAGGTTGTGTTTTGATGCAACATGGGAAAGTAATAGCTTATGCTTCGCGACAGCTAAAGGATTATGAGTTAAGGTATCCTACTCATGATCTAGAATTAGCGGCGGTAGTATTTGCTCTAAAGATATGGCGGCATTATCTATATGGAGAGAAGTGTGAGATATATATTAACCATAAGAGTTTGAAGTATATTTTCACTCAGAGGGATTTGAACATGAGGCAAAGACGGTGGTTAGAGCTAATCAAGGATTATGACTGTGAGATCCTATATCATCTAGGGAAAGCCAACATAGTTGCAGATGCTTTAAGTAGAAAGAATCAAGGAAAGTTGATGGTACTAACAACTCAAGATGAGTTAATTAAGGAATTTACTAGACTCAACATAGAGGTGAGAGTTCCTTCAAACACAACAAGAAAATTATTTGTAATGGAGGATCACTCAACTTTGTTGGGTAAAATCAAGGAAATCCAAGAAAAAGATGAAGAGTATAAGAGGATGAAAAAGTCAACGGAGATTGTAGACGGCAGATTCAAGATAGATAAGGAGGGAATCATTAGATTCGAGTCAAGAATATGGGTTCCTGCAGTGCAAGAGCTCAAAGAGTAAATCATGTCAGAAGCACATAGTACTAAGTTTTCAGTACACCCGGACAGCACTAAAATGTACAAGGACATAAGTCAACATTTCTGGTGGCCAAACATGAAGAGAGAGGTGGATGAGTTTGTTAGTAGGTGTTTAACATGTCAGCGAGTTAAAGCAGAGCATCAAAGGCCAAGCGGGTTGCTGCAACCATTGGAAATTCCAGAGTGGAAATGGGAGAATATTACAATGGATTTTGTAGTAGGACTTCCAACCACACAAAAGAGTCACGATGCAATTTGGGTGATAGTGGATCGACTAACCAAGTCTGCTCACTTTCTACCAATCAAGGTCAAGTTCACATTAGATAGATTAGCCAAACTATATATTAAGGAGATTATATCTAGACATGGGGTTCCAATTTCAATCATATCTGATCGAGACCCAAGGTTCACTTCGAACTTTTGGACAAGTCTTCAAGAACATCTCGGGACACATTTAAGATTAAGTACGGCTTACCATCCATAAACTGATGGCCAAAGCGAAAGGACTATTCAGACATTGGAAGATATGTTGAGAGCGAGCATAATGGACTTTAAAGGGAGTTGGGAAGACCACTTACCTTTGGTGGAATTCGCATATAACAATAGTTATCACGCTAGTATAGGAATGCCACCTTATGAAGCATTATATGGGAGAAAATGCAGGACGCCGATGTGTTGGGACGAAGTCGGGGAACGTCAAATGCTTGGGCCAGAGTTGGTTCAACAAACAGCTGAAGTGGTTAGGACAATTCGACTACGGTTACGAGCTGCTCAAGAGCGACAAAAGAGATATGCCGATTTACACAGACAGAAAAAAGATTTCGTCGTTGGGAGTCATGTCTTTTTGAAAGTATCACCTTGGAAGGGGAAGATTCGATTTGGGAAAAAAGGGAAATTAAGTCCAAGGTTTATAGGACCATTTGAGATCCTAAGAAGAATAGGTGAGGTAGCTTATGAAGTAGCCTTACCTCCAGAACTGGAACATATACATAATATATTTCATGTTTCAATATTGTGTTCCTATAAATCGGACTACAAGCATGTCATCAGTTATGAACCAATCCAAATCGAATCAGATTTAAGCTACGAAGAGATTCCTGTCAAAATTGTTGATAGAAAAGAACAAGTCTTAAGAAATAAAGTCATATTTTCAGTCAAGGTTATATGGAGGAATCACTTCGTAGAAGAAGCGACAAGTGAGTTAGAAGACAAAATGAAGATAGAATATCCCCATTTGTTTTCTTGAATTTGTAATGTAATTTCGGGGACGAAATTCTTATAAGTAGGGGTGAATGTAATACCCCGAATATTTATGAGGCTTATAAATACAATCGCATATGGTTAGAGGCTAATTTAGTGACCTAAAACTAGGTATCGAGAAGTTTAAAACCTTAAGCCCTAATGAGATTTGAATTTTGTAACATATGTGCTTAATAAAGATCGAAATAATATTTCGAAGCAGGTGTTTTGTGATTATATAGTGTAAACGATGAATTAGGTCAAATAAAATTTTTTGGCCAAGCTGCTTAGCCATGCTTACATTGACAACATGATTTGTCGTGCTTTCCACGATTTCACCAAGAAGTATTCCAACAAATTATTTTTGACAAGTTGTTGTGTCGTGCTTGAAAATGACAGAGTGATTTGTCGTGCTTACGGTGACAAGTTGCACTGTCAAGCTTGGAAGATATTTTCATTGAGGATCTTAGAAGATAGGTTCAATTGTAAGCTGCATTATCGAGCTTGGAAGATATTTTCATTGAGGAGCTTAGATTGCAAGCTGCATTGTGGAGCTTGAAAAATATTTTCATTGAGGAGCTTAGAAGATAGGTTTAATTGCAAGCTGCATTGTCGAGCTTGGAAGATATTTTCATTGAGGAGCTTAGAAGAATATTCTAAGTATTTGCTAGGTACTAAAGTGTAATTAACCTAGGTACCAAAGTGTAATAAGTCGAGCCCTAACGTGCAATTAGCGAAACTATGTTTTCCTATAAATAGCAAGCTAAGTCCATTCATTCCTTACTATTTTTAAGAGCAGTTCAAGAGCAAAAACACTCTATATTTATATTCTGAGAGATATTGTGAGATAAAAATTACTTTCGAGGTATCGAAGCGCTACACAATTGGAAGTAAAGCTAGCAACTACAAGAGGTATACTCTAGTGGTTATAATTTTTATTTTTATGTATGTATTAGTAAAAACATACTTTTACAAGTAGTTATAATGCTCAAATTATTTTATGTATATAGTACAAAAGTCTTATTTACAAGCAGTTATAATGTCCGATTTATTTCTCTTATAAAGTTGAAAATATACTTTTATAAGCAGTTATAATGCTGAAATTATCTTAAATATAATAGCCGAATATTCATTTTATAAGAAGTTATAATGCTGAAATTATCTTAAATATAATAGCCGAATATTCATTTTATAAGCAGTTATAATGCTGAAATTATCTCAAATATAATAGTCGAATATTCATTTTATAAGCAGTTATAATGCTCAATTTATTTTAAATATAGTTAATGAATATTCATTTTATATGCAGTTATAATGCTAAAATTATTTGATGTATAGTAGAAAGAGTCCTATTTATAAGTGGTTATAATACCCGAAATAAAACTTAAAAGATTTAATAACGCTTAATTGGTCTACATAACTTATAATCGTGTAGAATTTACGCCGAACGTGTAGACCGTTATATTTATCTGTAAAAGATATACGAGGCAAGTCTTCTACCTAAGCTTTCATTTACAAGCTTTCTATTTGATTTATGCACTTTGTGCAACAACGTGTTATAAATCTTTGATATGAGAGTTATTGCTATTCGTTTCAGCATAACTTGCAAAATGAACGTTTATTCGTGAAGTATTGAATTGTTATAATTCTTTAGTCAAACCAAGTTGTCTTGGAGCGACCTCTATATGCAAAGTAAACTGAGATGAACATGTTGTTAACACACTGTAATGATTAGTCAGTGTAGCGTATGTTATGCATAACATAGGATGTCGTTAGATTGATCCTCTACTTGATATCCACGGTATGGTTCTAAGTCGAAAGACAGACGAACGGTTCTTCGTTTAATTACCACTCAGTCTTACTATGTTAAAACAATTGTAATATCTTTTGTTAAAGTTATGATTCATTAAATCCTTATCGGTGTGAGTTCAATTATATACTATGTGTTTAGACTTGTTGAGCTTTTGTATGCTCATTCTTGCGAATAAAACCTTATTTGCAGACAAACCTGAGAGATCAGGCTCTCCAAAGAAAGGAAAGAAGAAATGCGTAGACTAGTTTATATGTTTTCCTGATTGCTTGTCCCTTTTGTTATAGTCTTGATGACTTTTTGTAATATGAACGGGCAAAATATGTAACCGAATATTATATCAATATTACCATATTTTCTCACACATTCTTGTCATGTCTTTACTTCGATTAAATTTAGAATTGTTAAAACATAAACAGTGTTTATAAGACTATGTATCTAAGTGAGGGTATTTGGCACGCTGAAAGTTCTGACTAAGAAATGAAGGTTAGGTCATCTAATTGCGCACCAATATCGATTTATCTTTATTGGGAAGCCCCCTTCAGATCTGGGAACTATCTCTAGTGCTGGTACTATGAATCTTGGATCCATATAAAGCTTATAAATGATAGAATATCTAAATCATAGGGTTAAAAATTGGACCGATATGTATATGGTCTTATCCATATATATGAATGAACTACAAGTTGATACTTGTAGAAGGAATGAGATTGAGATCAAGAATAGATCCAGAGAGGAAGTTAAGGAAATTTATAATTTATAGTCTGTAATAGACTAATTTAACCAATATGATTATGGGATCATTGGTTAAGTTACGAAAGAAGTACGAGATAACGTCGGACCCTTGTTCGGGCGGTCAGCGCCCGAATTCGGGGGCGTTATAGTGTATATGGGTCTTTAAAAGAAAAACTGGAGCAGATGGCAAGGTGGAGACCTATAAGGCCAGGCTAGTGGCAAAAGATTTCAAATAATGGTAAGGAGTTGTCCATCATGAAATCTTCTCACCGGTGACAATGCTCAAGTCCATTTGGATTTTACTTGCGATTGCAGCTTATTATTACGAAATCTGGCAAATGGACGTGGTGACGCCTTTCCTCAATAAAGACTTGAGGAGAATGTATGTATGATACAGCCAGAGGGATTTGTTTCAAAGGTTGAAGCAAATCGAGTATGTAAGCTACAACGATCTATTTATGGATTGAAGCAAGCTTCTCAAAGATGGAACGTCCATTTTGATGAGACAATTAAAAGAGTTTGATTTTTTCAAAAGCAAGGATGAACCATTTGTGTATAAGAAGGTCAGTGGGGAGCATTTTGACATTCCTAGTACTATATGTTAATATACTACTGATAGGGAACGACATACCAATGCTACAATCAGTAAAGGTAAAGTTGTCTAAACATTACTCTATGAATGATTTGGGAGGAGCATCCTATATATTGGGGATAAAGATATATATAGATAGATTTAAAAAGATGTTTGGCTTAACCTAATGAACGTACATTCATTCGATGCTAAAGTGGTTTAGCATGGCAAACTCTAAGAGAGGTCGCATGCTGATGAGTCATGGAGTGTATCTCTCTAAGAAATTGTCCCCAAAGACACCTGAAAAAAGATATCACATGAGTAACTGTCATGTATGCAATGATATGTACGATGTGACGCCCCCAAATTCGGGTCTCCAATACCCGGATCTGGTCATCACGATTCAATACAACATTCACCTTTAACAACATATGATATCTAAAAGTGCGGAATATAATAAACATACATTGTTCATTACAAGGTGTCACTAGTCCCAGAATACGATTAACCTTAAACATTTACACAATCCATACCCTAAATAGCTAGCAGGGTTTAAATTACATCAGTAAATAACTAACACATAAATCTAAGGTCAGCTACAAGAAGTCTATCATTTCATCTTTTCTTTCCCTTTATTCTTCCCTGACGTCTCGGGTTTAGCTGCAATGAAATCATGATATAGCAAGAATGAGCAACAAGTTTGCCCAGCAAGTTTAAAGTGCAACAATAAGGATATATCATGATGAAGGGATATAAAAAGGGATTTCAACAATAGAATAAATCAGAAGCAAGAACAATAAATGCTTTTAGAACAATTGATAGTCAAATAGACTTTGAACGATAACTTCCAGAGGAGTCAATAGCTGGTTGACCCTCTGGTTACTGGGCTACAGAATAACGTACTTGAGGGGATCAGCCTCGCGTACCCTATTGTATATGCATAACATTTAATTCTGCTATTTGTACCTTATATACGGTACGTGGGGTACTCCCCTATAAATAAAGGGGTGTTCATACAGTCTAAGAATCCTTACCATTGATTGGTTCGGATAGCTTTTATAAATTCTCACAAAATTGTCTGACCGAACAAGGGTTCAGACTTAACCATGAATGGTTCATAAAACTTCTGAATTTAATTCAATATTCGAATTCAAATGCATGAGTGCGAATGCCAATAAATACACAGATGTGGAATAATTTTAAAAGTAATTAGACCACTTATAGCATGCTTGGAGATAAAATTCAAGCTTAAAGAATACTTGCAATAATATATACCTTTTGCATGAATTAAAATACTGCATAAGGTTTTAGAAGTATTGCTCAAGGTAAAAAAGTTGAGTAAGGAAGAACTTGCAATAATGTAAGAAGTTTAGGGTTAGGAACTTGCCTGTTTGCTCAGCTACAATTAAATCTTAGCTTTAATTACTTGACCTTGGATAACCTATCAGTTGGTAGAGTTGGTTTATCCATTAGCATTGCGTAATTATACCCACTTATGCTATTTATTTAGCAGATAAACAATTCACCGAATTTGATTACTACCTAGCCATCAGCTAACAAAATTTAATGGCCTCTAATTATTATTTAAGATAAACAATAGTTAATCATGGTTACCTATCATTTGGGTACCCTTCGAGATGTGGGTTAAAATTTCTTATTTATTAGTTATACAATAATTAATAAATTTAGTCATGATTTGATAACAACTAAATAGTAGTTGATCCCTTACTTAATCTTTTATTTACTTAATTACTATTCACCTTAAGGGCAATTGAGTAATTATTACACTTGGTTCTTTATTAAATATTCAAAGTATTAATTCTACACGCACTTAATTATTATTAAATATTTATTGAATAATTATTGAGTGCTTATTATCTTTATTTATTAAGGGCCATAAATAATCTTATTAGTCTCATTCATACTTAATCATTATTTCATTAATGATTAAGTAGTTATTTTCCTTCTCATTTAGTAACCTTATTAATACTTAATTACTATTCAATATCAAATAATAATTAAATATTTAATATTTTTATTTATTATTTATTGGGAAACACAATAACAATTAAATTTATTCATACTTAATTAATAATAGTTAAGTAACCATTATCTTTATGAGAATTAACCTTACTCCTACTCATTATTAGTTAAATCTTTATTTATTATTCAAGGATAAATAATAAATAATTAAATTATTAACTTTATTCATATTTAATTATTTTTCAATAATAACTAAATATTTATTACCTTTATTTATTATTCACTGACAAATAATAATCATTATTTTTTTTTTATTTTTTTTTTATAAATAATAAATAATTATCTTATTAACTTTACTTGTATCTAATTATTATTTAGGATAGTAATTAAATATTTACTACCTTGCTATTATTTAGTATTACTAATAATTAAATATTCATTAATTTTATTTATAAAATAAATAATTAGTTATTAGTGTATTATTAATTCAAATAAAAATCAACTATTCCGAGAGTATTACATAGTGGTAATAATCGTATTTTCATGCCACCACTCCAGTCATACTTCTGCATAGGACAACTAATTCCTGAAGTTTTATTCCCAAACCATCCAGTTTAACACAATAGGAACACTTATAACAGGTTCATGGCCACACTGGTTTTCAGTTTCCATTATCAGCCATGATACCAATATAATAGGCTAAAGCTTGGTCCTTATGATGTTCAAGGCTGCCGAACCTTATGGTTCTTAGCATACAGAGGCTCAACAACCAAAGCACAACCAAAGTAATCTACCAAAAGCCATTAACCCCATACAGAGAAATCATTAACCCAATACAGAGAAATCATTACTTTCAGTATATAGAAGCAAATACCCAAACACAGAGAAAGGTTTCAATCCCATACAATTTCGGGTATAATATAATAATCAACACCATACAGTCTAATCCCAAACAAATGCATAGTATAGGCTAATTTTATCTACTGCTAGCACCTAATCAGTTTCTCAAAATCACTGTTTCGTACAATGTATAACCCATTCAAACACAGGGAAGAAATTTTTAAAAAAAAACTAACAATAAACTACCACAGTGGCTTGACAGATTCATAGCTATACCTTGGACTCGATCGATGTGCCGACCTTCTCCTTCTACCGAAATAGGTGATAAGGCTTTGGGACATTCACTCCAACTGGAATTGAATCCTTCAACTAGCCACCCCTGTTTCCTCTTTCGCTTAACTTTTGAACCCTAATTTTCTATATTTGGATTCGCACAAAGGAGAATCGAATTGGCAGCTGGTTTAGGGTTTGGGGGGAAAACCCAATTTATAGAAGATTAGTTGCCCAGTAATTGGGTATTACCCTACCTGACCCACTGTTAACCGTCGGTAGGAGAGGGGTTGAGCTGTCGATCGTTTCACATCCACCCAGCTGTGATTTGCCGTCACTTTCTTGAGCCGCGCGTCCCGCCGGTCGTTTTCGCCGGATTTCTGGGACCTTCGGTCCTTGCCGCGTTTTGCTCGGTCGTTGGTGCTTCCGCTCGTTTGTCCGCTGGTTGCTTCACGTTGTCGCCGGCGTACGCCTGGCGACTCTTCCTCCAGTCGATTGTTCACCTCCGTTCGATTGATTGAAAAGCCAGAGTCTCGTTTGGCTAGGTCTTGGCTGAGGATTTGGGATCTTCCCCAATTTGATTTAGTCGGTTGTCTTGATTTGAGGCTCACAATTTCCTAATTAACCGGTTTTCCCCAATTTACTTGGGGCGACCCATTTGCAAATCACAACCCGGCTGGCAAAGAAATAAGGGAATGGGCTTAGCCACTAGTTGGGCCATTTAAATCAAGTAAGAGGCGGCCCAAAAGAACTAAAATAAAAATAAATATGGGCTCGGCTTAACAAGATGGAAATTGGGCCAGTCCAATTTAATTTAACCACAATGCATTTTTAATATTTTAAAATTAAATAACTAAACCCATTAATTATTTATTAATTTTCTAGTTTCTTGTAAATAAATTCTTAGGGTTAACTCACTAATTATTTAACCCATCAGTGAGTTCCTTTGATGCACATAAAAATTATTTGGACCTTATAGTTATCTAATTAAATAAAGATTCTTACATGGATCCGAATTAAATAAAAATTATATAAAATGAATTTATTTATAAAAATAAATTTGATACAGTGTTTAAAATTTTCCGGACATTACATACGAGACTTGATGTTGCTTATGCACTAAGCGTGACAAGCACATATCAGTCCATTCCTGGAGAAGATCACTGTAACACAGTGAAAAACATCCTAAAGTACTTAAGAAGAACTAATGATATGATTTTTTATATGGTGGTCTGATACGAAACTAGAGAGCTATAAAGACTCAAGTTTTCAGACTGACAAGGATGACAACAAATCCACTTCGGGGTATGTGTTTACCTTGAACGGTGGTACAGTGAGTTGAAAAAGTTCCAAGCAGTAAAGAGTTACTGATTTAGTGACTAAGACAAAGTATATAGCTGTAAGTGAAGCTGCAAAGTTGACTGTTTAGATGAAAAGTTCATTACAGAACTTGGAATAGTTCATAAGTCTCATTTGGGATCAAAACATGTGTTGCGGCATTTTCATTTGATTAAAGAAATCATTGAAAGAAGAGAAGTCACTTTAGAGAAAGTGGAATCTCAGAACAACATTGCAGATCCATTTACTAAAGCATTATCCAACATCAGAACGATCGCACTTAGAGAAGATGAGTATAAATATCGGGGCGATTGACTTTAGTGCAAGTGGGAGATTGAAAATAGTATGCCCTCAAGCTAATCACATAGGATGTGATAAACATTTACTTTATAATCTTGTTCATTTATTAATAAAATAATTTATTTAATTAAAATGCATTCTTTATCCATGTTTAATTAGTTGAATTAAATAAATGTGATAACCCCATAGTTTTGGAGCAATGCTTTTAGAATCATGATAATGATCATGCTAATGAGATCTAAATTCTAGATAGCTCAAAAACTAGAACGTTCCCAATCGTTGGATCACTAATGTGGGGTTACTGATTCCGGATAGATTGGTACATACTATTCTTGCTCTGTTGAAGATGATGATTGATCCCATAATCATTTGTGTGGAGACACTAAAGCAAGTATGTAGGTGCTTATTGGAGAATAAGTTCATTGAACGTGACTTACTTAAGGAACACCTAATGGAGTTTTACTTGTCTGACAATAGGAGTTCTTATAGTGATAGTCGCACAAGTGATCCTTAGACTTGAGATCATCATAATACCATGTGTATTCTGAATTATACTTTGTCATATTCCTTAATACTTCAGAGTATGTTATAGGGAATGTTTGGGTATAACAAAGTGTACATGGAGGTAGGTGAATGATCAACAAAGGATCTACCACTTCTAATAAAAGGGAGATAATGTCTTATGTGATTCGATGAATGACAACAAAAAAATCATTGGCCAAGGTGAATGGAAATTAAAAGGGAGTTACTAATTTACATTAATCAGAGTTGTGCAATTTAGAATCGAAATGCATATGATTAAATAAATAAGACTTTGTCAGTAATTCCATGTCTTATGTTTAATCGGGACATTGTATGGTAGAAGGATTGAATTGTACGTTAACTATTTACCGAATAAGTTCTTTGTATTTTTTGTGATAATCCTTTATGATTAGACGTTGAATTCATATTATCCGGATAGTCATGATACATTATTTATAAGGTATCACTCATGATGTAGAATAAATATTATTTATTTATATTTGAATTAAAGGAGTTTAATTTATTATAAATAATATTAGAATGGTTCTAATTTATTTATTCTACTACTGGCTTAATATTGAACCTAGAGGGTCACACCACAAAAGAGAAAAATATGATTTTAGAAGTGATTGACTTAATGATAATAAATTAAGTGTATTTAATTTATTAATGGAATAAATTAAATAGCTTAATATTTATAATTAAGTATTTGAAGAAATACTAAATTATAAATTAATAAGAGTAGCCATCTTATTATTATTATTATTAAATTGACTAGATAATAATAATATAGTATTTGGAGAAATACTAATATTTATAATTAAGTATTTGGAGAAATACTAGATTATAAATAAATAAGAGAAGTCTTATTATTATTATTCCTAATTAGATTGGGAATTAAATAAATCTTAATTTCTAAAAGGTTTAGAAAAAAGGGTTAGTCTATAAATAAGAGGGGTCTTATTGTGGGATAGACTAATGCATCTATTACAACTTGCATCTCTCTTACAAGTATTCTCAAAACCCTAAGGTGTTGGGATAAAGAGAATTAAGGTTAGCCACCCAGGATATAGTAAAATCTAAAATCACATCTTCAATCAGTTTTTCTTGGTGGATCACCTCTTGGGCGTTACATATTTTTGTAGTGAACGGTTGATCCGAGGATTGCAGAGATCGCGGAGGAACAAAGATTGGAATTTGAAATATACATCAAAGCATTGATTTTCTTCAAAGTATATCTTTTATTCTTCCTCAATTAATGATATTGCATAAAATGATTCCTGGGATTGCAGAAAGTTTTAAATTCGTTTTATGTCATGCTTCCGCTATTTTACAATATGATTGTATGTATGTTCTTGTTTCAGCAAACCAACAACTTCTTCATGCAATAGGATA
Source organism: Aralia elata (assembly GCA_034770075.1). NCBI lineage: Eukaryota > Viridiplantae > Streptophyta > Magnoliopsida > Apiales > Araliaceae > Aralia > Aralia elata. The sequence goes on along the minus strand of CM068386.1, from coordinate 42,302,318 downwards.
TTATTGGTGTTGACAATCTTGTTTATTTAGGTGTTTACCCCTTTCTAAATTCTAGTGACTCTGACTTTGATAATAAAATTATCTTTTACTAAATATAGTTGATTCAAGGAAATATATTGTGATTCATATCAAACTTGTAAAATTTTTGTGTGTAACTTAGAGGGCATTTGTTACAGGTCATCTAAAGGGGTCATCTTAAATACCTAGTAATGTGGCTATTCGTCTTTATAGATCATATTTGTTACACAAATAATCTTACATTCCCGATAAACATATACCCAGTAAAGTGTCAAGATTTTCAGTAATCAGATGACCAAAAAATAGGTGGTAATCTGAGAGTACCACATAGTAGTCATCTTGAATTTTTTATTTAGACAAAAATATCCTTTATATTTAACAATTGGGATATAAATATACTTATTAGGCACATAATTTATATTTATTTTTTGATATTTTGATTTTTTTAAGCTTGTCGACATGTTTAGTTTAACTAAAATAACTCATTGTCAATACAAAGTATGTGATGTTATTTGTTATTTATTATTATAAGTTTGATGTATTATTAACAATATACTTGAAAATTTTGTGCTTAATAATTGAATAAATCATGAATTGTTATTTTTTAAAACATATTAAAAACTTTGATACGATTTACTAGCTAATACTGAATTAATTAGTTTGATAGTACTTTGATTATTGTTGATTACATTTGACAATAATCATATGGGTAGTACAAGGATATTTTAGTAAAAGATCAATATTTTTAAAAAATATACCTAGTAATCTTGAATTTATACCAAATACTCATAATAACAATTACTGGTAATCACATATATTCTATCAAATAAAAATGACACAATATGACCATTTCCTATTACCAATAATTAGATACCCAATAATATGTGTTTAGGTGGGTATTCATCATAACTTGTAACAAACACTCTCTTAGTGTGTAGGTAATCCTAAATAAGCAAGTTGAATGAGATTGAGTATTAATATAACTAGGTTTATGAATCATGAAAACTAGTGTAAAATACTAAAGGTCAAATGTATATCAATCATTGATTTAATATTTAGGGTGTGTTTGTTACAAGTCATGTAAGATGTACACCAAAATTTAGATTACTTTGTATTTAATTACTGGTAATAGAAATTATCAGTCTTGTTGTCACATTTATTTGATTACTAGTAATGGTTGTCGTAAGTGTTTGATACAAATTCAAGATTAATGAGTATAAATATATCTTTATATATATATATATATATATATATATATATATATATATATATATTCACCTTGTACAAGCTTTTTACTAAAATACCCCTATAATAATTTATGTCAAATAATTCACCAATAAATTTTTGTCAAATAAAATCAATTGTGTTATCGAGAGCCTTTGGCTCAAGTGGTATTTTAGGTCTCTTGCTAAGTAAGAGATTATAAGTTCAAACCCCCAACCCCAAATTTAAAAAAAAAAAACTGTGTCAAAATACTGTACAACTAGTTAATTCAATAGTATTTAATAATATATATTTAAAGTTTTTGTTACTTTTGTAAAATAATAATTTACAATATATTTTATTGTCAATACATAAATAAAGATTAATTAATTATGTCAATTTAAGCACAATAATAAATTAAACCTACTAAAGATACATTGCATCTTTAATAGTAAATGCGTACTAAAATTTTGTGAAAAACTTAACTTTTGAGTTGTTGAGTCTGCTTTTAAGAATATAACAATTTATGATAAAAAAAAGGTAAGAAAATTAAAAAGAAAAAAAAAGAACTTTTAGACTACTGAGTCACCAAATTTAGACTTATGAATTATTTAAAATCAACAAATGACTCGGTTAATTTGATACTCTCTCCATTCTAAAATAAGATATACAATTTGATTTTTAAAATCAAACAATAAACATATTAAATTTTAAAATTAGTATAACTCATAAAAATTTAAAATAAAATAAATTAACTTTAATTTGAATATGTTTTGATGATTGATAATTGTACTCTCTCCGCCTCAGTCAACATAGGATATCTATATGACTATATATATAGAGCAAATTACATAAAACACAAAATCTCCCAAGATGATGAAACTACCAACATTCATAGCTTTTTCTCTCATTGTCCCCTTCTCTATAATCAATACTGAAAGAGTTTACTCCACTTCTGATCAATGCAAAGCATGGCTTGTTCAGTCAATACCCACCGACATGCCGCACCTCTCTCCAGTCCCTGGTGTTCTGTCAACTGGTAGGTACCCATTTTCAATTTGACCTTGTTTTTTGCCTGCTTGATTTCATTTTCAACCATATTTATGCCTTAACTTTTATGGGGTTCTTCATTACTTCAAGTATGAGCAAATGGGTCGGTTTGATTTGATATGGATTTGATGAAGAACAAGTTAATTTTTTTTAAGTTGGTATTTAAAAAAAAAAAAAAATCGCAATTTGGCTGTCCTTGAAAAATAGAACCTTTAATTACCTGCTTGATTTCGTTTTCATGACTTATCTTTTATGGGGTTCATCATTGCTTCAAGTATGAGCAAATGGGTAAGTTTGACTTAATATGGATTTGATGAAGACAAGTTTTTTTATTCTTTCTTAAGTTGGTATTTCTTTTTTTTTTCTTTTTTTTTAAAAAAAAAAATCCCAGTTTGGTTATCCTTGAAAATAGAACCATTAATTGCTCAATACGTTTTAGAAATAAATTTATGTTTAATATTAGAAGATAATTTTTGTTTTAGTTGTTATTATTGGACATGATTGATAACTACCCGTGACAAGTAAATTAATTGTGTAATTAAGTACACTTTTTTTAAGCTCAATTATGAAACACAACAATACTACTCCCTATTACTTTAGGCCAACCAAACACTACCTACCTGTACCTGGTGAAACTTTTTGTGTACCTTTTGTCCCATTTGAAAAAGCATAGCTCCATTTTCAAATCCATATTAAAAAAAATAAAATACCAAATCAAACAGGTTAGCTTGAGGTGAAATATAATACGTTTAGTTACGGTTAAGTGCAAGGGCAATTTGCTCTGCTGAGCTTAATTCAACCTTTTAGTTTGAGTTGTATTTAGGATTTTCAGGCACTTCCTTTGTTGCTGCTTGTTAAAAAAAAAACTTCATATTTTTAAAAAATTGATGTACTGAACATGATACAGAAAATATGTCAGTGCCATAATTTTCAAAACCACTCTTCAATCGTTACCCTGGTAGAAACCCATCATTTTCGGAATTTTTTCCAGTCTCATTCTTTACAGCCTTTGTTATGGACAAAAAGGGTATTTTTTCTCCTAAAAGTACAAAAGGGTAAGGTGTATTCTGAGTTTATTTTTTCTTCCATCTTTTAGAAATTAAAGTAAGAAAGCTAGGACACTTGAGTAAATGCTCCAAACAATGACTGAAAAGAACGTTGGATGCTTTGTTAACAAAGTTTAGGAATCTCAATCAATATGCTAAACGGCCTATTATTGATGAGACTCATTAGTTCAAAGTTCTTTTAACAAGTCTAGTATCTCAAATGGGCTCTACTAGTAAAATTTTCAAGTTAGGTTCCACCCAGGATTAGTGGCTTAACCAGAAATTATAGTAAAGTGTAAGAATGTAATCTCTCTTATATTTCCAATATGTGAATTGCTATATTTATACAAGAGGTCTAGGAATTAAAAATAAAAAGGGAGGAAAACAAGGAACTTGTTTTCCTTAATACAAGAAACATGTTCCTTAATACAATAACCATGTTCCTGGCCACTATCTTCTAACACTCCCCCTCAAGTTGGTGTGTAGATGTCTCGCATACCCAACTTGAAACACAAAGGATGAAATATCTTACTACTAAGACCCTTTGTCAAAATATCAGCAAGCTGGTGTTCTGATTTTACAAAGGGTAAGCAAATAAGACTACTGGTTAACTTTTCTTTGATGAAGTGTCTGTCAATCTCAATGTGCTTCGTTCTATCGTGCTGCACTGGGTCGTTTGCAATACTAATGGCTGCCTTATTATCACAAAATAACTGCATAGGCATTTTAGTTGTAACACCCAAATCTTCTAGCAGGGTTCGAAGCCACATTAATTCACATATACCCAAGGCGATAGCTCGATATTCAGCCTCAGCACTAGATCTTGCCACCACAGATTGTTTTTTACTACGCCAAGTAACAAGATTACCTCCAACAAATGAACAGTAACCCGTTGTAGACCGACGATCCTCTATCGAACCAGCCCAATCTGAGTCGGAAAAAGCTTCAACTTTCATATGACCATGTGGTGCAAACAATAATCCTTTTCCAGGAGAAGACTTAAGATACCTCAGAATTCTGTAAACAGTTTCCATGTGACAATGTCGAGGGTCATGCATATACTGACTCACTATTCCCACAGCATAAGATATATCGGGTCTCGTATGAGAGAGGTATATCAATCGTCCCACCAAACGTTGATATCTTTCTTTATCAACTGTAGGTCCTGTGCCTCCTACTAGATGATGATTAACTTCAATAGGAGAATCAGCAGGCTTACATCCTAACATGCCAGTTTCAGTTAGCAGATCAAGGACATATTTCCTTTGAGATAGAAAGATACCACTGGAAGATCTTGCAACTTCAATACCAAGAAAATATTTCAAAGGACCAAGATCTTTAATCTCAAATTCTCTGGTCAGTCTCGCTTTGAGATTAACTATCTCTTCTTTATTATCCCCTGTCACCACAATGTCGTCAACATAAACAATAAGAATGGTAATCTTACCCTTTATCTGTTTGACAAAAAGTGTATGATCTGCTCGACTCTGCTTGTACCCAAACCTTATCATTGCTCTGTGGAGTCTACCAAACCAGGCTCTAGGAGATTGCTTTAGACCATACAAAGCCTTTCGTAGCTTACAAACCTTACCCATAGTAACAGATGAAGCAAAACCAGGAGGTATGTCCATGTACACTTCCTCCTCCAAGTTACCGTGAAGGAATGCATTTTTTACGTCTAATTGTTGAAGATCCCAGCCGAAGTTTGCTGCACATGAGATTATGGTACGAACAGAGTTCATCTTCGCTACAGGAGCAAATGTCTCCTGGTAATTAATCCCATGAGTTTGAGTGTATCCTTTTGCAACTAGTCTGGCTTTGAGTCTCTCAACCGTTCCATCAGAATTTTGTTTGACTGTATATACCCACTTGCATCCAACTACCTTTTTTCCGTAAGGAAGAGTGACTAGTTCCCATGTATCATTCTTTTTTAGGGCATTCATTTCCTCGATCATAGCTTGTTTCCAATTCTTATCATTAAATGCTTCTCTCCACCCCTGAGGAACATATATTGAAGACAAGGAAGAAACAAAGGAGTGATATGATGCAGATAATTTGCTATAGGATAGAAAATTAGAAATAGGATGTTGAGTACAAGCTCTAACCCCTTTTCTAAGAGCAATAGGAATGTCAGTATCATCAGAAGAACAAGTAGGGATGTCAGTATCTTTAGAAGAACAAGTAGGGATGTCAGTATCTTTAGAAGAACAAGTAGGATTAAGATTCTCACCATTACCATTATCAAGACTAGGTCCGGAACAAAGTTGGTGTAGTGGTGCAGAAACGGTAACCTTATTCTTGCCTTTTCGTGCATAGGTCCTCAACTCAGGCTCAGACTCATTCTGTTTAGTACACTGTAACTCCCCCTGTGTAGAATTATCAGAAACAACAACAGGAACAGGAAAAATAGAGCTTGTGATACTAGCCTCAGGAAGCTTCTCCTCATTAATAACATTCTCCCCCTGAGGAGAAGGTGAAGAAGAATAAAAAGGTTCCAATTCCCAAAAAGTGACATCCCGGGTGACAAAGACTTTGTTAGAAGAAGGATGATAACATTTATAACCTTTTTGGGTTGGAGAATAACCAATGAAAACACACCTAATAGCTTTGGGATCTAATTTTCCCCGAGTGGGAGATTTATCATGAACAAAGCACACGCAACCAAAAACTCGAGGTGAAGGAGAAGGACTGGTCGTGTGTTGGAGAAAAGAGATGGGACTCTTGTTCCCAAGATTTCTAGAAGGAAGGCGGTTTATAAGAAATGCAGCAGTCAAGACCGCATCTCCCCAAAGAAATTTAGGGGTTGACATAGTGAACATAAGAGTGCGGGCTACCTCTAGCAAGTGTCGATTTTTTCTTTCCGCTACTCCATTTTGTTCTGGGGTTGAGACACAGGAGGTTTGAAGAATAATGCCATGCTGAGAGAGATAAGATGCAAAAATATTATTATTACTATATTCACGACCATTATCACTATGTAGAATTCTGACCTTAGCGTCGAATTGGGTTTGAATCATTTTATGAAAGTCTTGAAAACAAGTAAATACCTCATTTTTGGTCCGTAGAAGGTAAATCCAAGTGACACGAGAATGACAATCAATAAAGCTAACAAACCATCTATGACCAGAACGGGAGACAACTCGAGAGGGTCCCCACACATCAGTATGGATAATGGCAAAAGGTTCAGAATGTCGATTGTTAGTAGCAGAATAAGTAGAACGTTTGTGTTTACCTAATTCACATGGTTCACACAAAAACTGATTTCTGTTACAATGCTTAACTAAAGATGGAAATAAAGACTCCAATACTGAAAAGGAAGGATGTCCCAAACGTCGATGCCATTGATAGAGAGAGGTCAAGCATGGGTGAGAAGTAGAGTGAAGAGCTTGAACCTGAGTAGAGGGCATGTTAGATGAGGGAACATCTAAATAATAGAGACCGTTAATTGCACTACCACTGCCAATCCTTTGCCCTGTCACCAAATCCTGAAAAACACAATGATTTCCAAAAAAGGTTACTGAACAGTGTAGGGATTCACAAAGACGTTGAACAGATAGTAAGTTTGCAGTAAATGAAGGGATATGGAGAACAGATGATAATGTTAATGAAGGGGTACAAATGACAGAGCCACTCCCGGAAATAGAAGACAGGGAGCCATTGGCTACTCTAACCTTGTCCTTTCCAGAGTGAGGCGTGTATGAAGTAAAAAGATTGGAGGACCCAGTCATATGCGCAGAGGCACCTGTGTCTATAATCCAACTAGGGTAAGTAGATGAGACATTAAGAGCACAAGAGTGTATACCTGATTGTGCGAAATGAGAAATAGTACCAGCACTATTAATGGAACTAGATTCTGTCATGATGAGATAGTAGGAGCAACAAAAAATATCCAAGGAAATATCAACAAGGATATTATAAAGGCTTAACAAATTAGCAGAGAGTAATTCTAGAAACCAAAGGGAGTGCAATTAATTGTACTACACAATAAAACCACTTTAATTAGCAGTACAAGAGATGGAGTAACAAGAATTATCCAAGGGAATAACAACAAGGATAATTAACAAGCGCAAGATAGAAGAGAGAACCACTGTAGGTGGATTACACCAAACCTGAGTTTTACTCAAAACAACCACTGTAGGTAAAAAGAGGAGAGATAAAAACCATGCCGGAAAAGTTTCTGGAAAAAGGTCGCCAGAAAAGTCGCCGGAAAAAGGTCGCCGGAAAAGTCACGGGAAAAAGTCGCCGGAAAAATCGCCGGAAAAGTCGACCACTGCAGATGGAAGGAGGAGAGAGAAAAGGCACGCTGGAAAAACTTGTCGGAAAAAGTCGCCGGAAAAGTCGCCGGAAAAAGTCGCCGGAAAAAGTCGCCTGATAAAGGATCAAGCTCTGATACCATGTAAGAATGTAATCTCTCTTATATTTCCAATATGTGAATTGCTATATTTATACAAGAGGTCTAGGAATTAAAAATAAAAAGGGAGGAAAACAAGGAACTTGTTTTCCTTAATACAAGAAACATGTTCCTTAATACAATAACCATGTTCCTGGCCACTATCTTCTAACATAAAGGTGAGTGAAAAATGCTAAATACTTATTTTACAAAATTATGGTGGGCAAATTTTTTATATTTACATGTTTGTCGTATTTTTTTATAAAAGAAAATTAACATTTTTAATACTTATAAATATTCCTCCAAAAATCAAGCATGGCAATTGCCCTCGTTCCTCACACACTCTACATATATATATACATATATATATATATATATATATATATATATATATAATATCAAACAAGTTGCATATTCTATACATTTTGTTTGCTTTATTATATTGCTAGTTTGTATTTTTTTTTATTAATATGCTTTTAGGAAATGTATACTAATATGGCAATGATTCTTAAATATTTATTTTGAAGTAAATTTATTTATTTTTCACAATGTGAGTTTATAAATTTGTGGATGCCTAAAGAACATGGAACTGAGATCACATTCCCAATTTTATTTCTGTATCTTTTAGATTTTTTGTTTTCATTTCTATGGACTAACAAATGGCAGATTGTATCGAATTTAGTTTCAACTCAACTCATAAGAACAGATTTTGTGAACTTAAATTGCATGTGATGACTATTAGCGGATGTTCTACGGTGGTTGGCTGGAAACTCTTCACGGACCCTGGACATAATGGCACAGTACTGGCAATTAATAGCACATCCTGATGACCATCAGTCGGGGGATTATGGATATTCAAAAGCTGATATGCAGAGATTTGGTGCTAGTGAAGGTTTTGGTGTCTATAAAGCCATAGAAAATGCTGCTGATCACAATGTCAGTATTAGGTAGATATTTCTTTGATATAATTTAGATTCAACATTGTTATCCACAAAGATACATGCTAGCTTAATTGACTAAATTTAAGTAAATCTTATTTGTGATAAATTAATTAGTACTAATTTAGTGACAAATTAAATATACATTGAAAATTTATCTGGAAACCTTAAAGTTAGGACATAGAAATCTATGAACAAAGCATCGGTAATTCCAAGTGTTTTTTCCTAAAATTAGCAATTATCTGTGAATGATAACTTTTCTGACAGTTTGCACGCTTATGAACAGATTACATTTTAGCTATATATACTCATGTATACATACGTATGTAGTTTATATATGTGGGTGTGTTTTATTTTATTTTTCTCCATTCTAATCTATTTCATTTTAAATTATTTATTTATTCTTTTCTTATTTAATTTATTTTATCATTTCAGTTTTTTTCTTACCTTTCTACACACTTACTACCTCAACTAGTTTAAGATTTGGGTTGACCATCCGGCTTTTAGAATTCATGTACTCCCAAGTCATTACACTTCTCAGAATTTACTTGTAATTTGTAAACTAGATGAAATGGCAATTTATTTGTTTTTTTAGGTAGAAAAGGAAATTTTTGAAAGGAAGAAGGTACATATTGGGAGGAGAAGACGTCACCCTAATGAGAACATGCGGAAAAAGACAAACTAACAAAACACTTCTAGACAAGAGTAGCTCGCCAATAACTTTTCTAAAAAATAAAAAAGAAGTGCAGACCTCCAGTCCCTGCATAAATAAGATACTGTAATGTCACAAGACACTCCCATAGATGAATCCCAAATGGAAGCAAGGAAAATGACTTGATTCGTCAGCAAGTTATGATATAACTGTCTATGTGTGAAATTAGGAATTGATTCAAATTTGACAGGATATTGTAGAGTAGAAAGATCATTTATGTTTATATAACTAGATGTAAATGGAAAGGGGTTTCATCATATTCATATATAGTGTACTGTGAAGGGAATTCCGCACATAACTGAAAAATGAGGTGCACTTCCAAAGAAGTTTGGCGTTCTAGATGGGAATGAATTTCTACGTCTGAAAGAATTTAGTGTCAATAATCTTGCATAGTTCATAGCGTTTTGTGTTTCCTCTTCTAGCCAAACATGAAGTTTATCTGTTACTGATATTGTTTGCATATGGAGGAATGTGAATTTTATATGATACATGCTTGGTTTCAGAGAGATGCATTTTTGTTTTCATTAGTTCAATGTTAAAATTAATACCTAATTCAGTCATTCAAACAGTTTTTGTTCTGTTTAATGCTGGTGGAGCTTTGGCTTCTGCTGACGCAATTTACAGCTTATGAAAACATGGCATAACACTTTAATTTGGAAAAAGCTGAAAGCTACTTTGCCTATAGCATTTGCCAATTAAGATTGTTGGACAGATACAAGAGACAATTGTTAGTGTTTGTGTACAATACTGATCAACAGATATCTATTTTCTATCCTAATTCATAACTAACTATCAATAGATAGCTTTCCAATAACAGAAAATAAAGCTCCTTTTAAATGATCTACTGATATTGTTGAATACATAGAAGGTACCTTTATATGCGTTTATGGGCACTGCCGTAGAGCAATGACCAACAATATATTTTTCTTTGATTTAAATATTACGTATGGATTTGATTATCCTGATATTACTCTCCAAAAAATATAATCACGTGTTAATATAAGTTAATATCTCCTGGTATGTCTATTGAGAATATGAGATATGTCACTGAGTAAACACTTCAAGCCAGTTTTGCTACTTCTTGATTTATAAGATAGAAAGGATATAGGCCTTTATAGTGGGGAATGCTCCTTTATCTGTAGTTTAGCCATGATCTGATATGATATTGTTGTTTATGTTTAAAATACAGACTGCTGATAATGGTGAGGTGGTATAAATTGTTTGAAGATAACTATTTGGATGCTTGTTCTGCTACATCAAATTCTCATTTCGAACCTTCTAGAACATTCTGAGAAAAACAGTTGCCCTTATGGTTCTTTTGGGATTTCCCCCCAAAATTTGGTATATTTTACAATATTGGATGCACTTTTATGAGTAGGATTTTCCTGATGCTGTTGAAATGTCTATCTTTGATAGTACCTTCAGGTACTATCAAAGTTAAACTCTCATTATAGTTGTCATTTCTACTTCTGTCTGAGGAAATATGATAGATACTAAAGTAAGACAATGGGATTGGTGACGAGTTCGCAAATTTATTTTTTCAATGTGCGCGTTACCCTCGTTTACTTTCTCTGTAATGTCTGGCTACTTGTTTTATTTCTCACTCAAAGTAAGAAAGGTGTGAACAATATTGGATAATATAACACTCTTGAAGGGTTCGTTTTTGTAGAACGACCTTTATGCTACAATTAACTCACTCTTAGGCCAGATTACATAAACTGCAACCCGATAAGAGTGCAGGGATGCAAGGACTATAAGGAGACGAACAAGGAACCAATCAGATACAAACAGATACCAATAGAAGAAATTTCAACACTAAAATCATTTGGCAACTCTAACAATACATTATCTTTAATCTCTTAATTACATAAGGACAATCTGCCACTTACTTTTCAGTACCTCAAATTTTTGCATTTATTTTGGTTACTTATCAAAAAATTTATAATGTTTTTTTTAACGCCTTGTCTGCTGAACTTGTTTCCAGATTTCTACAACACTCTGGAGTATTTCCTGACTACACCAAAGAACCATCTAACCTTGCTTCAGGAAGGCCAAATGTGAAGAATGTCACATTATTGCTTAGTCAATGGTGGGGATCTGGCATAATTCATGCAAAAGTTTGGATATCAGATTCTCGAGATTTTTATATAGGATCTGCAAACAATGACTGGAAATCTCTCACTCAGGTATTAAACAATTTTACAAAAATGTTTCTACAAAAGGCACAATCTTTCATTTCCTTTTTTTTGTTGTCTTCAATCAACTCAAACTGATACATAAAATATGTTTGTCCGCTAATTGCAGGTGAAGGAAGTTGGAATTTATCTTGTTGGTTGCCCAAGTATAGCAAAAAAAGTTGAGGTCTACTATAATAATCTATGGAAACTTGCATCCTTGGATGCCTCAGCTTACACAAAAACAGTATGGGATCATCAGTGGCAGATCAGTAGAAAGTTTCCTTGTTGGTCGCATTTTGTTCAGTCAAAAGAAAGGTGCAGGTATGGTAACTGGAGCATGATAAGTCAAATTTAATTGAAAATCTTGTTTAAAAATTTGGTACTTGATTCAACAACGCTATGCACAGCTTGATTGATTTTATTTTTCATGACATAAAACAAGCAGTCACTAGATACTTTTTCTTGAGAAAACAAAGATGGCCACATGATGGTACACCACAGCTTTTCGTTATATGTTGTGACCTTGTGGAAATATCTATTTTCCCTTTTGAAAATAACAATTCCCAAAAGAAATAAGAACATTTATCTTTGACAGAAAATAATAAATATAAAATATATATATTTTTAATGTTGTACATTGAGAAGGAAATTGTTTGGATTTTCACTACAGATTCAATAATAGATGAATTTCTTGATTTGAAATAGTATCGTGTAGCACTTTGATATGTTGACATTAGCAAAAAATCTATTGCATAAAGTTTTTCTCTGTGTAATTTTAAATTCTATTCACTATTACATTTTGTTCGAAAATGTTTTGGTCCCCCGCAATACAAAATCATGATGCTGCCATTGCTAAAGGGATTGAAAAAACCTGTCTCGGGGCATTGTTCTCGGTTCTGACTTTTGGTTTATCTTACATAGGAAAAAGTTAAGATACAGCTTCCGCTCTAATAATTAATAAGCATGGGAAGGTTGAAAATTACTACTAAAATTATTAGAGGTACTGTTGATTAAGTTTTGCTGATACATCCATTATCGAATATTCTACCATAAATTTACTTCCATACAAAAGTAGCATTCACATATGTTTTTGGTATATTTCAAAATTTACTGTATAGATCAAACATTAGAAATGAGAACCTCCTGATATCTTTTTCAATCAGCATTGCGTAAGCCTTAACATTCTTTTGCTTGCTTATATCTTAGTGGTTCTTGTGTTTCTTGTGACTTTTCTCCCATAAATAAGAAAATCAAATTTTGCAGAGCTCCCTTCTCCCTAGTAAGAAATGATAGTGCGAGTAGGACTAACACATCCTTGTTATAAAAACCTTCATTGATGGATTTGTACAAGTTAGGAGGCCAAGTTCATGATAGGTAAAGGTCTAGGATGTGTGTGTGTGTCTATATATATGTAATATATTATATATATGTAATATATTATATATAATGCTATGTTACATGACTCTTCACTTTAACCTGAAGTACCTGTGTCCTCAATCAACACTCGGACAAGGTATGGGTGGTGGACACTTCATTTTAGTGTAAAAATTGGCAAAACTGAGGAGTACCCGTGTCAGACTATTCAAAGTACCCCTTGTCTGACCGAATACTCCATTCGAGTTCATGTAACTTAGATATAATGTGCGTGTGTGCATATATATATATATATATCGTTCTTCTAATTTTTACTACCACATGATTTTTCAATTAGTTGTGAAGTAGGGTTAATTATAAAACGTGGAACAAAGTTGTTGGTTCAAAAATTTATTGAATATTAAAGATAATAACAATTAGAGCCTCGACTCTAGCTGCATTTTTAATCCGATGCCAGAAGAAGTTTTTGTTTCTTTTCCATTGTGAAAGGCCAGTTTGTTTATGGAGTTAACCAAGTTGACCAAATTGCATTGTCATTTGATTAATTCGAGAAGATTTTTTTTCTTGGTCTATGATTAATGTTGTCGGTCTATGTCATCTTTCTTTTAACATCGCTATCATCTATTGGACATTTGGACTTATCATATAGTTTAAGTGAGTATGCTTAATATGTATTGTTTGTAGTTACTGCAGATTATCATAATCAATTAATCAAACTATGGCAGGCTCAGCTTTTGATAAGGTCTTGGCACTATTTTTAGCAGCTATCCATAATCAGATTATTAGGTGTATAAGTTACTAGAGATTTTTTTGTAAATAAGGTGAAAATCAACATTGTATGCCGATTGTTTTACCAATAATCTTTTGATGGGAAACAGGGGACAGATCGTTATCGGGAAGACATTACTTATTTAAATGACAGCTTTTCTAATATTTTTAATGGCTTTCTGTTATGCCATGACAGATCACCACTTCCTCATTATGTAGAGGTTCCCCATGTAGCAGGCTATCCAGTACTATCAGACCCTTACATGTTTCAAATACCAATTCAAATACCTGGATACAATAATTCAACTTTGCAGCCTCAATCCAGCTATCTCTCATTTGCTCCTCCAGAGGTTAGTGTTTGTTTCACTTCTTATCTACCCTTTAATCTTTCTTTCATTTCATTTGTTTTGGTTTATCTGTTTAAGGGAGTGGCAAATGTTTGTGTTAAATAACAGAAGTTCTGTAAGCTTGTAAATTTTAAGTTGTTTTTAGGAAGGACTCATCTTTACACATATTTGTTAATTTTTAATTTATTATACAAAAAAAAAAGGAGACAACTAGCATGCTCGTGTTGGTAATGCTCTTGATTGGGGTTCCAGGAGTATGAAGCTTGGTAGACAAAACCTTGCCTGCTCTAAGAGACAAAAGTATCCCTAATTAAAATTAAATTTTTATCACATAAACTTTTAAATGCCTAAGGAACAGAAAAGAAAAATATAATTTGTCTACGACTTGGATGGAAAATAGGATAATTTTGTTGTCAAAGAAATTTGTCCATGACTCGTAATAAGTGGAAGAACGGGCAAGTTTTGTTTTCAAGAAGTTTGGAAGTGCCTGATGCTAAATTTATGAAGATTATTGAGATTCAATAGACAGATTATCTATGTTTGTGCTTCCCATGCATCATCTTGGTCTCTTATTGATGTCTAGCTCAGATGAGAATCATGAGGTGCTCATTCTCAGAAGTTTGTTAAAATGAATATTAATACTACTTTTTCTATCAGGACGGAGGGAGTAACATTTACCTTGTGCAAGATATTTGGGGTCCAGATATAAGAAAATGAGGAAACCTAATTTTAGGAGATCTATTTATAATTACATATAACTAGAAGGAATTATTTAAAGTGGGAGGAGGGTGGGTGGCGTCATCATCCTCCCCTAAACCTGCGACCATATGCATCTATATTCAGGCTTTTCCATGCATCATTTCTCCTAATGCAATTTCTGAATTGCAGCTTTCATTTGGTAAGTACCAGACAGATGAACAGGCATGGGTGGACACAATTAAATCTGTAGGAGTTGGGGAAACTGTTAGAATTAGTACTATGGATTGGCTTGGTCAGTCTCAATACACGACACATACAGTTTATTGGTCAGCTCTTTCCTCAGCAATATCAGAGGTACCTTTTGCTTATTCTGCTAATGGTTTTGATCGTTATTTTGCCCATGCCAATCTCACACCTTGAAATCTGCTGTTCACATAATGCCTGTCTACTAAATGTTTATCATTATAACTTCCATTTGTCCCCGAAGCACCTCAACTTCTGTGTTGATTCTCACATTTGATTGAAGAATTTTCTATTTTTATCTCGGTCCGACTTTCTTTAGTTAATGTATAAGGCTTGTCTACTAAGTGTTTATTATTATAATTTCCATTTGGCCCTGAAGCACCTCGATTTCTTCTGTTTTGATTCTCACCTTTGATTGAAGAGTTATTTTTTTTTCATTGTTATCTCGATCTGACTTTCTTTAAGTAATGTATGTTGTTCGCCTAATAATTCACATGCAATTTTTTAATTTATAATTAAGATAATAATCAGAATCCTTTCAATTACTTGCCATTTTTAGTACTTTATATTTTTATAAAAATTAGAGGCATATTTGGATGAGGAGTTTGATCTCTCTTACATGTTCAGCTCAGTCCTTGTCTCTGTTACATGATGGTGTGTAGGGTTGTCATTTCGAGCTAATGAGATTTGTTCCATTTTCATCTCCTTTTGAGTTAGTGTTAGTCTTTCATTTGTATATAGTTACTTTATTGTAAATATTATGGTAGAGAACAAACAATTAAAGGCAAAAGAAATTACAATAATGACTAGTGAAGAAAGTTGGGTTCGGGTTCAGCAAAAATCATAAAATAGATCTTACAACCTTACTCCAGATAATATTAAGAATTTTTTATAAGAATGTATTTTAATTTTAATTGTTAAGGACCGTATGGTGTGCTGGAACTGTCACGACCCCGAAATCCACCTGCTAGCTTCTTTTAGCCAGGTCGGACTTCGTGCTGACTTGTATAACCTTATTCATCACATTCATTAACTTAAAAGTAGTGTACACAATAAATGTCTATAAAAACTCGCAATATAATTGATTTGAAACGTATATAGAAATCTTAACTTCTAATAATCAGAGTATAATGCGGAAAAGTGAATATTATAATATCATTCGTTCATTGTTACATCATTGTCAGGTTACTTGTTCTTATTACACATAAGTCCTAAAAGACTTAACAACAAATCTCCATTTATCTATCCGAGACTTGCAGTATTAGCAACCAGGCAGTTCCCAGGAAAGAGGGGGTTTTCCGTTAAAACGGCGCGCAATTAGATGACCTAACCCCTTTCCTCGTCAGAACTTTCTAGACATTGCCAATAATGTTAATCTAGCATAGTTTAAATGACTTCTATGTCTTCAACTTTCTTTGTACCTCCAGAATCGTCTGGTAAATCTTCCTTGACTGTAATTTGTTTTAAGATAATTGCAAGAATGAGCATAAGAATGCCCAACAAGTCTAACAGATATATATATATATATATGAGAAGAGAATCACCTTTTCAAGATATATATACAAAATAAGCTGATACAAGATTTCAACGATTATCAATATAGTGAACTGAGTGGTTCCCCACCCACGAACTAATGAACTTAGTTCCCCGTCTCATCAACACTGCTATAATTGTATCAACAGTGTATACCGCTTCTACGGTACCTCTACACTGCGACAAATGTTACCTCAGTGAGTTAGATCGGTTTCCTAACACATCTTAAACTCCTGCCCATACAAGAGAGTTGTTCAACTCAGATACTAACATGGTTTTCAGTTGAAATTCAACAATCCCTATCACGTTGCACATAATAGATAACAAGCATGTTAATGCACGGGGTGCAAAAGAAACAATACTTGCATAACAATAAACTTCATAAATAAGACATGTTATTGCACGGAGTGCATTTCAACAATTAAGTAGACTTGCCTGAATATGGATAATATGTTAACGTTAATTTTTCATTCCTCACTCAATCTCCTGAAGTGTAAGCTCTAGAACTTTTATCCTCCAAGCTTTTCCTTTCCTTGGATTATGCTAGGCTAATTAAGCATTTTAACGATTAAATCTTTTAAGTTTTATTTCGGGTATCATAACCGCTTATAAATAAGACTTCTTCTACAATATATGAAATAATTTTAGCATTATAACTGCTTACAAAATGAATATTTTTCAATTATATTTAAAATAAATTGAGCATTATAACTACTTGCAAAATATTCGGTTACTATGGTTGAAATAAATCGGGCATTATAACTGCTTATAAAATGAATATTCAGCTATTATATTTGAGAAAATTTAAGCATTATAACTGCTTATAAAATGAATATTCGGCTATTATATTTGAGAAAATTTCAGCATTATAACTGCTTATAAAATAAATATTTTTACTAAATAGTTGAAGAAATTCGGACATAGTAACTGCTTATAAAAGTATATTGTCTAATATATTAGAGAAATAAATTGAACATTATAACTGCTTGTAAATAGGACTTTTGTACTATATACTTAAAATAATTTGGGCATTATAACTGCTTATAAAAGTATATTTTTACTAAATATATATAAAAAAAATGAAAATAATAACCACTAGAGTAATACCTCTTGTAGTTGCTAGCTTTACTTCCAATCGCGCAGCGCTTCGATGCTTAGAAAGTAATTTTTATCTCACAATATCTCTCAGAATATAAATATAGAGTGTTTTTGCTCTTGAACTGCTCTTGAAAAATAGTAAGGAATGAATGAACTGAGCTTGCTATTTATAGAAAAATCAAGTTTCACTAATTGCACGTTAGGGGCTCGGCTTATTACACTTTGGTACCTAGGTTAATTACATTTTAGTACCTAGCGTGTGCCAGGCGTAAGCTGGCGTGTGCCAGGCGTAAGCACGACAAAGCATAAGCACGACAAAGCAGCTTGTCAGCGTAAGCACGACAAAGCACTATATCAGTTTAAGCACGACACAACAGCTTACTAAAAATAATTTGTCAGGATGCTTTTTGGTGAAATCGTGGAAAGCACGACAAATCATTTTGTCAATGTAAGCACGACTAAGCAGCTTGACCAAAAATTTTTATTTGATCTAATTCATGGTTTACACTATAAAATCACAAAACACCTGCTTCGAAATATCATTTGGATCTTTATTAAGCACATAAATTCGAATTTCATTAGGGCTTAAGGTTTTAAACTTCTCAATACCTAGTTTTAGGTTACTAAATTAACCTCTAACCATATACGATCGTATTTATAAGCCTCATAAATATTCAGGGTATTACAGGAACCATCTGTAATCTCAGACTAAGGTAATAGAACAAATTCCCTTGGGCTTTACCACACATGACCTAGGTAGAGTTTCAGATGATTGATGAATGCAATTAAGATTTCTTCCTTGGACTAAAATTTGTTTCCTCTTCAATAGAATATAATGTTCTAGTAAGAATGTGAAAGTCTTTGAAATAATAATAATAGTTTTCTTTTGGAAAAGGATCTACAAGGAAAAAGAATTTAACCGGAACTAACTTTTCCTAGCCACTAGTGGAATTAAAACAATAACTTAGGCTTTGTGCAGTTAAGCTGGAGAGAGAAAGAGTGGGATAGCACAACGACGATACGTACTCCATCTTTGTTTCAATTGAACCTGTATAGTTTGCAGCGACTTAAAAATTACTTGACGCTTCAATACTCTTAACACTTCAATTTTATTTTCTTATATAAATTGTTGTGAATTTATGTATCTGCGTGTGGAAGTACATCACATCCTTAATTTGCCTGAACCCCCTGATTTTCTTAACCCATGATCTCACTCAGGGACGGATCTATACAGGGGCTTGACCACCCTTATTTTTTTAAAAATTTCCTATTAGTATGTTGTATGTATGATATATAAATATATATTCCCTCCATTCCAAAATTAGAATACATATCAAAAAATGACAAATTTTTACAAAAAATTATTTTTACAAACATATCCTTAACATTTGTTAGAAATGTAGTAGTGGTGGTATGATTGTACTCATTATATCTAAAATGTAAGTAATGACATATTAAAAACTTAATGTCACTTTATAGTCTATGAATATAAATATATTTTTAATTTTTGAACTAACCAAAAAAGAGTATTGTATCTCTAATTTTGGAACAAGAGAGTATCAAAGTTAGTGAACTTATATTGGACTATTTTCATTTTTATTTATTCAAAGTTATTTAAAGTTGAATAGTTTGATTTATTTTTATCTTTGGTTGAGAACTTTTGGTTAGTTTCCTATACTTGTTAAATTTTGAAGGATATTTATATTAAGTTGATTAAATCTATTGTCATAGTAGTTTTTAATTTTTAAAATTATTTTTTAATAGTTAAAAATTTGCCCACCCTTGATTAAATTCCTGCGACCGTCACTGATATCACTCATTCCATGTGTTGTACTACCCTAGTTACTAGTGCTTCAGGGCCAAATGAAAATGCTCAAGTTCTCGTCTCTAGTCTTTGAAGGCACTAACCAACATGCATAAATATTTCAATCAGTTTTTAAAAAGTATCGTGCATTATACAAAATTTGTGAAGTAGTTGTTAGTTAAATTACTGGAAACCTTCTCTACATGTTACTTATAACTGACACCAACTAAATAATTTCAAATGTTTGTCAACCATATGCACAAATAATTTTGCAAAACAAGTAAATCACTCTTTTTTTCTGCAGTAATGCTTTTGCCTTTATTATAATGCTTCTTTTCTGAAATTTTAAGTTAGCGTTCTAAAAATGTTTCTGGATAACAGGTCGTCTTCTCCAAACACGCAAAAATCAAGATACTTGTAGCTTATTGGGCACATTTTATCGACAACACAGATGCGTATTTGAAGTCTCTTCTCTACTCCAATACTCTTTGCTCCTCTTCAAAGTATAACAAGTGTTCCGGTAAAATCGAGATCAAGTACTATATGGTGCCAGGATTTAACTTGACTGGACCTGCCATTAGTAATGGATCAAGTACTGGAAATTTGTATCCAGGCTATACTAGAGTTAACCATGGGAAATATGCAGTTAGTGATGTTCGAGCCCATATTGGGACGAGCAATTTAGTTTGGGATTATTTCTATGCAACGGCTGGTATCAGTTTCGGGACGTATAACCCGGCCATTGTCGCGCAACTCCAGGAAATATTTGATGCAGACTGGAATTCTCCATATGCTGTCCCAGTTGAACCATTAGAAGGACGTGCTTATTCAAGCTCGTAAGATGTTGAATTTGTTGGAATCAAGTTATCATCGACCAAATTGAAGATGAAAAAAAGATATGGACCTGGGTAACCAGGAACTCTTATTATCCTGCGTGGTTACGATTATTCCGAACCGTGGTACAAGAACTAAATACCTTGTAGATTTTATCACAAGTAGCGTTTCTCGTACCCAATTTTGTTTCATGTATCCACTTTATCAGCATTCCTAATAACCATGATATTGACCATATGGTTATTGGAATGACTGAAGACTTTGAAGTTCTAATTGTGTCTGTCCACTAATGACTAATGAGTTGATCTTGAATTTAAGTTGCTCAGTTTTCAGCTTTCCAATTCTTTTCGGCTAACCAATTGAGTAAAAATAAAGTTTACTTCTGCAACTTATCTGATTAAACTACAGCTTAATTGCAAAAATTAGATGCATAAATATGTGAAGTTTTGTCAATTTCTACGAGTTTTAATTCTTTCTTTGTGATAAATATTTTTTTATCTCTTCTATCATTTGTACTTCAATGAATTAATAATTTCGTCTTCATAATTCGTTTTTGGAATATCTTAATTTACTTCCTATGTGATTTTAAATTGATGAGGATATTTTGATATATTATTGGTAACATATGAGGCTTTTTTTCTTTTTCTTTTTTAATTCATGCTTACCTAAGAAGTTTTAATAGATTATTGTTAATTTTTAATCTTTTATAGTCTATACTTACCTAAATTAACTATAAAAATTACGAGATGAAAAGAAAGAAAGATCACCAGTATAGGTAATTTGTTTTGGATTTTAATTGATTTATTTTTTTGAACTTTATACACTCATAGTCAATAACCTAATTTGAGTTATAAAAATAAGAGAGATTTTTTTTGTAATAAATGTTGTTTTTCTTTTTAATTTTAGTTACTCATATTCTTCTTTTATGTTTCATTGTTCAAAATTAGTCTGTTGCCCAAACTTGACCATACGTATCCAACTTATCCAATACTCTTCACTTCGTTAACCAAAGAGAAAACTTAGTCTACAATTAATGACAAAAATAAAAAATAAAAAATAAAAAAATAAAAATAAAAATTACTTGCCAAAGAGCAAACTACATTTATAAATAAAATGATTGATTAAGTAGTTCTTTTATCAAATGAAAATTGATTCAGCATGAGCATGTTTAAGTGGAAAATAGTTCCCCATGAACTTTAATTAGTAATTTAAACTTTAGTAAGGTATGAGAGTTGCATAATTTTTTTTATAAAAAAAATCAATGAAAATTTAATTATTATTGTTTCTTCTTCCCATTTCCTTTTCTTGTTATTTAACTTTTTACTTTTCTTTTCCTTCCATTTATGTCAACAATATTTAGTGTAAATATACCGACTTTAGATGAAAAATATGTATAAATGAACTAAAATTTTTAAATATGATTTCTTTTCATTGAAGATAAAAATAATTATCGAAATAATGGTTTTTGCATCCCAAGTTGTGGCTGTAATGGTAGAGGAGAAAATCTCAATGTTGACTGTTGTTGCTTTCAAATTATACATTTAAGACTAAATTTGTTATAGAAACAGCAAAAATAGTTTTTTTTTTTATAAAAAATAATAAATATAGTAAAATAATTGAGAAACAATATACGTAGTATACGACAATTTTATGGTGATTAGACTTAAAAAAATATTTATCTTTAAAATTACAATTATTTATGACCGTCTTAGTTGCAACAAAAATCTCAAGACTTTCAATAAATTGCCGCAATATGTTACAAAACTATTTAATATTAGTTAACTTATTATTAAAATAAAAAAAGTTCTTAAAAGTATTTATGTATGTTATCTTTTAATCGGCAATAAAGTACTTTTGCAAAAATCCAAGTTAAGTAAAAATAATTATATTATTATTATCATTATAATTATTATTTGTGATAGTTTCGATAACAATATAATTTTATGAGGTTAGATAAATTATACGGACTTAACTTAGTAGTCCTAAAAATAATTTATTAAGGCAACTTTGAGTTTGAACATACTTATTACTCCATGTGTAAAAAAAAATATAGGATATAAATTAACATGAATTCATTTAATTTTAGATAATACATTTACAAATATTATAGACTATTGTAGTATAATTTATTAAATTTATATGGATGACATTTCAAATTAACTTTTAAAAAAATTAAAGTGCTCTTATATATTTTTTGGAATCTTATTCTTACTTAATTTATTTTTATTTTTTTACTGCAACAAAAAATTGTCGAATCTTATCACTACTAAACATAATACCAATATGATTGAAGTAAAATCCACTTCATTACACCTACTATTCAATTTATTTCAATACATATTTAATGACATAAATATTGCATTGAAAATAAAATTCGTTACAAATAATTTTGTCGCTAATGTAATATTTGTGTCACAATATGTATTGAAAGAGAGGATCCTAATCTGTTTCTATATATTTAGGTAAAGGAAATGAAAAGTATTTATTTTGCCATCAAAAGATGTAGAATTTTATACTAGATACATCAACTAATTGTCTATATATTTGTATTAATTTATAGACTATATTAAATTAAAAATAATATTTATATCGTTAAATGTGTATCAAACGATAATGAAAGATACGTGTAATAAAATATTTATGTCTTTATGTATCAAACTAAAATGAAAATATGTGTAATAAAAGACCCTAAACTTAATTTTTTTTTAAACAATAAGCATATAAAATTCACTAAAAGTAAGCTGCACATCCCCCAAAACCCAACAAAACACAAGAACTCAAGAAGCCAAGGGCCGCAACAAGTCTGCTGCTAATAGAGAAGGGAGAGAGCGAGAGTTTTCACAATGCAGAGATTGAAATCTTTGTTAGTATCAAGGCGTTCTTTGCACAGGCATCACTTTCTCTCTCATCACAGAAGCATTTCTGCTTTGCCCAACTACGTCTCACATGACAAATTTGAAGACGAGGCCAGTTTCTCTCTCTGTGTGTATATATACAAATGAATATGAATTTTTGACAAATATGAGGAAACCCATCTGGGTAATTTGTGAAATGTGCTGCTTTACTCTTGATTGTGTGTGTATTTTCTTTTATATCTTCATTTTTGTCCCTAAAATGTTCTTTATTCACACTTTCAGGTATTGGTGGAAGGAAGAGCTTATTCAAGATCATCCATACTCAATAGACCAGCTGCCTTGAATGCTCTTACTACTTCTATGGTTAATTTTCCCTCTTTTTCCTCAATTTTATTTGAATTTGTTTGTGGGTTTTGTTATAATGCTATTTTGATTCATACCCATGTGTAAAAACTTTAAATTAATTCTGTGTTCTTAGATGGGTCGATTAAACAGACTATACGAGTCATGGGAAGAAAACCCTAATATTGGATTTGTTTTGATGAAGGTAACAGAATGCTATGAATATTTTCAGTAATTGTGTCAAGTTGGGTGTTCTTGTATCTCTAACTTACTAATTTTATTGAAGGGAAGTGGCAGGGCATTCTGTTCTGGTGCGGATGTTGTTACCCTCTATCAGTGTCTTAACAAAGGTGAACAATTTTTAATCTTTTTGTTTGCCCATGCATGTTTTTTGCATTTGAATCTTTTTCAAATCAAAGAAGAATCAATCTAAGAGTGGTAGATATAGTTGCAAATCGATCCGGAAGGCTAGGATATTACATAGAAGTATAAAATATCGTTTGTCTGCTATTGCTTATGAGGTCAATAATTCATAGTAGCAATTGGGTTGACCTAAACGTTGGGAACATAAAATTAATCTTGTAATTAGAATCTTAGCTGTGGACTCCGATTCCAGTTCTTACTGATCAGTTCCATGTTTACAAGCTGTATGTAACTGTACTTGATTGACATGCATATGAGTGCTGTTGACTTGAGTAATTTCTTGATTTGTTCTGGCATTCTATAAATGATTTTCATGGTTTGGTTGGAAGAAAGTTGCGAGATAGATCTATGGAAACACTTGATTATTAATTATCCGAGATCTGAGTCTTTTTGGGATCCTGTAGTAGAGCGAGTGGGCAAGAGGCTTGATTGTTGGAAAGGTGCTTACTTCTCTTTGGGTGGGAGGATTACTCTTATTCAGGCTTGTTTAGCGAGTATTCCTCTTTATTATCTCTCGTTATTTAAGGTTCTGGTAGGGGTAGCCAAATCTCTTGAATGTATTATGTGCAGGTTTTTTTGAGCTGGGGATAGTGAGGATAGGAAGGACCATTTTGTTGATTGGGATTATGTGTGCCGTCCTAGAGAGGAAGGGGGTTTAGATCTTGGGAACTTGATGTCTAAGAACCGATCTTTAGTGGGCAAATGGCTATGGCGCTTTCCTTTGGAACATAACTCTCTTTGGCAGAGTAGAAGCAAGTATGGAATTCGGCAGAATGGGTGGGATGCAAATCCTTGTCCTTCTTGTTTTTATAGTCCTTGAAAATTTATCTCTCAAGGTTACACTTCCTTTTATTTTCTTGTTCGTTTCCAAGTTGGTAATGGCATGAAAATTCGGTTTTGGGAGGATATTTGGATAGGAGATGTTCCTCTTTCAATAGCTTTTCCTCATCTTTTTTTACTTCTCGTTTGAACTTTGAACATAACTCTC
Source organism: Aralia elata (assembly GCA_034770075.1). Taxonomy (NCBI): domain Eukaryota; kingdom Viridiplantae; phylum Streptophyta; class Magnoliopsida; order Apiales; family Araliaceae; genus Aralia; species Aralia elata. Next base: position 42,277,476 of record CM068386.1, on the reverse strand, counting down.
CTATTTCTAACTTCTATACTCGGGAAGGAGAGTCAGTTTCTTGAGATTTTCATTTTTTATGTAATTTTAATGACAGGGAGACGGGGGAATTCTTTTTATTTATTCAACTTCTTAATTCAGCTTCCTTTTCTCAGTCCTTGGATAGGCGTGTTTGGTGTTTTGATTCTTCGAGAATCTTCTCGTGTCGTTCTTTCTTCACTTACTTATTGGGTTATCGTCCAGTTCATCGTTTTCCTCTAGCCTCTTATATTTGGAAAGCAGAGGCTCCCTAAAAAATTAAGGCTTTTATGTGGTCCTTAACTCTTGGTCGGCTTAATACTAATGATATGGGTCAAAGGCGTAGGCCTTACAAATCTTTATCACCAAATGTGTGTGTAATGTGTTTGAAGGATAGTGAGTCTCATTCTCATTTGTTTTTTCATTGTTTGTTGTCTTGACGGTTGCGGTGCTGTTTATTTAGTGTGATGGGGGAAAGTTGGATGTCCCTCTTCGGTAGAAGATATTTTATTTTGCAAATTCAAGGGTTTTGGTCATACAAGCGATAGGAGGATTTTTTGGAGATGGGCTTGTTTTGTTATTTTGTGGGGGATTTGGATTGAGAGGAATGCTAGAATTTTTTGCAATCGGAGTACAAATATTGAGTTACTTTGGGATAAAATATCTTTCTTTGCTTCTCTTTGGGCTCATGCAATGAGAGCTTTTGGAGGTATTTCTTTATACGATCTTCAAAGAGATTGGCGGGCGGTGCTTCATTAATATTAAGTTTTTCTCATTTTTGTTTTCGTTATTTTCTATTGGGAGGACTTCTTGTTATCGTCATGCGTTGTAATTTTCTCTTCTAATCAATAAAGTATTTTTTTTTATCAAAAAAATAAAATAAAACTAAAAAAAATAAAAAATTATAATGAACAATTGCTGATTTATGTAGCATTTATCTCATGTTGTCGCAAAATTCTGAAGATTATAAAGTTATCATTTATGCCTTTTAGGTTAACAAACTAAAGCAAAATAGTACTGGTTATTTATTGTTTCAATAAAGACAAGCTAGGCTTGGACATTTTAGCCTTCGAAGCTCTCCTGTACAGAATTGATGGTTATTACTTATTAGTAAGAATGAGACCAGATTGGATCAGAAAAACTGCGGAATCAATGCTGCTTTCCTGGACAGTCTGACAGATGATAATTTTAGACATTTACGTTTATCAGCTCAGTAATACCTTTTGTCTCAAACTAGTTGTGGTAGGCTGAAAATAAACCCCATATGTGCACGTAAGGCAGAAAGACAAGAAATGAAAAATTTAAACAAAAACCTAATAAAAGGATGAATAAACCAGCAAGAATATTCATGAATTTATTTGACAGAAGATATCAGCTTTTACCTATTGATAACTCTGAAATATACTTTATCTAAATTCCAGCTTCCTATATCTTTAGCTTCTGAATAACAAGTGTTTTTAAGTCGCATTCTTGAATGATTCACAGACTAATCAGGCACTTAGTTGCTATTTTACTAACCAAAAAAAAAGGAAAAAAAAAGAAATCAAAAAGAAAAGAAATAGATATTGTTGCTATTGGTTCTGAAATTGCTAATCAACTTTGACCGTGTGCAGGGAATGTTGAAGAATGTAAAACATTTTTCCAGACATTATACAAGTTTGTGTTCCTTTTAGGAACGTATCTGAAGCCACACGTGAGTATGCAATCTCTACCAAGTTTCCGAGTGTTGAATTATTAGCAAAAAAATTTGTTCATTATGTTGGATATATTTAGAGCTTGGGCTTTCTTATATAATGCTGTTTTTCCTTTTCTTGGTGATACATCTAATGTTTGTAGGTAATCCAGAACTTGGAATTGATAATAGTTTACCTAGTTTAGAACCCTAAATGAACCAAGCTATGCATAACTGCGGATCAAACTCAATCGACAATTTATCTTTGTTTTATAGCATTGTTATACTGGAGTGTTTATCCTCCTCCTCCTCCTCCTTGTTCTCTTGCTTCTTTTTCTGTTGTTTTCTTCTTGTATCTAGTGATGACTTTTCTAAGAAGGATTCGGGTTTGTAGAATTCGGATTTACCATATGAGATTCGGGGGTTCTATAAATCTCAAAAGAAGTGATTTGTGTTCGGTGGGGATTCGACACATATTCAAAAATTCAGTGAATTTATTTGTATAAATACAATATACTCGCATAAACATTAAATTTTCAGTACCAATAAATATTAATTTATGATATAAACATTCAAGAAAAACATGAATATATAGAGTATATACTAATTAATTCTTATACTTCTAGTATTAGAATGTAAAATATAATATGAATTAGTATAATACTCCCTCCATTTCATATTATTTTATCATTGTTGACTTTTTAAAGTCAACTTAAGAGATTTTTAAACTCAAAATTGACATAATTTTTTTTAATTTTAATTAATAAATAATGAATATTGTAAACTATCTAAAAAGTATTACTCATTGTAAGTTTTATTATTTCATAATTTTTAATGTGTCATCTCAATTTTGAGTTTGAAAATGTCGGAAATTGACTTTCAAAAGTCAACAATGATCATATAATTTGGGTCGGAGGGAGTATATTGTATATAGAATTAGTAATATATTTCTTATCATAAAAAAATCAAAATACAAATTTATAGAAGAATTCCCTTAAGAATCCTTCCGAATTCAGAAGAATCCCCCAAATTTATATTCGGAGATTAATTAACCTAGAGAAGAATTCTTGCTTCTTAGCAGCTTTTCTAGACGAAGAAAGTCCCAAGAAAGACATTAAACTGATTAATGGAATAACAAAAAGGTTGATGGGGGTTAGCACCGAGAGAGGAGTCGTCATTACTCACGAAGACTTGGTTATAGAATGATATCTTGGGTGTGTTATTGTTTTTCATGTGTTTTTTTTCATGATCGCCAGTGGAGAGCTTAAGTCGTTGTTTAAGGCGTCTATATATCTGAGTCTAGATTATTCGATGTCCCACTTTTTGTTTACTTTAGTGGTCGACACGATGACATCAACTGATTTATAATATTGAGGGGGTTGAATTAGTTGTGAGGTTTGTTGTGGGTAGTGAGGATTTTAGAGTGTTGCATCTCCAAGTTTACTAAAGACACTTTCTTTTTTGATTTGAAGGGCTTCAGGATTTCAAGAATGTCATGTTTATTTTGCATATTTTTGAAGGTGTTTTCTGGTCTCAAGTTTAACTTGTCTAATGTACTTTAGAGTGTACTAATTTGTAGAGGTGAATTTAATGAGCAAAAAACGAAAGTATAGAGAGGCACCACTCTTGATATGTATGTTCCTTTCTTTGTAGTGAGGTGTAGTTCCTTTCATGTATCTTTTGGACCCTTTAGGGGATATTTGTGGTCTCAATCTTTCTGGGACCAAGTGGTTTAGCATGTTGCTACTTGCTAGAGTTTACTATTGTTGAGGGTTTTTTTTTCCTCCACTATGGAAAATATTTCTTAGATACGCCTGTCTTTCTAGTATTCCTTTGTATCATGTTGTATGTGACGATCTCATTACCATGTGCGCCCTAAAGATGATGCGGCAAACCTTGAGAGGCAAAATCACATATTCCAATTATGAACTCTTTCTCCTACTTTGGTTGGGTTTTGTCTCCTGTCACTTTAGAATTCTATATTGGATATGATATGTTACAAATAGTTTTCTTTTTTCCTTTCAAATTCGATCTTTCTTGTAGATAAATAATAATTCATCAATGAACTTATTTCTGAATTCTGAGCTAGCGTATAAAAAATGAAATAAAAATATAAACAATTTTATGTTTATGAACTGCAATTAAGTGGGATAATTGATCATCATGCAACTTCCATTGGTACAGGTTGCTATCTTGGATGGTATGACTTTGGGAGCTGGCGCAGGTGTTTCACTTCCTGGAATGTTTCGTGTTGTAACTGATAGAACTGTACGCAACTATCTTTACTTAATGTAATTGGTTTAATCTTTATTGGGCAATTGATCTCCTCTCACTAGTACTAAGCTTTATATATTATAACTTTCACACTCTGTTCACATTGATGATTGAATCTCTATGGCTAATTTTTTACTTTCTATACCATTTTTTTTCATTAATATTCTGTATAGAATAAAGTGTTTCACATAGTTTCGTATTCACGATTTCTCTTAAATGTTTGGCTGAAACATTTATGGAACATAATCTCTGAGATAGGGTTCAGTATTCTTCAGAATTTTTGTCCTTGGTTGAAACTGTACTCTCTTTCTATTCCTGATTTTATTTTGCTTGAAGCTAACCCATGCCAGAAAGAGAAAAAAAATTAAAACATGTTGACACACAAACTTGTAGTTGACATCACTGTCCTGTACCACCTACAGTTGATAACAGACATAAGATTCTCATGAAAAGGACTCTTCTTCCTGCTCCTTGCGCTTTTCTCTCAATCTGTTAATAGATATTTGTTAATCTAAAGAGAAAAATACTTGCTGATAATATATTGTGAATGTCCAAGAAGGGTGCGTAGATGTCAGAATTCTGTATATCGTGACATTCAAGATTGAACATGGTCCGAATAATATGGGTAGGGATTATTTTATGTGCGTCTCTAATATTGTTGCAATACCACCCCTGTAAAATTATCCATTTATTTTTTCAATTTTTAATTCAGTTTTTCATATGAGGCTTAGTTCGTAAGTGCTAGTAAAATATCAATAGCCTTGTAGTGAAGTTCTGACTTCTAATAACATGAGACTTTTACGCAATTACTTGGCTCAAAATTTGTGAAAAACTTTCTAGGCGATTGAGATATTTTCTTTTTTGATAGAAAAAGAAGTTCTATTATAAAAGAGAGAGTTTACAAAATGAAGCGGAGGATGATTAATCCCCCTAATCAATAAATTGGAAAATACAAAGCCCTTAGAAAAAGGCTGCTCTCCAATCTCTTTGTAAATCTAAACACGTAATCCCACCAAAAGCACCTAGCACAGAAGACCACACATAAGTCGGGAAAATGACTATATCCAAAAGGAGATAATATTACATGTAGTGGTTACTAAAAAATCTGTGCTTTCTTGTTGCTCAAATGCCCCAAAGAATAACAAAGCAACCACACTGCCAGAGCACATTACCATCTCTCTTCCTACCAAAGCCCTGAACCCTATAAAGAAGCACCTCCCCAACTCCCACTTGACATCAAACGCAATAACGAACACTACAACTTTTATTCCCTCAGCAATGGAGAAACAAATGAGAGCTATCCTTGCTAGCCAGCATGCACATCACACAAACATCTTTTTAGCGTCTGTGTGGCTGTAGCATGTCTTTAATTTTGAGCCTATTAAGGACATAAGACCAAACAAAACCTTTAACTTTAGAGGAAGCTTTTGCCTTTCAAATATAATTGGCCAAATGAAATCTCTCCGCTATGTTAAAACCAACTAAGTGAAAAAATGACTTGCAAGAACAATCCCAGATGAATAAATAGTCCAAAGACATTTATTAGATGAATTGCATAAAGAACACGAATCAAATAAGAGAATGAAGGAAGCTAAATCAATAGCTTCTCGATACTCTAATTACGAAAGAAATGAAAGTTGCAAGGCACTTCATTTCTGATGGTTAAATAACTTTAGTCACAGAGCATTATGGAGAGAGGAGAGATGTATAATCCACGAAAAGCAACCAAAAAGGGAAAATCCCACAACCAAACATCCTACCGAAAGTAATAGTTTTGCCATCCCAAACCCTATAGCAAACCAAAGGCAATTGAAATTTGGTTTGGCTGTATATTGATTTCTTGCTCATCAAGATTAATATAAATTTTGAAGAAATCAAAAGAAGAGTTTGAATCTTTTTACTGAATTCACTTCATTTTGAATCTTGAAAGCTGAGTTATAGTTGCAGCTTGTTTCATGTTCTGTTAGAATATGCTGTCACTTAGAAAGCATATTCTTCTTTGTCTTGAAGGGCATGCATTTTGCTTAGTTATTATCTCCATGCCTTTGGAATGATCTTGATAGAAATGGAATATTGAATATGTTTTAAACTTAAAAACTAGCCAAAAAAGTATGGCATAGCAACAATTCAGATTTGATCCAAGCAATTTTTGCATGTGTTTCCATTATGACTTTACTCGTGACCTACAATATTGTAAACAAACATCCACTTATGAATTGCAGGTTTTTGCTACTCCCGAGGCTCAAATCGGTTTCCATCCTGATGCCGGGGCTTCTTTTTACCTTTCCCGTTTACCTGGTTATTTAGGTAACTTTTAAAATTAATTTTATTTATTTATTTGTTTTTTTATGTGTGCAGTTTCAGTATATTTAGACATACATAACTTACTTACTAGATATGCAAAATGTTCGTTTTTCTGTAAATGCGTTTATTTCTTAAAGAGAAGAATATATCCATGTTAATGCATGGTTACTTTGTTCTTTTTTTTTCATATTTTTTAAGAAAATGTGAAATAAATTTTTAGATGGGGACTAGGCCACTTAACCATACAAGAGTTCAGTTGAGCCTTGATGAAGCATCTTGTTAACTCTGAAAACCCTAGAAAATTTGTACTTGGCATTAATAGAATTTGGTTTAGTCTATATTATATAATTTTGGAGAGACAACCCTTGAAGAGTCATAGAGAGCACACCATAGGAAGAGATGACCTGCTTCATCAATGTCAAATATCTTGTCTATTAAGTTGTCAATAATGAAAGCCCCATTGACAAACCTGTTTTCACTTCTTTTGACTGCAATCAATGGCAAAACCTTTACAAATCTAATGAACAAAAATCTCTCCAAATTACAAATTACTTGACTTATCGTCAATGGATGTCAAGTTTTGTCCATTTAGTTATCAATTCCATGTAGATGTTTTTTCCTTTTGCAAATTTAAATATACAACTGTTTTTTTCTTTTCTTTGCAGGGGAATACTTGGCTCTAACCGGGCAAAAAGCTAAATGGCGTAGAAATGGTGGCATGCGGGCCTAGCGACCCACTATTCACTAAAAGAAGTTTGCTCTTTGCACCCTAGCCTTCAGCTAGTGCTTTTAGATTTAGTTTTTGCTTTTTTATCAACAGTTTTACTAATTTATCTTTTTTTCTAACAGAGACTTCCTTTGATTGATGAACGTCTCTGTAAATTGATGACAGATGATACGTCTGTCATAGAGAACTCACTTGCACAATATGGTGACCTTGTCTACCCGGACAAGAGTAGCATTCTTAACAAGTAATGCTCCATCTTATGATTACTTTTCTTTACTCTTGTCCTTTCATGGACAGCTATCTACTTTCTCTGCCATGGAATTTTGGCTACCTTTGAATCTCAGCAAGAGCGATAAGGAGAGGAAAGTACTTGAGAATCTTAGATTGCTAAAATCTATTCATTTTCACAGCATACTGAGCACTTCTCATACTGCTCCTTTTTGTGTTTGTTCTCTTTGAGTTCCATGTGGAACCTCAGTTTTTGCATTATGGATAATTTTTTTTTTCCAAATTAAATTTTGGATACTCTTTCTGTTTTTGCACTATAGAACACCATACTTTAACATTACTTCTCAAATGCGTTCTCCGCTCAAATTTAGAGGTGTTTCCTAAGCTGGAAAATACAGAACACAAATGAACTAAACCACATAAAATAAATTTCTCAACACTGAAACTTATGTGCAATATTCACCTCAACAGCTCAACTAGAGATGCAAACCTCAGAGAACAATGTACACTACAGTATGGAATAAAAATTAGTTGTTCTTTAATTATGCTTGTGAAACAACATCAAGTTGTTCTTTTAATTATTCAAACAACTAGAAGATAAGAATATATCAAAAAATGGGGGAAAAAAGTTTCCATGCTACAAAAGATTTTCCATGCTACAACTGTTGTTTACATGTATAGTATGGGAAAGTACATAGTGTAACTTCTCAATTTGTGCATAATATTGAACGAAATTAGAGATGCAAAACCCAAAGAGGAATCTAAATATTACAATCAGAAGAAAAATCACATACAAATGAAGCTTGTCATATCAAGCAAAGTATTAAGTACTTATGTGGTTGATAATTGTGCATTTGTTGGCAAATAATTAAGGAAGATCTGTTATTAAAGTTTCGAGCCCTTATCTGATAGACTCCACGGCACGCTTGCGTGAGGTGGTCGTCGCCCGGGTCGTTTCCAGCAAGTTATGAAGGTGGAACGCTCACAACACCTCAACCCTTCGCTTATATTGAGACGAGAACCTTGGTACAATTGCTTTGCGCTAGGAAGCTTGCGTTGAATGGAACACCGACACCTTGACCCAATGTCTATAAAGAGACAATAACCAAAAGTACAATCGACGATTGATGCATGATAGAAAAGATGCTACACACAACTATGACTTGTTGTATGATAAGTCAAATTGAATCTCAAGAAAACTAAGAACTAGTCTAGGAATTCTTAAAGAACCAAAAGATGAGAAAAACCTCTCAAGAATATTGATAAACTCAAATAAAATTGTTCATTATTCAATTACATTACTCATGTAATCTATTTATACTAGTAGAATAAAACCCTAATTACAAAAGGAATTGAAATACTAGTTAACAACTAATTAGGAAGCAAAATCTAACTAGGAAACATCCTAATTATAATATAATTCTAAAAGATCTAATAAAATCTTCAAAATCTGGTCAAAAACGCGTCAAAACCGCGTCCTCGGAAACCGTGCCAAGCTTCAGCGCCGGCGGCGCTCAAATACAAAGGATCCAGCGCCGGCCGCGCTCAACTCCAGAGGCTCCAGCGCCGGCCGCGCTCAAATCAAGCATTTTCAGCGTTGGCCGCGCTCAAAGTTTCTGCTGCGACGTCTTTTGGAAAAATGGTCATAACTCTCGCATCCGAACTCTGATTGGAGCGATTCAAGATGTTCCGGAAAGCTAAGAAATAGATCTACAACTTTCATTCTTTGAGAATTGAGAGATTCTGGCTGGATCAAGGTCGAAATTGAGCCCGAAGTGACTGCTATGTAAATGGCATCTCCAAACTCATCAATCTCCACTCCAATCATCCTTGAACCAACTTCCATTGTTCCATACATTGTTCCTTGGGGTTCACTTGAATTGAGCTCCAATGTAAGCATCCTTGAGTAGTTTTCAGCCCAAATACTTGAAATCATTCGTTGAACCCTTGAAGCTTGAGTCGATAGATTGTCATAAAATTTTGACCCGGTCAGTCTGTCATAATTCCCCTCCTCTTCAAAAGAATTTGTCCTCAAATCCAGCAACTCCTCTCGAAAAAGATTCGTACACAAATCTATTCCTGCATACAAATTGACCAAGTCAGTAGCATCAAACAAAACACAATCCCAAAATTCAACTTGCAAATGACATATATAGAAATTATCAATAACGCAAGTACGAATATGAAAATAAATATCAAAAATTTCAACTCCCTCAAGAAGCAAAGCAACATTTGAATTTCTCTCGTAATGACATGAACAACTCGTAAACGTTTCCTTCCAAGTGATGCTCGAAGCGGCATAGCATCTTGCAAACTCCTCGTAACACAACTTGAAAACTTAAACTTTCGAACTCCTTTACACAAGAACTTGTCCACATCAAGTCGATGCTCTTCCACACGTATTCCAAATATTCCCACAATATTAACTACACCAAAACAAACTAAATAAGCAACTAAGGCAAACACACAATCTAAATCTCTATCTATAGACATAAACATATAGGTAATAAAATAAATGCAACTAAAATTATGAAAAGCTCTATCTCCTCCTGGATCAAATATCAGTATGTAAAACCCTTCACACTTCATCAACTTCCATCCACGAATTCCCGGATCAAAAACCAACGTGATGATCTCGTGCATTCGTAAATACTCCCAATGAAGAATTCCCAGATCAAAAGTAAACCTTATGATCTCGATCATTCGCACTAACATCCCTTCCATTGCACCTGGATCAAATAACAATATTCGAAACTTTCCATGGCGCAATTGCAAACATTCTTGAATTCTTGGATTAAACACAAAACTTAACAAATCAACAAGTTCCTTTTGTTTAATCACGAAAAAATCAAATAACTCAAAATCACATGCAAAGTTTACTAAAACAAAATCCAAAACACTTCCCTTTAGACTTTCCACGCATTGTTCGAACGGATGAGCACATCGTTCCATACTTCTCTCCTCGAAGAGTATGAACCCATCACGAGCCTGCAAAACAAACTTCACCTTCCCCTTCCCATTGACATTAACCAATGCAAAATCAAATAATGACATCAATGGAATTGAAAGATCAAAACCAACACCACAAGATAAAAACTCACTAGCATAATTATGATACATTCAAACTCAACATATGCCAAAGAATTTTTCCAACTGTTAACAAAAATAGGAATATCATCAAAACAGATATTAACAAATTTTCCCATGAACGAATGCAAAATATGATTTAACAAGAAAACATTTAATGCATTAGTTAATCCCAACGATTTAACTAAACATGTATGTAAACCATATCTCAATCCAATCCGATAATCACTTTTCAATTCAATACCAAATGATAGTAATTCTTTCCCATTCAAGATAATATTCCCAAAATCATGCAATGATAACAACTCTAATGGAAAGACATTACCAAATGATAACAAATCATGCAATGAAGATTTCTCTACTGAAGAATCATGATCAATATCATTATCAATTAACGACATGCCATGTAAAGATTGATTAACATCAAAACCTAATTCAACATGTGAATGAAAAACCCTAGAATGAGTTTCATGCAAGTACAAACGTTGAAACCGAGAATACCCACAATAATCACTAGAATAAATTCTACGAAGATATACACTTTGACAAAGAGAATTTACCAAATGATAGTAGGAATATTGACAACGAGAATATAACGCATGCTCATAAACTAACTCGACGAATATCAAATATCCTCCATAGTTTATGACAAAGACGATTTTACCATCAAAATAGCTAACAACAAATTTATCCATGGAAGCATGTAAAACATGTTTTAATAACCCCATAAAAATACTAGATGCATCAGTTAATCTAACAGAAATAACTATCCATCTATATAACTCGCATGTCAAAACAATTTTCCATTTATCACTTAATCTTAAGCTAACTTGATTAGGCATTATCATCACATGATCATCAACAAATTTAGATAAAACATAAGTACTATGCAATTTATTAAACATGTTATCTAAGAAAAGAAAATAACAACGATACTTGTTTATCAATTGAAAATCAACACACAAGCTCGACGTCCTATCCTCCTTAGGTATTATGATCTCATGAACGGCACATGCACTCATGACTTCATCCACGATACCCGCCTTAATGAAGATGGGCTCCATTAATTCTCCAACCCGCCGTTGTAACTCCGTTGTCTCCTTGGAAATATTACAAGCTGACTGATACGGAATGATAGCTTGGGGTATGTCATCAGCAATCTGTACAAGAGACAAAACAGAACTAGACAAAGAAGAGTTACTCTTGTTAGTAGTCAAAAGCGGCGTCTTGTACGAATGTACAGTCATTGGCTTTTCAAAATACAACTCACTTTCCAACTCACTCTCCTCTCTTTTTTCACTCTTACTCTCCACTGTTTCTTCCTCTCGTTTATTTTTATTCTCATTCTTTTTATTCTCTCGTTTCTTTTCATTCTCTTTTTCACACTCAATCTTTTTTTCAATTTCTTTTTCACTTTCTTTTTGTCGTTCAAATTTACATGTATTTTCTAAAGACATTACATCATTATGGACTTCTTCTTGAACACTAGAATCTAATAGCTCTCCTTGGACTGCATATTCTTTGTCTTCTTCTTCCTTCCTTGGCTGCCCTTGATTAACATATGCTTGAAGATCTTGGAATTGCGAATCACACTCCATCATTTTACGAAATGGTCCTATAATGCCCTCTTTTAGCTCCTCTTTAGAAATTACCTTTTTCCTATACACCTTAGGAGTTTCTTGTGGCTTCCTCTAATGCGACTCCTCATGTCGACGAACCTTCCTATCGTCATCCCATGTTGAATCCCTTGAACGATGATCCACATATCGTGAAGATGCATATTCCTCCCTCCTACTCGGCTGTACCGGAACAAACTGCTTCCTCATAACAGTTTTCAATTCTGCCCATGTCTCGACCGGACACTCTCCACATCTTCGTCTGCTACGCACAAATTCAGCCCAACATGATGCATGACTGGAAAATTCCTGGATCGCCAGTTTGAACTTTTTATGCTCTGAATAATCATAATAGTCAAACTCCCGTTCTTTCATTTTCTTCCAACTCAAATAAGCTTCTGCATCCGCTCTACCTTGAAAAGATCTCTTTTGCCACTCATAATTATTTTCACAATTATATCCATACATGATTGCTGCAAAACAAAGGTTAGTAGATAAAAAATCTCCTCACACACTCCCTTACGTGTTTCGCTCAAACAATGTATCACACAATTATAAAAATCGCTCGTGTATCGCTCAATAAGCTTTTACCCTCAATTGATCTCACACTCTTGCCTTTTACCACTCAAATTCCCTCTAATAGGTTCTTGTTGAATTCACCAAACAATTTCACAGTTTAATTTTCAATCCAATAAGAACTTATCACGAAACAAAACATAGCAGTATAGGACGTATGATAACCAATAGAATTCCACAATCGCCAATTATAATCCTCTTCAATGAAATCCCAATGTCTTCAAACTTACGAACCCAATAAATTGAAACAAATAATATCAATTTCTCTTCAAAATTCACGAACTGAAACAAGTAATAATTTCTTCTTTTTTTTTTCTCTTTTTATTGTTTTTTTTGTACTCACGAATTTCCTCTTTTTTTTTTAATATATATCAACAAGAAAAATTAAGGATAAGTAACCTGCTAGGAACTCAGCTTTGATACCAAATGATAGACTCCACGGCACGCTTGCGTGAGGTGGTCGTCGCCCGGGTCGTTTCCAGCAAGTTATGAAGGTGGAACGCTCACAACACCTCAACTCTTCGCCTATATTGAGACGAGAACCTTGGTACAATTGCTTTGCGCTAGGAAGTTTGCGTTGAATGGAACACCAACGACACCTTGACCCAATGTCTATAAAGAGACAAGAACCAAAGTACAATCGACGATTGATGCATGATAGAAAAGACGCCACACACAACTATGACTTGTTGTATGATACAAATTGAATCTTAAGAAAACTAAGAACTAGTCTAGGAATTCTTAAAGAACCAAAAGATGAGAAAAACCTCTCAAGAATATTGATAAACTATAAAATTGTTCATTATTCAATTACATTACTCATGTAATCTATTTATACTAGTAGAATAAAACTCTAATTACAAAAGGAATTGAAATACTAGTTAACAACTAATTAGGAAGCAAAATCTAACTAGGAAACATCCTCATTATAATAGAATTCTAAAAGATCTAATAAAATCTTCAAAATCTGGTCAAAACCGCGTCAAAACCGCGTCCTTGGAAACCGTGCGAAGCTTCAGCGCCGGCGGTGCTCAAATACAAAGGATCCAGCGCCGGCCGCGCTCAAATCAAGCATTTTCAGCGCTGGCCGTGCTCAAAGTTTCTGCTGCGACGTCCTTTGGAAAAATGGTCATAACCCTCGCATCCGAACTCCGATTGGGGCGATTCAAGATGTTTCGAAAAGCTAAGAAATAGATCTACAACTTCATTCTTTGAGAATTGAGAGATTCTGGCTGGATCAATGTCGAAATTGAGCCCGAAGTGACTGCTATGTAAATGACATCTCCAAACTCCTCAATCTCCACTCCAATCATCCTTGAACCAACTTCCATTGTTCCATACATTGTTCCGTGTGGTTCACTTGAATTGAGCTCCAATGTAAGCATCCTTGAGTAGTTTTCAGCCCAAATACTTGAAATCATTCGTTGAACCCTTGAAGCTTGAGTCGATAGATTGTCATAAAATTCTGACCCGGTCAGTCTGTCATCACTATCTCCCAAATTAAGTCCCAGCAGTTGTTCTTTATCTTAAAACGTAACTTTTCATAGCATGAACAACTTCAAAGAACATTTAATGAAAACTTAATCAAAGAGGGTTGGTCTATGATTTACTGACCGAGCAGTTGAGTTACTCTTCCATCTTTCAAGTTAGAGAGGGCTGATGGATTGAAAGATCCGGAAATAAAAGATTTATTTTTATAGCCAGTTCCTCATGGCAAGGATGCGATACATCTTCTGTTTTATTTGGAAGGAAAAACAACAATAGGACACTGGACCTTTGATGGAAATGAGTGTCCGATGATTAAGTTGTGGCATTTGATTTCGAGTGTTCTTCATTTTTGAATCCATGAGGTTTTGCTGGGCTCGGGGATGGCCTTTCTGGATATTTAGATGTTTTTAGTTTGGGCAGCTGATGTACATTATTTGGGTCTGACTTGAAGAGGGTATGGGTGGCTGCGGTATACAGTTTGGTGTTGTATTGAGTCCTGTTGATAGGGCAGGCAGTACGATATTTTTTCTAGGAACAAATCCTTGTCTTCCTATGCCTTTTGATGTGTTTACTGTGTTTACATGAGATTCCCCCCCCCCCCTTTGGTGATCTTCAATATAAAAAAACCAAAAAAAAAAAACTTGAACGAGAAAACTCTTGATTATGGCTATGGATTCATTCTATATTGTGCTCCTTTCTACTTCTGTAATATGTGATTTCCCATTTTAAAAAAAATATTTTTTTATAGAGTATTCTTTATTCATTATGAACTTAGCTTATCGAAATACTTTGATTATCACTTAGTATCAATGTATCATCCTTGGTTAATTTTTTCCCATTCCTTAATTTATTTGCGATTCAGGATTAAAAGGATTGATAAATGTTTCAGTCAGGACACTGTTGAGGAAATTATGAATGCTCTGGTAAGCTTGATATTATGCTAATACTTTTTGTTGCTAAAATGATATTATGTAAATGTTTCAGTCAGGACACTGTCGAGGAAATTATGAATGCTCTGGTAAGCTTGATATTATGCTAATACTTTTTGTTGCTAAAATGATATTATGTTACATATTCTTATGTATAGTGTTTGTGCGTGGTGGGGCATGTGTGCTTTTTAGACAGTGTCTTTACTGTATAACATTACTGAAAGTTAACATAGGCCAAGGGCCTTGATGAAACGAAAAGGAAGTATAACTGCCAAATGCCTTGATGCAAATTATGTACTCCCTCCGTCCCGTATTAAACGTCCTAACTGGTTTCGGCACGCTAATTAATAATATTTTTTTAACCTAAATTGCCTTTCTAAATTACCTTTAATTGTAGTATCCATTCACTTTTCTATGATCCCAACATTAATTATTCCTTGTTAGATCCCACATGAATAGAAGAGATGTTATATTGATAATATGAGAGAGAGTGGTATAACAATACATCACTTCCCAATGTAAACTTTTTATCATTTTTTAAGTTTCCAACAAAAGTTGACAAAAAAGATTATGAGGGTATAAGTGGAAAAATAAGATAAAAATAGTTACTAATATAGAAATAGGACATTTATTATGGAACATCCTAAAAAGGAAATTAGAACGTTTAATACGGGACGGAGGGAGTATATCTTAGGATCTTCTATTTTTCTTCTTTCCCTTGTTTGGTGCAAGAGAGCCTAGGTAAGTTGGTGTCTCATGTTATTTTTTAGTAGTAAAGTAGTATAAATAATGGGAGCATCTATTGTGAGAATCTTATCTGTTTACGAATTAAAGAATGGCTTAGTCCATCTTTATCTTTCTTCCTAGCTTATTTTCCAAGTTTCGTGTCAAATTCATTCCTAATTCCTCCATTATATTAATTTATACACTAAATCATCATTTTTTGCAGTTAATTCCTATTGTTTGTCATCAAATATGCTTAGATAACTTCATTTGTTAGTTAATTTACATGTCTGGATTCAAATTAAGCCAAGTCAGACCACTAGAGTTGGCTTGACAGATTTAGTTATGAAATGACCCAAATTGAATAAAGGCATGTAATCTCTTTACCTGTTCGAGAAGCACTAATTGTGTCAACTAAAGGTGAACTTCAAGTGACTCATCATTTGTATTTAGCAGTTAGCAAAAATAAAATTTTTTTACTTATTTATTTTTAATAAAAGAAAAAAATTTATTAATAGAAAAGAAATGATACAATAAAAGGGGGAACAAGAAGTCCACCCTCAATAGACTAAAAACAAAAATAAAAAAAGAGCACTTAAAAAAGTGCAGCCCCTGCAGTCTCTACACAAATCAGTATAGAGATACCTCTAAAGGCCCCCATAGAAGAAGCCCAAAGAGAAGCAAGAAACCCAAAGAAAAGTAAGGAAAATAATTTTATCACTCAATAGCTTAAAAGAAGAGCATCTTCTTCTAAACAGTCTAGCATTACGTTTATTCCAAATTTCCCATAAAATAGGAAAAAAGACACTTCCATAAAATTTGGCATCCCTCTTATTTTCAAATCCTCAAAAACGAATTAGCAACATATCTTTTACTGAAGCAGGACACCTCCACTCCTCTCCTTACACTCCAAAGAGAGCTCCACAAGCCCCAAGCAACAGGACAATGCAAAAATAAATGAGCATGAGGCTCGTTACTCTGCCTGCACATAATATAAATGTCCGGAGATGGAACTTTGTCAGGCCTGCGATTTTGATAGAAATCATTAGTATTCAATCTTTATAAAACCAGAGACCACATAAAAGCCTTTGACTTTGGAAGAGACCTTAACTTTCTAAATATACGAAGTCGATGAAAAAGGATTAGGAACAATAGACCGAGTCAAAAAAGAGAAGTAACTCTTACAAGAAAAGGAACTAGTTAGATCTAAAGTCTAGATACGCTTATTAGAGGAGGAGGATAAATGAACCGAATCAAGCAAGATAAGCAAAGATTCCATTTCAATTGTCTCCAAATCAGTGATTCCTGAAGAAATGAAAATTTCACGAAAAGAAATTCCCTTCACGCTTTATGAAATTAGAAATGTAAAGAAATACGATACAATCGATTAAAAGCAAGAGAAAAGTGATTATCTCCCAACCAAGAATCCTCCCAAAATTGAATCCGATGACCATCCCCAACCCCGTATCTCAAATAATGAATAAAATAAAATTTATTCTGTACCCCATTTTAAACCTCGGCTTATGGATCTATAACCATTTTAGCAAGAGAAGGTTTCTTATACATTAGCATGTTATAAGATAGGACTGGAGTACATAAGCATAGGATTACCAATTAAATAGGTCTTGTAATCTCTTTGTGTTGGAGAATGACAAATCTTGTCAGATAGAAGTGAATGTTAAGCCCCAGATGTGATACAGTTTGACTCATAATATTATACTTGCACAAGGAAATTACCAACTTTTGATTTTCAGTTCATTCGTATTCAAAATCCTGATAGCTGCTTTCTTTTCTTTACTTCCTTTGCAAAAGCCAATACTTTTGCTTCTCAAAAGGACTATTTTTTTCCCTGAAAGTGAAAGATCTTTGATGAACGACATTATTCACACACTATTTCTGCAACGTCACCCTTCCATTTATGCAGTGAATATCTAATGATTTCATTAAAGAACCTATTTTTGAAGGGTTCACTTTCACTAGGTTTGTTTCAACATTGTCAAGATATTGGAAGGGGATACATAATGTAATGACCCATCTAGAAGATCATTTTTTTAAAGAAAGAAAAAAAGAAAGTTGCACTCTTAACTTGTAATGTTTTGACCATCTGATGCTTACCTTATACTAAAATCCTCAGTCTTTCTATTACCTTTTATGTTTTCCTATTAAACTAGCTTTCGTCCCATGCACTTGGTGCACAGGAATGTTATAGATTTAAGTGTATTTTATTGAATAGAAGAATGAGTGTAAACACAATGAAGAGATGGAGAATGGAAAACAGAACGTCACATAGGAGAAAGATGATAACAGTTATTCCAACTCTTTATTAAGAATAATGAATTACTATATGGAAACAATACTTTTAATTCAGTTAATTCCCAATATGAATATAAAAAGATTAGTGGACTGATTAAATTAAATCCATGTTACAAATATTTGTGATCCTTGAAGCTAAGAACAAAACGGTTGACTCATTTAAAATATTATTGAGATTCTCTCTTTCTTAAAATGAAAATGGTTGATAACAAAACCTAAGCAAATTTAAACCTAAAATAATAAAGGAAAAAAGCAAAGTTAGATACCCTAAAATATTACATGATTATAATTATTTAAACTATGAATTAAATTTAAATAGAATTGTTGGATTCATCAGATTGACAAACATATGGTTTTCTGAGGTCAAGGATTTTTACTTTTTATTTTTTATTTTTGACATTATATGCCTCTTTAAATGGTGGTTAAATATTGAATTGGTGTACTAGAGAAATAGCTCATTAATTTGGTTAAAGGGATGTTAAAACAATTTATCCCTAGGACAAGATTTTCGTTAGAAAGCATTGCAGTACGAAGTTGCATAGAAGAGAGAATAATGCAATATGGTGAGGCTCCATTGTTATTTAAGGCGTGAGGCGCACTGAGACGCAAAGGTCTCTTTGGGGCCTAGGTGCGAGGCGAGGCGCGTGCCTCATCGAAGTGAGGCGCACATATTTAAAAAAAAAAAAAAAAAATATATAAATATATATATATATATATATATATATATACAAACATTAAATCATTTATATATCAAATTTATCAACCGTCAAGTAATTTTACAAACTTCTAAGCATGTTCAAAACGTTTATATAACAAGTTCAAGAACCATACCTATGTAGTATAGTGATACACTGATATAATCATATCATAATTACGTTCTGCATAAGTACATAGTTAAATACTTATATATATATATATTTAAGTAGTAAACACTTAACAACAATATAAATGCATATTTAAATATTAAAAAAATACTTATAAGTTATATACACATTTAATTATTTAATAAGTTAGTAAACACCGGAATACTAGTGTAGTAAAGTGCTCAAAATTTCTAAAAATAATTGGGCAGCATAACCCTTAGTAGTTTGCAAAATAACCTTTTTTTGGGCAGGAGAAGAGAATTAAAAAAAAAAGAAGGGATAAGGAGAAGGGAGAGACTTACTTGGAGGAGGAGGCTTCAATTGATGGTCTAGATTGATTAGGAAAAAAATACAGAACTTCGATGAGGCCCACGCCTCGTCGCCTCGTGTGCCTCGGGTGCGCCTCATTGAAGGAGCCTCGCCTCAGGCGAGGCGAGGCGCCCAACATGGGTTGGGATGGGCCTCACGCCTAGGTGCGCCTTTAGCAACATTGTGAGGATCTGACACTTAACGAGAGTAAATGAAAATTTGGATGCCAAATATGAGAGATAAATATTATTGTGCCACAGTGAAGAGAGAATAACATCTTCTCTACGCTTTTTCAGTTTTAAATTGTCTAATAAGTTGCTTCCTTATATTTTCTGAAAGACATAATATAGTTATTGAAAAACAATGTTACATAAGAACATTGGTCTAAATTTATACTGAGATTACGACATTACTTAGATATTTGCATCAAGCTAGTGATCCTGTCAACAGTCAGGGCTGCGCAGGAGTTTAAGTCCCAAGTGAAGTTATCCCTATGATTAGCCTTGCCAGCCTCTATGGTGATCAATTTGTTTTAGTGGTACACCCACTGTACACCTTAAAGCTACATATACTGTTGCGTCATGGATGAAACAATTGAGGGGAGTTGAAGCATAAAGTTAGGAAAGAGGGAGGATCAAGACAGCGGGATGGTTTTGGGCTAATGCAATAAGATATGTACCAAATAATACCCTATGAAAGCGTGCTACTGGTATACAATTCCGTTTGAATTGTATATTAAGATTTCTAATCATTTGTTATGGGTCTCGACTCTCGATTATTCTTATATTGGTTGGTTCAATCTAAACTTATTTAGAGTTCTATTACTGCCACTTGCTCTACAACAATATAGAAAACAAAAATACAAAATACTTAATTAGTTAGTGCTTTCTTATTTCTGGAAAATCTTCAACAAAAAAAAAAATCACCCTTTTTGTGTGCGTATCCAGATAACTTTCATGTTTGACTTTCACGAGTGCTTTTCTGCACTAGGTGTTACTTTTACATATTTGGTAATAAGTCCTGTATGGATTCTTTTGTAGAAGTGCCTTTAATTTCCTCTCCTACAAAGTTCATGATGTCTTTGATCAGACCTATTTTGCTAAAACAAGATCTGAGCATCCTGATGCTTATATTAAAAGTCTTTAATTTGTTAAACTTGATATTTACTTTTGTCTATTTTCTGCTTCAGATGCTTCTTTTTTCATACTTCTCCTAATATATCTGTTTTTTTTTAGTCCGTGTCTGTGAGAAGAGTTCTTGTAGAATCCTCATTTTGTTAAACATTATCCTCTTGATGACCTTGAACCTCTTTCTATCTGTGGCCTTCTACCCAAAACATCTATTGCCATCCAAGAATTTGAGCTGGTTATTTTTTTAGTCTAAACCTAGGTTACACGGACTCTTCACTTTGTTCTAAAATACATGTGTCCGACACTCGACACTCGGACAAAGGTATGGGTACTGGACACTTCAATTTAGTGTAAAAATTTGGCAAAATAGAGGAGTACCCGTGTCGGACTCTTCAAGATACCGTGTGCAACTGTACACTCCATCCGAGTTCGTGTAAGATAGGTCTAAACATCTAATTTATCTTGAAGCTGTTTATCTTTATAATTTGGCCAACTCATATATCCACATCTTACCTTCACAAACTGTGGTTTGAGAACGGTTTCTTCAAAAATTTTCTACAATTAATTGATTATAGACACTTCTTCCACAATTAACTCGTCCACTACTACCAATTCCAGGTGGCGACATTACCCATGGCTAGACTTGTAGTAGCCATTGCAAGGCTTATATAGTTATATCCTAGGCCAGTAACTACGAGGAATAGCAGTCTTGTGGGAAAAGTAGCTCTCAAGTTTCCAGATAGCCTTGGGCAATGAAGACCCACTAATTGCAAAGAGGAAAAAGAAAAGGGGCAAGTTGAAACTCCCAAAACCTATGTGGCTGCCCAGTCCGTGGTCTTATAAGTTAAGGATGTTCTGAGATATTCATTCTTTGTGAGATCTTAGTTAAGGATGTTCTGAGGTATTTTTGCCACCCCATGTCTTTGATGTCTCTCATCTTTCAGATCTACTCGAGCTACCTTTTCTAGCTCCATGGAATGAACAAAGTCAGGTTTAGCTGCTATGGGATTTACTATATCTTGTTGAATAAATGTTTATGCATTTAAGAATTTTTTTATATCTTTTTTAATGTTAAAATATCTACATTTATAGCCAGTTCATTAAGTAAAACACGGTCAAAACAAAAATGGACTAAATTGTTCCTTTTGCATAGAATAGGACAATTATGAAACAAATATTGTACATGTACTAAATTGAAACCAAAGTGCAAACTACAAGGACTAAATTGGCTGTTTAGCCTAGTTTAAACTAAGATAAAAGGGAATACTGAAATACAATTAAAAGCACCAGCAATGGTGGGAGAGGTTTGACTTTTGAAAGTGTAATTCATAATAAACTCTTTTGATTGATTTAGATGTTTAACTTCTGAGTTGTTTGCTCAGGAAAATGAGGCAGCCGAGTCTTATGATGAATGGAGTATGACGGCCCTCAAGAAACTAAAAGAAGCCTCCCCATTGAGCTTGAAGGTCACCTTGCAATCGGTGAGTTACTAAGGTTTTTTTTTAATTCTTAAACTCAGATATGATTCTCTTTGATTGCATCCAAAAACGTCAATGATTTGATTTTGTCGGCCAAATGTAGATAAGAGAAGGTAGATACCAACCTCTTGATCGGTGCCTTGCTCGTGAATATCGCATGTCCCTTAACTGGATCTCCAAGAAGGTCTCTAATGACTTCTGTGAGGTATGTGTTTCTCTTTTATTAAGCACTTTTAAGCAAATTTTAGATGTCATTTAGCACATTATACTCGCCATTTTTCACTTGCTCTATAGGGTGTTCGTGCAAGATTAGTTGATAAGGATTTTACTCCAAAGGTATCCATCCTTCATATTCTTAAGCAAATTCTTGGGCTAATAGCACTTTAGTCCTTCAAAGTTTCACCCGTGTTATAATTGAGCCCCTAATGTACCAATCCTCTTGATTTGGACTACCAAGTACTGTTAAGTAAGCACGATGGGTCCTAATTGGTAATCTGGTAAGTTTTTACCCGAAAATGATGACATGGCAAGGCTGGAATATCGGATTTGAGTGTGTATTGGTAACTTAACAGTACTTGGGGGTCCATATTTCCAGGATTGGTACTTTATGGTCTCAATTGTAGAACGGGTGAAACTTTGAGGGACTAAAGTGCTATTATCCCAATTCTAAAACATTACCCTTACAAAATTTAGTAACCTGTAGTATTTGTTCAACTATGTTATTACGTTTGCAGTGGGATCCACCGACATTAGGAGAAGTAACCAAGGATATGGTTGACTGCTATTTTCCCCCCCTTGCCGAGGTTGAGCCTGAATTAAACTTGAATACTGCAATACGAGAACCTTCTGTTTGATCCGGTTGTGATGAGTTTCAGTTGGGGAAACGGCAAATTTGGCTGATTTTGCGGTTATGTAGATTGACACAGAACAGGGCATTAGTTCTATATCATAGTTTTGTGGTAAAGAACATGGCCCTATTTCTGGTTACTTGGTGCATGCATTGTTTTGCTCTAATTATGCAGCAAGTTGAAAAATAGTTGCTTGGTACAAATTTTTATTTAATATTAGATTTTGTTAACTGATTTATTCATTTTAGTCATATTTGTTTGTAAGAATTATAATCCCGGAACTATATTTTCATAGATTATGATCCCAAGACTATTATTCCTAGAATTAAAAAGTCCTAGTCACATGTTTGCTTTTTATGGGATAATTTAAAATAATTTCATGTTGTTTTGTCCAGGATTATTTAAAGGATTGGATAAAAACTTATCATTTGGATTATTATACCCTTGCCACTAATAACAAAGATATCATATACTCATTAGTTTAAGTATAGATGAATATGATACATCGGTCATTTTAAATAAAATTAAAGGTTAATTTTGTCTATTAATTTTTAGTCTCAAATGGTAAGGATTATAATATTTAGTTGGATATGGTATTAAATATTTTTCACAGTCTTACGTTTATTTTTAAAAACAAACCAGAGATTAATAGTCTCCTTGCAAACAAACACGATTTTTGAGTTTTTTTTTTTTTTTTGTTCCAAAAGTACCCTATTGTTTTTTTGGGGGAATCAAGTTTTGCTTGAAACCCAAACAATTAATTAGTTAATAAATGGAGTGGGTGAATTTTTCTTCGGTGCAAGATATCATTCGTTTTCCGATTTGGAAGTAGGAGGGATTTCAAATTTTTATGAAAGTGTATTTTTTTTCCTTCTATTTTGCGAGGAATCAAGAATGAGAGTGATGTTAGATTGTTTAGAAAAAGTTGCTCATCTTTAAGTGCTCTTTAGTTTTTCATTTTTTTTAGTTTCTTAATGGTGGACTTCTTGGTCCACTAATTTATTGTATCTTTTTTTTTTCTATTAATAAAATTTATTTTTTATGAAAAATAAAATAAATTAGCTAATAAAATGCCTAAGCTTAATTTTTTGGTTGTTTTTATACCTGCACACTTTTCAATTGTTCCCTCATTTATTATATTTATTTTTTTTCTATTAATAAAATTTCTTCTTGTATTGAATTTTTTTTTTGTTATTTTTTGGGGTAATAGCTAGAGAATGCATTAATTACCGTAAAAACTACTCGACATTGCAACAATTTGATCTCAAAATTATAGAATTTTGTAAATTGACTCCAAAAATATATATATATTTTTAATTTAAGAACATAGTATACCTCCTCAATTCTAAAATTAAATATGGATTTGAACTTTTTAAATCAATTTACAAAATGATTAAACTCAAAAATTAATAAGAATTTATTTAATAGATAGAATATCCTCTAAACTTTGTCAAGGGTCCCATGAGCTCAGCCTCATTACACGTGTAGATAAGTTTGACAATTTCACCCGAATCCGATGGGGTCTGTCCGATCCTGACCTTAATAGGATTCGATTTTTTAAACCCTATAGGATTAGTGTCGGGTATGAGATATATCCTCCCACCCCCACTCCCACTCCTACCCCAACCCGATTATATGTATATATATAATTTTTTTAATTAGTATTTTGTATATATATAGTTATGTACTTGTTTAGGTTATTTCATTATAAATTCTTAACATTAATAATATAATATGTTGCTAATAATAAAAACATTGCATGTTTAATTTTGAATTAAAAATAGTTGTCTAAAGTAATATAAAAAAATTATTTGGTAAATAATGGAGTAATCGGATAAACAAGGTGGGGGGTGGGGTGGGTATGGGGTCTTATTTTTAAGATCGAGTCAGGTTCGGGGGATAGCTAATTATTAGCGGGACGGATATGTAGAGGGGTCTCCCGAATCATACCGTCCGATTGCCAAGCCTATGTGACCCAATAAAAATGAACATTAAAGCCATAAAATGAACTGCAAAAAGCCACAAAATTAGTTATTTATAATATTTACCATTTTCTATGGGATGTCATCTACACAATTTTCTTTATATTTATTTATTTTATATATTTCAACAAGTTTTCTCATATGAATATGAAACTCACTTTCTAAGATCTTCGAAAATAATTTTATTTTGGTGAAATAATCACTCCATTCTCTCTCAAATAATGTGTATGGTAGTATTTTTATTATTGTTTATTTTAATATATGACCAATTGTAAGTAATATAGTAAAATAATGTCCCATAAAAAATATCTTAACTATATTCTTCACATAATTTTAAAATATAAAAGTAGAAGAGAGTATAAATAGAGAATTGATATTTTTATAAGTAAAATTTGATATTTTCACAAAATCACATGATTGTAGGACCCATTTATTATTTATATGAGAGAAACCTTGTGAAATTGTCATTTTTTGCTTGTAAAAATATCAATTCCCTATAAATAAATAGACAGTTATGACCACATGCAAGTATATTAAAGATTCGATCTTTTTTCTTCTCAAAAGTAGTGGATCCTACTCGAATAAAATAAGAGAATTGTTATTTTCACAAGATAAATTTGATATTTTTCACAAGGTCTTACTCATATAAACGTGGATCCCATTTTACTATTCATGTAAGGAAAAACTTGTGAAACTATCAAATTTTTCTTGTGAAATTTTCAAGTTTCTAAAATAAAATTTGTATAACAATTTATATTTGAGCTTTATACTAATATCTTTTATGTGATTTATTTTAAATTATTATTTTCACAAGAGAAATTTGATGTTTCCACAAACACTACTCATATAAATGTGAGTTTTATTTATTATTTACGTAAAAAGAGTCTTGTAAAAATATCGATTCCCTTTTCTTAATACTTAAGCCATCTTTGTGTACCGAATACTTTGAGATAAATTTTTTTTTTGATATTTTCATAAGGAAAATTAATATTTCTGCACAACTTCTCTAACTAACAGACCCACATGTATATAATAAGGACTTTATAAAAAAGAAACTGATAAATTCACACCATTTTTTTTGATATTTTCACAGCAAAAGTATCGCGGTGAAAACCGTCGCTATAGGATCTACAACGACACTTTTACTGTAGAAATATCATTTTATGATGTGGATTTATCAATTTTCTATAAAAATATCAATTTTTCTTTGTGAAAATTATAATTTTCTAAAAAAAACTTTTAACCCCTAACATTAGTAAGAAAAAAAAGTTGCATATCTCTGGCATTACTAATGAAAAACAAAAAAAGGTTCAGAAGCTTTCGACATTTTTAAATTTTTTGAAATTCTTTTATTGTTTAGTGTGAACTGTGAACAGTATTCACCTGGTGACCGTTACTTTAAACCGACAAAATTATGCCATACCTCACAATTCACATATACCCATGAAAGCCACGTGGCACTTCATACCTTTTCCCTAACGGCTAGTTTTTTCCCATCCTCCCCTATATATACAGACCCTCAATATCCCTGCTCTTATATCTCAATCTCTCTTACAGTACGCAAAAAACCCAGTAATAAAAATTCTATTTATTACAAAAAAAGAAAAAAAAATATTGTTTTAGCTGAAACAGAGTATTTTTTACAATGGCTGTTTTTACAAGAGCTATGATTCTATTGATATTTCTCTATCTGAGCTGTTTATCAGAAGGCAGAGAGTATTTGGTTGGAGGTAAATCTGATGCTTGGAAGATCCCTTCTTCACCGTCCGATTCTCTCAACCAGTGGGCCCAATCGTCTCGTTTTTTAATTGGGGATTATCTTGGTATGTATAGACACAATTCTGTAAGTCTCATTTATTATTTTTGTTCGTCTTATTTTATTCGCGAATATATAATGACACAATATTTTTAACAATATTTTTAAGTTCGTTATTACTCTTTCTATTTCATAAAAATTATCTTAAATACACTTTTAAAGAATATAAATAAGTTAACATTTTATCCACCAAGGATCCCACATTAATGGACTATAGATTTTCATTTTCCTAAAAGGTATAGACCCTACTTAATTACATTTGTCTATAAACTAGACTTTATATACTATCTTACATTTGAACTATAAAATTTCTATAACTTCTGTGAGACGATTTTTTTTTTCTTGTTTATCAAAAATATTTTTTTGAGACGAAAAAAAATATAATTTATAAATTTTACGTAGGAGACTCTTTTTTGTGGAAAATTTTAATCCCATGACATTCATTGTAAGTGTATTTTTTTAATTTTAACTTTTTTGTATTAGTTTGGAAATATGACAGTAAAAAGGACTCGGTGTTACAAGTGAACAAAAAAGACTATGTCACCTGCAACACATCTAGCCCCATTGAAGAATATAAGGACGGAAACAACACCAAAGTTGAGCTTCACAAATCAGGGCCATTCTACTTCATTAGTGGGGCCGAGGGGCACTGCGAAAAAGGCCAGAAGCTGATTGTCGTGGTCATGTCTCACAAACATCATAGGAGGTCCTTTGTTGTTTCTCCTGCGCCTTCTCCGGTTGGATTTGACGGTCCGGCTGTCGCACCGACTAGCGGCGCCACCAGCTTACGCGGTGGTTTAGTGGTGGCGGTGGGGGTCTTGGGGATGGGTTTGTTTATGATGTTTTGAGGGGGGTGGATTTTGGGTGTGGCAGTTTAATTTGATTTAATTTAATTGTATTTGTTATTTTGGGTAAAGTTTGAGCCTATGAGGGCATTATTCGATTAAATTTTCAGATGGTCTATGTTTTGAGGGTATTAAGTTGATCATATCATATGTAACTGAGGTTATGATTTTTAATATTACTAAATTCATTTATTTGTTTAATATTTAAAAGGTTATTTTGTTGCTAGTGGCTTTCAAGGCTATTTTAAATTTATTATTAACTTTGATGAAGCTAAAATAGTTTTAGCAAAAGAAATGAATCCCTCTAAAACAGGTGATGTAAAAGATTTTTATAATCCAGAAATTCTTAAAACGATTTTTTCTGAAGTAAATGAAGTATAAAATTCTCATCTCTTAGATAATAAAAATAATGTAGAATTCATATGAGCAGGGATTATCATCACGTGTACAAATCTCTTCATGAATTGTAATAAATTTACAAATTAAATATATTTCAATCTTTTCCAGCATTAAAGAAAAATAAAAATAATTATTGCAGAAGCAAAAATGATTTACAAAAAATAATAGAAATAAATTTTCAAGCTAATTTAACAACAAATGGACTTTGGACAGTCTCCGGTTTGATTTTGATAAAATTAATAATTTCTTACAAAAGTTTTTTATGTGAAAAAGTTTACCTATCGATCTCTTAAAATGATTTCAATGACCCGATCTTTAAAAGAATAAATAAAATTTATTTGTTTGAACTTTGAAAACGCAAAATATCGTATATCGAAAACATTTGACTTGGGGAATTAGTAATCAAGTAATTTTTCAAAATCTTGAAGTATTTCTATTGGTAAACTTTCCAATAATGATAAAATTAATGTTATCTCATATAATTCGCATATATAAATGGTCAAAATATTTGGGTCACAAATTCATTTCATTTCATTTCCATTTATGCCAAAATTCTGCAAAAGGCTCTGATTCTGTATCTATTTTATTGGTGGGCCTGTTTACCATAAATAGGAATTAATTCTACATAGGGATGACAATTTACTCCGTCTTTATGGCGATTTCCATGTCTCGTGAGGAATAAAGTAGTGATTTTGATTTTAGGAGATAGAAAATCACCGAATAGTTATATGTGAGGATGGGGAGGGAAAGATATTTGTTTCTCCCGTCTCAATCCCTGCCTCGAATAGTTATATATTAATCAAATTAATATTTATACTTCTATATATTTACATAATTAAAATATATGTCTTTTTGTGTGTATGTATGTGTATGTGTATGGGTGTGTATACAAGGGTGAATGCAGGATTTTTGTCAAAGGTGGACACTTTTATAATTATTTTTTTTAAAAAAAATTCAAATATAAATTTCAATTAAAAACACATAAAAGTCAGTACAAAATCATTCTTCAAGGCTTTATTTTTTGAAATTATTTTATAATCGCCTTAT
Source organism: Aralia elata (assembly GCA_034770075.1). Taxonomy (NCBI): domain Eukaryota; kingdom Viridiplantae; phylum Streptophyta; class Magnoliopsida; order Apiales; family Araliaceae; genus Aralia; species Aralia elata. Next base: position 42,248,825 of record CM068386.1, on the reverse strand, counting down.
TTTTAATGGTATCAAATACATCTTTTTGTGAAGAAATAGTTCTTCAATATAGTGAAACACGTTTAGTAGTGTTAAATGTTGAAAATTTTCTTCAGTATATTTATTTATCCTGATTCAAAATATCAAATACAAATTCACAAAATAATAATAAAAAAAATAAACTAAAAAATTAATAATAGGAACAAATTCAACATCCAATGACACACACACACACACACACACACTAAAAACTTCAATATATATTGTAAAGTTAAAGAGTATGTGCGAATGTACTAATTAGCATGAATGCATAAAAATAAATAAGAATCAAAACTAAGTAATTAGCCATTCATACATTCAAAAAAAAAAGTAATTAGCCATTCATGGATAATTAATAAAAAAAAAGAGAAAAATTAAATGATATTTAACTTTAACTCTAAAATTCGGGAGAAATCAAATAGGCTTGTGTAAACAAAAATTGAAATTAGAAGTTAAAAGAGGATATTAAAATTCCTAATTATCAAGTTATACCTTGAGCAAAGCTTTTTTTTTTTATATATTTTTTTTAGGGTGGGCACCAATATACAATATTAACACTATACATACAAAAAATAAAATAAAAATAAATTAAACATTAAGGGTGTGAGTGCATTTGCCCCTATGTGTGTGTGTGTGTGTGTGTATATATATATATATATATATATATATATAATATATATATATATATATATATATATTGTTGGATTTTGGGTATCCAAATGGAGCGCCCATGGAGGGTCCGCCACATTTGGTTATTGACCAAATTACCCAGCATACTTGGTCAATTTCCGTTTAACTTTTAAACGTTGTTTTGATTTACCTGTTGGAGAGGTTTTTAAGAAGTGATTTAAACTACTTCACCCATATAAACCCTACGACTCTCAGAAGTATGTGATTAACATATTAATACTCCTACAAAGAGAGAAAATTGAGAGAGATACATACTGCCAATATAGATAGCTCCCAACATACTAAGTGAATTCCTAGTTATTTCGAATTGTGAAATTGAGTTCCATTCTCATCTCACAAGGATTGTAGTTCAGAGACTCCGTTGGGTTGTAGAGTACGTGGAATTGCACGAGATTTTTCTGCACTTTGGGCTAACACGCTTCAAGATATATGTTATTTGGTTCTCGTTTATATATAAACAAGTAATAACATGCATGCATTTAATCCTTCATTGGTATCGGAGCATGTTGTTGTTTCCCAGAGGCACTAAGAGATCTAGAAGGGGGTTGAATAGATCCTTTTTTAAAATTTGATTTATTAAGGATATTACTAAATAATTTGTTAATCATATTGATTATGCATAGCGGAATAAACGTTTTGAAAAACCCCTTTAAAGATTAAAGAAAAGATCTCAGTTCCAAATTTAGTTATGACTTTAAGTCACAAACAATATAATATATGACATAAAGTAAGAATAAGAAAGTAAATGACACAAACGAGATTTAAGTGTTTCGGAGACTAAATAACTCATAGTCTACTCTTCTACTGCACATAGTAGGAAATCCACTAAGGATAGATCACAAAGATCTTTACAACTGGACCACTAAGGTTCCTTTGAGTCACTTAGTTGAAAGTAGTATGCACACAAGCCAATCATCTTTGATATGATGTAACATATACTTTGTAATCTTATTCATTTATCAATTGAAAAATTAATTTATTAAAGGCATTTTTATTTTATCAACATGGTGCTGTTATTTTATATGTGATAAACCCATATTTTTGAGCAATGCTTTTAGAATCATGATGATGATTATGCTAATGAGATCTAAATTCTTAGAAAGCTTAAAACTAAAATCGTTCCTAATCGTTGGATTACTAAAAAGGAGATTAGTAAATCCGGATAGATTGGTACATACTTTGCTTGCTCTTAGGAAGAGGATGATTGATTTCATAATCATTTGTGTGGAGACACTAAAGCAAGTATGTAGGTGCTTATTGGAGAATAAGTTCACTGAACGTGACTCGCTGAAGGAATACCTAATGGAGTTCTACTTGTTTGTCAATAGGAATTCTTCTAGTGATAGTAGTACAAGTGATCATTGGACTTGAGATCATCATAGTATCTTGTATATGATGAGTTATACTTTGACATGTTGCTTAAGACCCTTAGGGTATAGCAAAGGGTATGCTTGGGTATAATAAGTTGTACATGGAGATAATGATTGGTCAACAAAGAATCTACCGCTTCTAGTAAAAGGAGAGAATGTCTTATGTGATTCGATAAATGACAACTCAGTAGTCCTTGACCAAGACAAAATGAAATTAAAAAGTAGTTTTTAATTTGCATTATTTAGAGTTGTGCATTTGAGAATCGAAATACATATAATTAAATAAAATAAGACTTGACAATAATTCCATGTCTTATATTTAATTGAGACATTGTATGGTAGAAGGATTGAATTGTACGGTAACTATTCACTGAAAGGTTCTTTTGTGATTAATGTTGAAATCTATATTATCTGGAAAGTCGTTGATCGCTAAGGGGGCTTACCCTTATTGTAGAATAAATATTATTTATTTAAATGAATTAAATAGTTTAATTTATTTATTTAAATAAGATTAGAATTGTTCTAATTAATTTATTCACAACCGGTTTAATATGGAGAACCTAAAGGGTCACACCGCAAAAGAAAAATATTTATTTAAGAAGTAAATGACATAATCGTAATAATAAGTTAAGTATATTTAATTAAATCTATGGTGATAGAATAAATTAAATAACTTAATATTTATTATTTAATATTTTAAAAATATTAAATATAAATTAATAAGAGGAGTCTTATTATTATTATTATTACTATTATTATTATTATTTAATTTCTAAAAGGGTTTGTGAATTAATTAATAAAAGTACTATCATAAATTCCTAATTGGATTAGGAGTTTAATTAATTAAAAGAGTTTAATTAAAATAAAACCCTATTCTTAAATAGTTTAGGAGGGTTGTTAATATCTATATAAGAGGAGTCTTATGATAGATACAGGGTGATGTTTTTCCAATCGTTGGAAGAGTACTTACAAATTCTATAAAGATAAAAAACTAGGATTTTGCCAACACCCATCTTCTTGAATACATATTATTCCTTGGTGGATCACCTCTAGAGGTCAAACATTTGGGTGACAAACGTTGATCAAAGGAAGGAATCTAACCTGTGAATTCAAGGAGAACTCGAAGGATTTTGAATTGAACTCGTATCTGAGGAAACACGGTTCTACGAGGGTATGATTTTGATTCTCTATCTTCCTTTGTTAATTGATAATTGTGCATAAAGAATGATCCTGGTTATGGTTTGTAAAATTTTAAATTCTGATTTAGCCATGCTTCCGCTATTTATATGCAATTTGATTATATATTCATGGATATTACAAACCAACAGTGGTATTAAAGCCAAACTTTATACGAATTATTAATTATTTTGATTCCGTATATGTATGGGTATGTGTTTAGAACAATTTAATTGGGCATAATTGTTAGTATAAAATCTTGTTTTTCGATGAAAACTACAAAAAACGCAATCTGGGAAAACTAGAAACGGAACGGACAGAAGCCTTAGAGTCGCGACGCTTATTTATGTGAGCCGTGGCGCTAAGCGCCCTCTTTGAGAGCCGCGACGTTATTCCTTGTGAGTCGCAACGCTTAGCTTGAGCCGCAACGCTCTCCTTTTGAGTCGTGACGTTTGAAGGTCTGTTGGTTCGTTTTTGTTCAATTTTGAGTAATTCTAAATTAAAATAAAGGAGTTTATTTTTGATTTGGAATTGGATTAAAATAAAGGAGTTTATTTTGATTCAAAATTGGTTTTTATGCAAACTCTTATTGCCCATTAAATGATATCGATGCATATATGGAATGATTTTGATTTCATGAGATGAATATTATTTATTGATGCACATGGTGATATGTATGATAATAAATGAGATTGATTATGGACTATTAACCAATGTGTGATTAGATTTATTTAAGAAGATGCTTGAATGAATGAGTTTTATAAATGGGGTCTGCGTATCTCGTCTTCTCTAGTTTTTTCTTGATGTAAATTCTATCTTTCTCCTATGTACTTTCCCTTGACTGCTGATCAAAGTTTCTATTTATTGTAAATAGTTTATGTAATATGATTAGTTAGAATTATTTTGAAGAATTAGAGACAAAGAAGTAAGGAGCCCTTGAAGATCCATTTGTAATGGAGCCCGGGTTTAAATGTAATAGTTATATTTAAATTCAGTTCTTGCACCCTAGGTTTGACCTTTTGGTTCACTTGGTGACTTTAGTGAACCAAACTAGAATAAAAGTCCATAATCAATTCGGGTAGAATAAGTATTCTATATGTGCATGTTTACTATATATATATATGCATGTTTACTATATATATATATATATATATATTATATTATACAACATGCTTTGCATGTTAAATAATATGACGCGTATTTTATATATATGTGCATGCGCTCTAAACAAGATGAGACAAATAATAACAAAACCTTCAAAGAAATCATATTAAGTTGTAACGTTCAAAGATATTTAGAATATCGAACGTCGCCTTCTAGCATGATAAAACGATAGAGTATCAATTAATCATTATAAGTTTGTTGTGTCACCACAAGATTTATTTTAATTTCTTGAAATGTTGTTTTATCACATTTGATGCTTATAAAGGAATTGAACGATGTTGTTTTGTTGTGTCACCGCAAGGACGATGTTTTTCTCTTTACTTATATGGAAGTGCTAGGTTGGACTTAACTTGGACAATTTTGATTCGGATGTGTTAACACTTGATCAAAATAATCTAAGAGGTAAAATACAAGGAGTTACATAGTGATGTAATTGACAATAGTTGTCTACTTATTTATTTATATATAGTTTGTTGTGTCACCCTAAGGCTATATACATTTGAAATGAGATCCTTATTTTCATTAGCAAATCTTTAATTAGATTTGTCGAACTATATATTGAGGGTAATATAGTTTGATGAAAATAGTGGGAGATGCCAATTTAAATAAAGACCTAATTTATTTTAGTAATTAATAAAAGGAATGCATGCTAAAATATTGTCTATTTCACATGCAGAATTTAAAAAATGTCAAACTCACTAATATCACTGCGTAACATACTTAATACTAACAAACTAACTGGACTGAATTACACGGACTGGTTAAGGAATCTGAGAATTGTTCTTACTGCTGAAAAGATTTCTTATGTCCTAAATTCGCCCGTTCCTACAACTGTTGCAGAAACAGTCTCTGAGGAAGAGATTGCTACTTTTAGAAAGTGGCAAGATGATGCAACCGTGACTCAATGCATCATGCTCGCATCCATGAGTAACGAGCTTCAGCATCAGCATGAAACTATGGATGCTCCTATTATACTCCTGCACCTCAAGGAGTTGTATGGTGAGGAAAGTAGGACTGCTAGATATCAGATATCTAAGGAGCTCTTCCGATCTGGAATGACCGAGGGCACTACCGTTGAGACTCATGTCCTAAAGATGATCAATTTGATTGAACGTCTTGGACAGTTAGGGTTCGTGATGGATATGGAGTTAAGTCAAGATTTGATCTTACAGTCACTCCCAGACACCTTCTCACAATTTGTTGTGAATTTTCACATGAATAAGTGGGACGTCAGCTTGCCTGAGTTACTTAACATGCTGAAAACTGCTGAAGGTCACTTCCCATCCAAGGACCAAGTCTTAATGGTAGATGATTTTTCTAAGAAAAGAAAGAGGCCCAAGGTATCTTCTGAAAGGAAGAAAAAGAAGAAGGCTAATGACAAGGCGAAGGTAAAGGATAATAAGAAAGCTGATCCATATAGCAAAGGAATATGCTTCCATTGCAATAAGTCGGGTCACTGGAAGAGGAACTACGAGAAGTATCTTGCGGAACAAAAGCAGAAAAAGCTTAGAGAAGCTTCGACTTCCGATCAAGGTTTGTACATGATTGAAATTAACTTTTCAGAAAGTCAAAATTCTACTTGGGTATTGGATATCGGCTGTGGTTCTCACATATGTAACACTATGTAGGGACTAAGCAGAAGTAGAAAGCTGAACAAGGATGAAGTCGTCCTACGAGTAGGAAATGGAGCAAAAGTTGCTGCATTAGCTGTAGGAACTTATTGTTTAGTATTGCCTATGGGCAAGTCCATTAGTTTAAATAATTGTTATTATGTTCCAACACTTATAAGAAACATTATTTCTATTTTTGTATTGGATACGGATGATTTTGATATTATAATAAAGAACAACAGTTGTTCTATTTATAATAAAAATGTTCTATATGGTGTTGACAATTTACTGAATGGACTTTATGTACTTGACTTGTATGAAAATATACTTCAAATTGAACAAACTACGAAAAGGAAAAGAGATGATGTTAATTATACCTTTATGTGGCATTGTACTCGGTCATATTAATAAAATAAGATTAATCAAATTGCATAAAGATGGGCTTTTAGAGCTATCTGATTACGAATTATATCCAACTTGTGAATCTTGTCTCATGGGTAAGATGACCAAATCTCCTTTTAGTGAAAAAGGAGAACGAGTTACAGAGTTGTTAGCGTTGGTACACACAAACGTATGTGGACCTATGACAACGACTGCACGAGGAGGGTATTCTTATTTTGTTACTTTCACTGATGATCATTCAAGATTTGGATATGTGTATTTGATGAAATACAAATCTTAATCGTTTGAAAAGTTCAAAGAATTCCGAAGTGAAGTAGAGAAACAAACTAGCAAGAGTATTAAGATTCTTCGATCGAATCGAGGAGGAGAATACTTAAGCAATGAGTTTCTCAATTGTCTCAAAGAAAATGGTATAATCTCACAATGGACTCCACCAGGAATACCATAGTTGAATGGCGTATCTGAAAGGAGAAATCGAACATTGTTGGAGATAGTTGGTTCCATGATAAGTTTTACCGACATTCCAGTATCCTTCTGGGGTTATGCCCTAGAATCGGCTGCATACCTACTTAACAAGGTACCTATCAAATCCGTCCCAAAGACTCCATATGAGTTATGGACAGGGAGAAAACCAAATCTTAAGCATGTTAAGACTTGGGGTTGTCTAGCTTATATCAAAAAATTTGAGAATGATAAGCTACCTACTAGATCCGATAAGTGTAGATTCGTGGGATACCCTAAAGAAACATCAGGGTATTATTTCTATCATCTTACTGATCAAAAGGTGTTCGTTGCGAAACATTCTGCCTTCTTAAAAAATGAGTTTATCTTTGAAAGGGTTAGTGGAAGTAGGATATATCTTGAAGAAGTTCAAGAACCACAAAATACTACGAATCAAAGTCAGGTACCTGACCAAGTGGAAGAACTTACTATACCACAACCTATTCGTAAATCTGGAAGAGTACCGAAGATACCTAAGATGTAAGGATTCATCATAGAGGATGATGATGAGGTACGTATTATAGATAATGATGATCCATTAACTTATGAAGATGTTATGAGTAGTAAAGACTCAGAGAAATGGCTAAAAGCCATGAAATCCGAAATGGACTCCATGTATGAAAACCAAGTATGGACTTTGGTTTCACTACTTGAGGGCATTAAGCCTATTGGGTGCAAATGGGTCTTTAAGAGAAAGACTGGAGTAGACGGTAAGGTAGAGACCTATAAGGCCCGACTGGTTATAAAAGGTTTCAAACAAAGACAAGGTATTGACTATGATGAAACCTTCTCACCAATAGCTATGCTCAAGTCCATTCGGATTTTGCTTGCAATTGCAGCTTATTATGACTACGAAATCTGGCAAATGGACGTAAAACGGCCTTCCTCAATGGGAAACTTGAGGAGGATGTATATATGATACAACTAAAGGGTTTTGTTTTAACGGTTGGAACAAATCAAGTTTGTAAGCTACAACGGTCCATTTATGGATTGAAGCAAGCTTTTCGAAGGTGGAACATCCATTTTGATGAGACAATCAAAGAGTTTGATTTTATCAAAAATGAGGATGAACCTTGTGTGTACAAGAAGGTTAGTTGGAGCGCTGTTTCATTCCTGATATTATATGTTGACGATATATTACTGATAGGGAATGATGCTCCTATGCTATAGTCGATTAAAATTTGGTTATCTAAACATTTCTCCATGAAGGACTTGGGTGAAGTATCCTATATTTTGGGGATAAAGATCTATAGAGATAGATCTAAAAGGATGTTTAGGATGTCCCAAGGAAAGTACATTGACTCGATGCTAAAAAAGTTTAGCATGGAATGTGACACCCCCAAATTCGGGTTCTAAAACCTCGAACTCAGTGCTCACGATAACGTACATCCAAACACCTTTAAACAACATATAACAACTAATGCGGAATAAATAAACATATATTGTTCATTATAAAAGGTTTACTACGGTCCCAAGGTCTATAACCTTAAACAAATACATCATGAAAAACTCTAATAATACAAAAGAGTTTCATGATTACAAAACAGAATAGCAACATATAGATAACTAACATACAATTATTCCTTAAGCTTTCCTTTGCCTTTGTCCTTTTTGGAACTCTCCGGTTTAACTGCAATTAGTTTATGATATAACAAGGGTGAGCAACTATTTTGCTCAGCAAGTTTAAAATGAATAATGAAAGATATATCATGAATGGTTAAGGATGACAATCGAAATGATTCAACGATTTAACTTGATGTTCTACCATATAATATGAAGCAAGTAACATTTGAACAACTTTTCACTCAAAACATTTTGAATCAATGTTCTAGGGTTTCAAACTCACTTATTTTGCTAAAAAAAATTATATATTCACCAATATAAACATCTCTATATGAAACCAACTTTGTTTTACTTAATATTCCAAGATCTATTTATTTACACTATAGATCTAATATTTTAAAGTTCCAAAATAATTTTTAAACCATCAAAACATATTTTTATACATAAAAATACATTTTAACCATAGAAATTCATTTTCAATCATAAATCTAACTATATATATATATATCCACAAATACACATATTTACCACATAATAAACCATAAATCTTAAATATACCACAACCAACTTCAACAAATATCACATACATATCCTATATATAACTTTAAAACTAAAAGATTTAAAGATAGAAATACTTTTCAACCTTCTAGTCCTTGATGCCCTCTTTCTCTCTCTTCCAAAGTAGGTGATGAACGTGGATGACATCCGAAGCTCCTCTCCTTGATGGCTTTAATACTCTTTAACCACCAACACTTGAAGGTTTAATGAATTTCTAGGGTTTCCTTTCACTTTCTCTCTCTAACTCTCTCTTTCTTTTTCTTGAGAGTTTCTCTCTCTAAAGCTACTAGCAAATGTGAAAAATGAAGTATTCTAAGTGGTCAAGGATGGTCTACGGTGATTTAAATTTCATCTACCAAAAAACATTACATACAATCCATGTATGCATAGACTTATCACCAACTTAACCCTATCCAAGCTTACATGGAGATTTTGGGCACTTATGAACCAATCATATGAGACATGTTTGAGATCATTGCATGGGACCTATGGCTCTATCCTCCAATTATCCTCTCGTTTTGCTTTATTATTATTTTTTTAATCTAATTTGTAGAAATGTTGACCAAAGCTTGACTTTTCACTTAATGTCCAATTGGACTAATGTTTGGGCCGCCAAATAATTTCTATTGGGCTATAATAATTAAAACATTGGACTACTAGTATACTTGATAATTAATTCAAGTAATGAGCTAGTTTAATTAATTAAATGATCTCACATTAATTATCTACAAGTCCAATACACAATTAATTGCTTGGACTTGTTTAAATAATTTACTAGGCTAGTCCATTAAAATTTAATTACATACTTGGACTATTACATAAATTCACATATAGTCACACATTTCATAATCATAAGTAATTAAATTATATAATCTAATTAAACTTGCTATATCCGAAGTTAATTGGATATTTACTTGGTTCAATTATCTTATCAATTTATTGATATTAAAATTCTTATGTTAGCCCATTAATTTAATATATCCATTAATTGTGCCTTTCTTTAATTAAATCAACCATATAGTCACATAGTCACCCAAATCACGTAATGGTTTAAATTAATTCGCTTAAAAATTTAATTCATTAGAAATTAAATTCTTAACTTTATTTATAATGTCACTTAAAATTCGCGGTCATTACATTCTCTCTCCTTTATAGGAATTCAGTCCCCAGAATTTCAATATAGGTACGAAAATCTTAACATAAGTTCATTCAAAAAGATGCGGATAATTCTTCCTCATCTTTTCTTCCAATTCCCACGTAGCTTCTTCAGCCGCGTGGTTCCTCCAAAGCACTTTGACCTAATATATGACCTTATTTCTTAACGTCTGCTCCTTCCTATCTAGTATCTGGACATGAATCTCTAAATATGACAAGTCTTTCTCAACGTGAATCGTTTTATAGGATATCACATGCTTGTAGTCGGGTATATATGGTCGCAACACCAAATCGTGAAACACATTGTGAATGTGCTCAAGTTCAGGAGGTAGAGCTACCTTGTACGCCACTTCACCTACCCTCTTCAGAACTTTGAATGGTCCTATGAACTTGGGGCTCAATTTTCCCTTCTTCCCAAATCTGATCTTCCCTTTCCGGGGAGATACCTTCAAAAACACAAAACTACCAACTTCAAAATCTCGCTTCTGATGATGCAAATCAACATACTTCTTCTGTCGGTCCTGAGCTGGTACCAAACGAGCTCTTATCACTCTGATAACATCCACGGTCTGCTGCATCAATTTAGGTCCCAACAGTCTCCGTTCACTGACTTCATCCTAAGACAGAGGTGTTCGACACTTCCTTCTGTATAATGCTTCATATGGCGGCAGGACAATACTTGCATGATAACTGTTATTATAGGAAAACTCCACCAATGGTAGGTAATTATCCCAGCTACCCTTCAAATCCATCACACATGCTCTAAGCATGTCTTTAAGTGTCTGAATCGTTCGTTCGCTTTGCCCATCCGTTTGAGGATGATATGCCGTACTCAACCTCAACTAGGTTCCCAACATTTCTTGCAAGCTCCTTTAGAAATTCAACATGAAGCGCAGATCTCTATCAGACACAATAGATACCAGCGCTCCATGTCGCGACACAATCTCTTTCACATATAACTTTGCTAACTGCTCCAGATTGTACCTTATCTTGATGGGTAAAAAATATGCAGATTTAGTTAAACGATCCACGATCACCCAGATCGCGTTGTAACCCTTATGAGTTGGTGGAAGCCTTGTCACAAAATCCATCGTAATATGCTCTCACTTCCACTCCGGAATCTCCATCGGTTGTAACAGCCCACTCGGTTTCTGATGTTCTGCTTTTACCCTCTGACATATCAAATACCGTCCAACATATTCCGCGACCTCCCTCTTCATGTTCGGGCACCAGAAGTGCTGGCGCAAATCCTGATACATCTTGGTACTACCAGGGTGTATCAAATACCTTGTAGAATGAGCGTCCTGCAGAATCTCTTCTCTTAACTCCAGAACCAATGTATCCAGATCCTCCCTTCAAACCTTAGCAGTTTTGTGCTATCAATCTTGTACTTCAAGTCTTCACCTTTTGAAATCCTCTTCTTGATTCTGACACACTCTTCATCCTGCTCTTGAGTCTCCTTTATTTTACCTAATAAGGTCGGACTCGCCTCCATTGCATATAATTTCTCATCTGCATCTTTCGGATACTTGACTTCTAACTTCAGTCTTTCCATTTCCTTTATCAGTTCCTCTTGAGTCGTCGGTATAATCAACTTTTCTCTGCCCTTCTTACTTAGAGCATCAACTACTACATTAGCTTTACCGGGATGGTACAAAATTTCACAATCATAGTCCTTGATCAACTCCAACCATCGCTGCTGCCTCATATTTAGCTCCTTCTGAGTGAAGATATACTTCAGACTTTTGTGTTCTGTGTATATTTCACACTTCTCCCCATACAGATAGTGCCTCCAAGTCTTCAAAGCAAACACCACTGCCGCTAGTTCCAGGTTATGAGTCGGATATCCTTTCTCATAGTCCTTCAGCTGTCGTGACGCGTACATAATGACCTTCCCATGCTGCATCAATACACACCCAAGGCCCTTGTGTGACGCATCACTGTACATCACAAATTCCCCTGTATTAACTGGCAGTGATAACACACGTGCTCCACTTAGCCTCCTTTTTAGTTCTAGAAAACTTTCCTCACACTTATCCGTCCATACAAACTTTACTGTCTTCCTCGTTAAATTGATTAACGGCGTCGCTAACTTCGAATTTTTTTGAATAAATCTTCGATAGTAACCCGTCAACCCTAAGAAACTTCTGACCTCCGTCGGCGTCTTCGGCTGCTCCCAATTTATCACCGCCTCCACCTTCGCAGGATCCACTGATACACCATCCTTGTCAATCACATGTCCCAAGAAATGCACCCTTTGTAACTAAAATTCACACTTCGAAAACTTTGCATATAGCTTCTCCCTTCTCAGTGTCTCCAGAATTATCCTCAAATGCTTAACGTGCTCCTTCTCCGTCTTGGAGTAGACTAAAATGTCATCTATGAACACGACAACAAACTTATCCAAGTATTGCTTGAACACTTTGTTCATCATGTCCATAAATACTGCTGGCGCATTCGTCAGCCCAAACGACATCACCAGAAACTCAAAGTGGCCGTATCAAGTTCTGAATGGTGTCTTCGATATGTCCTCTTTTCTCACCTTCAGTTGGTGATACCCCGTCCTCAAGTCAATCTTCGAAAAATACCTCGCCCCTTTAAGTTGACCAAAAAGATCATCTATCCTGGGCAATGGGTACTTGTTCTTAATCGTAACTTTGTTCAACTCTCGATAGTCAATACAAAGCCTTAGCGATCCATCTTTCTTCTTTACAAACAGCACTGGTGCTCCCCATAGTGACATACTTGGCTGAATGTACTTCTTATCCAACAACTTTTGTAGTTGTATCATCAATTCCTTCATCTCTATCGGAGCCATCATGTACGGTGCTTTCGATATTGGCACTGTTCTCGGTATTAAATCAATTACGAACTCGACCTCTCTATCCGGCGGTAAACCCGGTAACTTATCTGGGAAAACATTTGAAAATTCCCTTACTACAGGTATCTGTTCCACTTCACCCCCTACTCCCTGAGTATCAACCACGGGAGCCAGATAACCTATGTAACCCTTTCTAAGCAATCTCTTTGCTTGCATCATCATTAGACAACCTGATTGTCTAGGCGATTTACTTCCATGAAATACCACCTTCGACTTATTCGGGGTTTCCAGGTGTATACACTTCTTCTGACAGTCAATCACAACCCCGTGACTAGACAACCAATCCATTCCATGGATTACGTCAAATTCTCCTAATCGTATCGGAATCAAATTTACGCCCAATCTATATCCTCTTATTTCAGCATAACAATCTCGATGAATATGTTCTACAGGGATAACTTCCTTATTAGCTACTTCCACATTCATTGGATTCTCTAATTTCTCACGAGGTAAGTTTAATCGTTTAGCAAATTCATCTGACACAAATGAACAGATAGCACCCGAATTAAATAATATGGATGCATTAATATCATTGATCGGAATAATACCTGACACCACCTCTTTCGATTCCATCACATCTTGCACTGTCATGTTGAAGGTACGTGCCACTGGCCTGTTCTGCTGTGCTGGTCCTCCGATAGTCAGCTTACTGTTGTTCCCGTGGTTAGCACTGCCTGCATCGCTCTTCCTTTTTGGGCAATCCTTCTTCAGATGATCTGAAGCGCCACAATAAAAACATCCTCCTCTCTTTGCTTTCGGGCATTGTGGAGTGCCCCGGTTGACCACAGTTAAAACAAACTCCCTTTCCTTTCATGCACTCTCCAGAGTGATTCTTTTCACATCTCTCGCATTTGTTTCCTTTTTTAACCTCCCCTTCGAATTTGCTTCCCGATATCTGGCTGTCGTTCCTGTGACGCCCCCAAATTCGGGTCTCCAAATACCCGGATCCGGTCATCACGATCCACTACAAACATTCACCTCTAACAACATATGATAACTAATATGCGGAATATAATAAACATATGTTGTTCATTTCAAAGGTGTTACTAGTCCCAGAATACAATAACCTTAAACACTTACACAAATCCATACCCTAAAGAAATGTCAGGGTTTAAATTACATTAACAGTAATTAACTACACATAATTTAAAATCTGCCACATGAAGTCTATCACTTCATCTTTTCTTTCCCTTTGTTCTTCCCTGACGTCTCGAGTTTAGCTGCAATGAAATCATGATATAGTAAGAATGAGCAACGAGTTTGCTCAGCAAGTTTAAAGTACAACAATAAGGATATATCATGATGAAAGGAATATAGGAAGAGATTTCAACAATAGAATTATCAGAAGCAATAACAATAAATGCTTTTAGAACAATTGATAGTCAAATAGACTTTGAACAATAACTTCCAAAGGAGTCAATAGCTAGTTGACCCTCTGGTTACTGGCTACAGAATAAGTACTTGAGGGGATCAGCCTCGCGTACGCTATGTGTATGCATAACATTTAATTCCGCTAGTTGTACCTTATATACGGTACCTGGGGTACTCCCCTATAAAAAAAGGGGTGTTCATTCAGTCTAAGAATCCTTACCATTGATTGGTTCAGATAGCTTTTATAAATTCTTACATACGTGCCTGACCGAGACAAGGGTTCAGACTTAATCATGAATAGTTCGTGAATTTCAGAACTTAAATAATTATACGAATTCAAATGCACAAGTGCGAATGCCAATGAATACATAGATGCGGAATAATTTTAAAAGTAATTAGACCACTTAAGACATGCTTGGAGATAAGATTCAAGCTTAAAGAATAACTTGCAATAATATATACATTTCGCACGAATTAAAAATAATGCATAAGGTTTAGAAATATTGCTCAATGTAAAAGTTGAGTAAGATAGAACTTGCATTCAATATACTGAAAGAATGAAGTTAGGGAACTTGTCTGTTTGCTCAGCTACAGATAAATTTTAGCTTTAATTAATTGATCTTGGATAACCTATCAGTTGATAAAGTCGGTTTATCCATTAACATTGCATAACTGTATATCGAGATACTCACTTATGCTATTTATTTAGCAGGTAAACAATTCACTATATATATTTAATTACCATCTAATCATTAGCTAAACAGAAATTAATTTAATGGTCTCTAGCTATTATTTAAAAATAAATAATAGTTAATCATGGTTACCTACCATTTGAGTATTCAGCTATTACCCTTATTTGTCTCTAAATGTGGGTTAATAATTCTTATTTATTATTTATAAAATAAATAATAAATTTAGCATGATTTAATAATAACTAAATAATAGTTGATTACTTATTTAATTTTATTCATGCTTAATTACTATTCACCTTAAGGGTAATTAAGTAATTATCATTCTTGTTTCTCATTCAACATTAATGAATTAATTCACGCACACTTAAGTATTAATTAAATAATCAATAGGTATTATCATCCTTGCTTATAATAATACTCATATTTTATTATTATATTAAATAATAAGCAAATATCCATTATCTTTATTTATTATTTATTGATAAATAATAAATAATTGTCTTGTTAACTTATTCATACTTAATTATTATCTAATATTAATTAAATAACAATTAAATATTTATTATCTTTATTTATTACTTAATGTTAAATAACGAATAATTAATTTCATTAACTTTACTCATTCTTGATCATTATTTACTAATAATCAAATATTTATTTTCAAATAATAAAAATTTATTTTATTAACCTTATTCATTATTATTTAATATGAATTAAATAATAATTAAATATTTATTATCTTTATTTATTATTTATTGCTAAATAATAAATAATTATTTATATTCGTACTTATTTATTATTTAGTACTAACTAGACAATAGTTATTATCTTTATAAATAAATAAATAACTATTTTATAAATTGTATTCATTTATACACTGAACAATAATTATATTCTTATTTTCTTTGTTTATTATTTGTCGTTAAATAATAATTATTTCCTTACTGGATAACAAATGAATTAGACAACCAACCTTGAAAAAATATTTCAAGTATTACAAGGTTTATTGGGTAACTAAGTCACTCGATTATAGTAATTTAGTGGTTGGCCAACTTATGCTGAGTTTTCTGCACATGATGCATACACATCCACATTCCAAGTTTGAAACCTATATACACAAAACTCATACCAGGACTCATGACACAGCTTTGATACAATAACCAGTGTGCAGACGAAACTTATCACTCTACAGTTATGCCACAACCACAACAACACATGAACACATGCTATAGCTAATTTCTGCAGTTTATTCAAGCTTGGCCACAACACTGCTCAACACAAATAAGAAAAGAATTTTAACAACAAAGCCTTTTAGACATTTCGTCGAACACCTTGTGAGCGTACCAAGGGTCGACGTTGGCTTAGTTCCTAGGCAAAGTCAGGCTGTCGAACCTTATGGTTCCTTAATCGTACAGAATCTCAACCAAGTAGTATAACCCAAGCAATACCAAAAACAATCAAATCAAATACAGAGAAACAATTACTCCAATACAGAGGAAGGAAACAAAAATAGCAACCCAGATTTCTTAATCACAATAAACCAACACCATACAGTATAATCCCAACCAAATGTATAGTATAAGCTAATTTTATCTACTGCTAGAACCTAATCAGTTTCCCAAAACAATTGTTTAGTACAATGTATAACCCATTCAATCACAGGGGAAAATTTTCAAAAAAAAAAAAAACCAACAAGAAACCATCACAGTGGCTTGACAGATTCATAGCTATACCTTGGACTCGATCGATTTGCCGACCTTCTCCTTCTACCGAAATAGGTGATAAAGCTTTGGGTCATTCACTCCAATGGAACTCACAACCTCTGATCGGTTACCTCCTGCTCCCTCTCTCTGTTAAATTCTGAACCCTAATTTGTCTAAATTTGGGACTTACAATAAAGAAATCAGCAGTTTTGGTTTAGGGCATGGGGTTCAATATATAGTGAAATTTTTACCCAGTTTATTTGGGCAATACCCTAACGATTTGGGCAATGACCGTCGGTAGGGAGAGGGGCAACGACCGGTCGTCCCCATCAATCACCCAGCTAGCACCGGTCGGCACCCTCGAGCCGTGCGTCTCCACCGGTCGCGTCGCCGGATTTCGGGAACCTTTGGTCCAAGCCGTGCTTGCTCGGTCGTCGACACCCTTCCCCGCTCCGACCGCTGGTCGCTCACGCTGTCGCCGGCTTCACCCCTCGTCCGTCCGACTTGATTGATGCCTATATCGCTTCTTGCTCGGCTGTTTGATTTGAGGTGTTAGGGTTTGCTTTCATCTGATTTGTGAAGCTTGGCTTTTGAATTCCCTTCTTGCCCGATTATTTCCCTAAATCAATTTGATTTGGTCTGAAGCTCTGATTAGCCCCAAATCAGATAGGAAACGGTTCAACCCGTTCACAATGGTTCGACCCGGTCGGAATAACAAGAAATGGGCTCACCCAAATGGAGTTGGGCCGGCTGATTTAATTAAAAGTGGCCCAATAGGAAAAATAAAAAGGGAAATTGGGCTTTGCCCAATTAAAATTTGGGTCAATTGAAATAAAAGAAATAGCCCAACTTGTTTATTAACATTATGCTCCTAATATTTAAATTGAATTAAATAATTAAATTAATTAATTATTTATGATATTTATTTCAACAATAATTTTCCGTTTGAATTATTAAATCCGTACATGATAAAATTATTCGATAAATCCTTTCAAATTTTCTTGCCACTAATTTCGTAGGCTCGACTCACTGATTTATTCGGACTATCAATGAGTCCCTTTAATGCAAGGAAAATTATTGTACCATTTAATTATATAGTTAAGTAATAATGTTTACATGGATCCAAATAAACTCGAAAAATTATATAAAATAAATTTTATTTATTACAATAGAATTCAACACAACGTTAAAAATCCTGGACATTACAGTTCCACTTTTTCTTATTGGAAATACTTCCTCCGCTGCTTCCATCCTTGTGTCCCTCGTGGCTTTTCTTCTTTTTCTGCTCTTGGTTGTACTTTGCCAATGCTTCATTTCCTCCCTCTGCAATAATAGTCTTCTCAAGAAGTGTGGAAAAAGTGTTGATTTGTAATACTGCTACCTTACTGTAAACCCAGGGTTTCAACCCTTGCTCGAATCTCCTCGCCCTCCTTGCTTCGGTGTCCACTTGATGTGGAGCAAACCTAGCCAACTCATTGAATTTCGCAGCATATTCGGTGACTGATGAATTCGCTTGCTTTAATTCTAAAAATTCACCTCCATACTTGCTTGCATACTTTTTGGAAAATAATTTTCGAAAAACAGCTCCTTAAAATGAGCCCATGCAATTACACCTTCCCAACTCGATTCTTGTTTGCCTTCCACCAATAATTTGCCTCACCTTTCAGCATAAAGGTGGCAAACAACGTCTTTTGCTCTTCGGCCACTCGTGCAACCTCAAATACTTTATCCATTTCTTCTACCCATGTTTGGGCTTCTATCGGATCTGTAGTCCCGTGAAACTCCGGCGGTCCTACTAACTTGAAATCCTTAAAATTTGCCAGGTGACTTCCTGGCTGTTCTACCACTGTCGGCGGTCTACCCTGCATTGCTTCTGCTAGCATATTCATAAAAGCCCTCATTGGGTCAACCTGACCCTCCCTGTTATTTACCGACTCCTCAACTCTTAGGTTTCGGGGTTGTCTCCTTGGCGACATTGTCTACTTTAAACAAAATCTTAAGTTATCATTTTGTGTTTTACATCTCATGCAACATTTTACTAATGTTATCATTTAAAAGTTAAAGCACAAATCGATCACAATCAAACATGTAATAATAATATCACATTTATATTCATATACCCCCTAGTAGTGTCAAACACTTACAATCTCCGACATATTTCTATAAATGCTATCTACCCCCTAGTCAACAAAAGATGGGGTAACACAAAAACCTATCCCAATGGAAAACAAAAGTTGGGATCTACAAGAACTACATTCCCCTAAAACACAAAAAGTGAGGATGTATCATAATCTCATATCACCTCTCATAGTCTGAGGTTCACATCATATATATAACCCTATGAACAAAAGGGGTTCTAACTGCATCTATCTACAAAATATGCCACTAAACAAGGTAATCACTGCATGTTGTGGCGAACAACATCCTCGTGCTCCTGCTGTGCAATCCTGTCCACCACCCAATGTCGTGTACCTCCTAACCCTATCTCTCAGTCTCCCAAAAGCTGTATCCAATGCAGAGCTCAAGGAATCAATCCTAGACGTCCTAGCCCGGACCTCTCCCTCCAACTGATCTACCCTCCTGGCAGATCGAACCCAAGCCTCCTCTATGCGGATCTTGTCTGCGATCTCCAAGTCGAATTCAGCCTTCATGGCCTCGTGCTTGACTCTTAGCTCGGCTAACTTCAGCTGCTCCTGTTCTTGTTTCTCCCTTAACTCAGCATTCCTAACCACCAACTGATGTAGCAGTGGTCCCACCTGCTGTGCCGAGCTCTCATGCCCCTGCAGTTGTAGCTTCAGTTTTCTCACCTCATCCTCCAGCTGATATGCCAACTCCTTATACAGGTCTTCTATGTCTTGGTGTGTCTGATTCTGCTCCTCTAAGTGCCTAACTCGGTCCTCTAGCTCCAAGTTCCTATCTGCCAATTGCCTAATCAGATGATCCTCAGATGGCAGCTCCCCCGATGAAGTATAGTACTGCACCTCCTCATACTCATCAACCAGCCCCACCTCAGTAGCCCGACTCGACTGACCGATCACAGGCATCCTACAACCACAACAAAAGACAACACAAACAACCAACACAGTCAGTACCATAATAAAATATATTCATTGATGGAATGAAATGATATTTTATTATGCACTAACTCGGCTCGATGAATCTCCATAATACATCTCCTACATATTCAACTCGATGACTCTCCTCGATCCATCACCTAGCGTACTTTATACGAGTTTTCTTCTAAGGTTATAACCTAGGTTTCGCATCCTAACGTTTATAACCTAAGACTTTGATACCAACCTGTGATGCCCCCAAATTCGAGTTCCAAAACCTCGAACTTAGTGCTCACGATAACGTACATCCAAACACATTTAAACAACATATAACAACTAATGTGAAATAAATAAACATATATTGTTCATTACAAAAGATTTACTACGGTCCCAAGGTCTATAACCTTAAACAAATACATCATGAAATACTCTAATAATACAAAAGAGTTCTATGATTACAAAACAGAATAGCAACAGATAGATAACTAACATATAACTATTGTTTAAGCTTTCCCTTGCCTTTGTCCTTTTTAGAACTCTTCGGTTTAACTGCAATTAGTTCATGATATAGCAAGGGTAAGCAACTACTTTGCTTAACAAGTTTAAAATAAATAATGAAAGATATATCATGAATGGTTAAGGGTGACAATCAAAATGATTTAACGATTTAAGATAATTGATGAAATAACTGAACAATAAAATCAATGTGCAAATGAAAGGATTAATATTAATTATTAACTGCTGAGTGGTCCGAAGGACCATGAACAATGCCAAGGAATCAATCATTCGACTGACCCTTTTATAATTTTAGTCCGCCAGTTTGTACTTGAGGGGATCAGTCTCTCGTACACCGTGTGTATGCATAACATTAAGCTCTGACCGCATCGGATAACCGCCACTTATAGTCCCCTATCAAGGGTTGCTCTCTCAATCCAAGAATCCGCACCAACTACTGGTTTGGATAGCTTTCAAAAATATTAACATGCATACGTCTAGCCGAAATAAATAGTGTAGACTATTTCTTACACAGTTCATGAATGAAGAACTTTAAACATTTCACAGTTCAATAATAGAACAGGAATTTAAATGCATAAAGTGCGAATATCAATAATTATCATTGATGGGAAGTAATTGAAAATAATTATACCACTAACATGATTGAAAAATAAGAACTCGAGTTTAAGTTAGAAAATTTGCCTCGTATGTAGACTACGACTTATAGAACTTAAATTACTTTCCTCGAAAGACCTATTGTTAATAAGGTTCATCTTTCAATTAGTATCACATATAATCGACCACATAATTCACTTAACTCAATTATCATTTAATCACATAATTCTAATCTTAATATCACATTTAATTCCTATAATATTACGCTCCTTGGATAATATTTTAAGTATTTATTAATCATTTATTATTACTTAAATCATTTACTAATGTTATTAATTATTTAATAACATTTTAATTGGCTACCCATATTATTACTCCCTTAATAATATTTTAAATCCCTTTCTAATATTATTAACCTTTAATAATATTTTAATTCTTAACTATTATTATTAATCCCTTAATAATAATTTAATTGCATGTTAACTATCATTATTAATTATTTAATAATAATTTAATCCTTAACTATTATTATTAATTACCTAATAATAGTTTAATTACTTACTATTATTATTATTATTATTCATTTAATAATAATTTAATTGTTAACTAATATTATTAATTATTTAATAATATTTTAATTAATTGGTTATCATTATTAATTATTTAATAATGATTTAATTATTATTATTAATTATTTAATAATAATAATTTAACTAATTAATTATCATTAACTATTATAATTAATTATCATTAACTATTATAATTAATTATCATTAAGAATGGGTTAAATACAGTTTTACCCATTCTACTAGGGGTCGGTTTACAAATGCATCACTGAACTGATTTTTTTTACATTCGACTCACTGAACTGCAATTTTTTTACAAACTGTTACAAATTCTGTTAAATTGTTTGACTTTAGATGGAAAAATTACATGAGCTGCTACATGAGAGAGAGAAAGCATACATGTCAGACATTTTTCTTTATGGCATGCCTAGATGGAAACTTGTATAAATTTAATGTTAAATTAATCAAAATCAAATAAATAAAATAAAATAATCCATTCGAAATAAAAGTACAAATATTGTGATGTGACATTAAATAAAAATGTCTTAAAGCAAGAAATGGTTTAATATAACAAAATGTTATTAAACAGAAAAATGCCGCCAAAAGAAAGAGGTCGAGGAAGACCACCGTTTAACAGAAATAGAGATGAAGAATCTAATAATGATAATGAAGATAGAAATGAGGGTCAAGAGAACCCGATGCAGCAATTTGTAGACTTATTGATGGGAGCGTTCCAAAGTAGGAATCTCCATCAACCTAATGCAAATGTAGAACTACCAGTTGTTCACGTTACTAGTTTTAAAGACTTTAAAAGTGTGGGACTCCCAGAGTTTTGAGGAACCACCGAGCCTATAGAGGCTCAATCTTAGATAAAGGAAATTGATAAATCCTTCGAGATAGCTAGGGTAGGTGACAATCAGAAAACCTCTTTCCCCGCTTACAGGCTAAAGGGGGAAGTAAATTTTTGGTGGGAAGCAAACAAGACTAGAGCCGGAGAAGGAGTAATTGGTTGGGAAAGGTTCAAGGAGATCTTCTTCGAGAATTATTTTCCTCCAAGCATGCAAAGTAGTATGTGTAGGGTTTTGGACACATAAACGCAGCGGAATTTAAAAAATTTTAAAACAATTTTCCGAAACCCTAAAACAGGATCCATGCAAAAACAAATTAATTCAGAGGTTTAGATTTGCTTTACCGATTATCCGAGCTTGAATGCAACGATGAAATTCTGGAACGGCTTCGAATCTCCAACACAATCCAACGGAACTGCGTCTCTATACGGTATCCACACGAACGTCCCACAAATCGTCACACGATCTGCAGCAAAAGGAACTCCGGTACTAGCCGCCAAGATCTGGATTTTCTCAAGTGTTGCTCTCAACTCTCTTTTCTAATCCGGCTATGGTTTTTCTTTTAGTATCACCTTAACAAGACTGCTGATATATCTGATATATATAGAGTCCAAAAAGTAATTAATCAAAACCCTAATCTTATTAGAAAAGTAAAATCTGAATTTATATATATTATATTTTAATTAAGTCTTACTTAATTAATATACATATATATATATACAAATTATCTTGTTAATTTAAATTCGTAATTTAAATACTATCAATCATATTGATATATTTAAATCCTTACAATTTAAATTAATTCTCTTTTAATTACGTTCTAAGTGTGTGACCCTATAGGTTATTATTATATTGGCAATAATTTTAAAATTATATTATAAAATTATAAACAGTGAGTGGCATCTAGTAATGCATCACTGCTACCCAAATAATAATAAGATCGATGATTCGATGCAACCTTTTCGTGACCAATGTTTCAATGTAATTTAATCCTTTTAACCTTGACATCCTAGATTAAACTCGAGCCATGGAATGTGTCATACTCTTCATAATTTAATCTGAGTTTTCTTGATCAATGAGTAGACTATATGAAACAAATCACTATTTGAGCATGGCCATGCATTTCATAGTCCTACTCAATCAAGAGGCCTATGGATATCACC
The DNA here is from genome assembly GCA_034770075.1 of Aralia elata. Lineage (NCBI taxonomy): Eukaryota > Viridiplantae > Streptophyta > Magnoliopsida > Apiales > Araliaceae > Aralia > Aralia elata. Next base: position 42,225,231 of record CM068386.1, on the reverse strand, counting down.
CCTAATATATAGGAGGGTTAAATTCCATCTAGATCACTCATATTCCTCACACGATTCATGACGTACCCAATAATCACCTTTATTGTCCACCCTATTAAAGGTGACCTTTGATGATATCAAAGTACATAAATTCTCGTATAGTAATATAGTGATTTCAGGTCGGAGGACTGTAGACACCCAAATTTTGCGTTCCCTATACTAACCGTGATAGGAGGGCAAAATCGTCAATTGAACCGGCTTGCGGGAGCAAAGGAGTGGACACAAGTGCGAACGTCCAACACCACCGCAATGATTGGCGACCAAAGCTGACGTGACAGCAAGGCTGTCTGGAACGGGCATTCCCGAATAAGGTGGCACGTCTCCCGGAAATTCTCGGACTGTAGAATACAAGCCTGTCAGCGAAAACCGACGTTACGACACAAAAATCGAGGCGTGGCACAAAAATCGAGAAAGTCAAACCGTCCAGCCGCGGATTGATCTGCGGCCAAATAGTGCGCCTTTTGAAAACACGGAACTCGAAACCAGGTGAGTGGAAGGCAGGCGGCCAGCCAGCCGCAGATCAATCTGCGGCTGGCTTTGGCCAGCCTATTTCAGCTCATTTTCGCTCAGCATACAGAGTGTGGAAGGTTTGAAAAAAGAAGAGATTTCAGCAGCATCAAGAAGCACGGAAATAGAAGGAAAAGAGAGCAAATCTTGCAACCAAATAGGAAGAAAAGAGAGAAAAAATAGAGGATTTATACTCTTTTAATTTTGATTGTATCAAATATATTTCTTATCCTATTCAAATACACAAGTTTACATCCATTTGAGATCAATTGCAAGGTAAAAATTCCCTTTGTTATAGCAATTTATACCATATTATTTGGTTGAATTGAATGTAGTTTTCCTACAATTCATGGTGGGATAATGGATTAGGGATTATTAGTGAGGGTTCCATCGGAACAAAATTCTTCCTAATAACCCGAGGATATCCAATTGGTGAAACTTCTAGCTTGTTCATGGTGATTTATTGGGTCTAATTTATTTAGATTATCATTTTCGAATATCATGGTGTATTAGGCAAATCCGTGTTGGTTAGTTTTGTAGTATTTCATTTTGTGGGCATGTAGTAATTTCGGGTGTGAGCCTAGGAACGCGACTCCGTGGTCCAAATCCGATGATGGACATTTTGATATATGTAATAGATTCAAGGTGCTCGTTTTTGTAACATGTAATCATTGGGCCTTAAAACGACGCCAAGGCGAGAATCGGGTTTAAGGCCCCGTAGTAGTGAAATATGTGATTGTTGGCGTTTGGGGATATTTTGATGGCTTACATGCCCGTGAATAGCCCCCTATGCGTTTTTGATATGTATTTTGATTTGTAACACCCAAACAAAAGATTTCAAAGCCAAAACAATAAAGATTTTTCTAAAATCAATCAAAGTAGGATATTAGCATCACGAGGCTAAGAATTGGAAATGCTAATGAAAGTCGATTCCTATTTTACGAGAAAGCTAAAGAGAAGTTGTCTTCAAATGTCACAAAAATGGTTTTATGAAAAGAGAAATAAACGTTTTACTAAACCTTGATACATAGGGTGAAAGAGATCCTAGAAATTGCCCATCATTTATGAAAGCAACGTATAGATCTCGATTCCTATTTTGGCTAAGGTTTGATAAATTCATGTTTTACCAAAAACAACACTTAATGAAAAATCCCATAGCTTTTGCCAATTAAAATCAAGTCTTTCTCATGAAGAAATAAAGCTTTCTCGAATAGGCCAAGGGACATTCTAAAACATTCTTAAAATAAAATGCGTCTCTTTCATAAAACACCAAGAAAAATTCCTTTTATACAAAACTCACTACAACATTCATTAGGCACACACACACACACGCACACATACACATTTCATGAATTAAAGAATAGGAAAGCATCGAGGTTGCGGTAACCGTGTTTCACGGAAGTCGGGGGGTGCCTAACACCTTCCCCTCGCTTAAGCAAGCCCCCGAACTCTATGAATCTCGGTTTGCAGACCAATTAATTCAGAGTCACATATGAGCCATCGATTTATAAAAAACGAAAACACGGATGAGTTGGTACATCCATTTCAAATATACCAACTGGCGACTCTGGTTAATTGGCTCATAAAAAAAACGATCTTTCAAAACCCCGTCGACATTAAGTGCCGACCTTTTCCCCAAAATCATTCCATCAAAAGGCTAAAATAAGAAAAGGACAGAAACGAGAAAACCCGGCGTCGACAAGGACCATTACATCATTGTCACTATGAGAATTGCTTATGACACTTTGCATAATGCTCCACGTAGAATTCTCATGATGGGTCTGTCCAGTACATTGTTCTCTAACATGTACCTATGCATTGACTTAATATCTCATATATTAATAACCAATGAGATTTGGCCATCAGTCAATCCACATACTAGTCTCAATGTATCATTGTTGTCCCATTCTCAATGATACTCGACTAGGGACATTTAAGAGTAATGATACTTATTGTAATTATATAATCTCATGTTCAAGTCACATACTTGAAGCTATATAATTTGTATCATTATTCTAAGGACTTTTATTATGTTAACATTTATATAACACAGTAAATGAAACCATAATAAAATAATTCATTTATTCAATCAAATATCAAGAGAAATGTTAAGCAATTACATTAAATAATTGGCCTCTAGGGCATAAACTCTAACAGTATGGAAGTGAGATTTTTGGAATTGAAGCAAGGAGATATAACTGTGCTGCAGTACGCAACCAGGTTTAATGAGTTGGCACGATTTGCTCCACATCGGTGGATACTGAAGAAAGAAAAGCCAGAAGATTTGAGCAAGGCCTAAAACCTTGGCTCTATAACAAATTGTCAGTACTACAAATTGGATCGTTTGGTACAATTTTGGAGAAAGCAATAATAGCCGAAGGGGGGAGTGAGGCACTGAGCCTTCATAATAAGGAAAGAAAGAATAAGGGAAAGATTGAAGGGTCAGTCAAACCAGAAGTAGGTAGTGGAAGAGGAAGTAGTAAGAAAAGGAAGTGGAATAACTTTGGAAACACTAGAAACAATCAGGGAGATCAGAAAAAGAAATTCGAAGCTTGCAAGAACTGTGGAAAGAATCACACTTAAGTGTGTCTGAAAGGGAAAATGGTATGCTACAAGTGTGGGCAGGAGGGACACATCTCTCCTAACCGCCCTAATCCAAGAAAGAATTCTGGATGTTTTATTTGTGGGTCAGTGGATCACTTGGCCAGAAACTATCCAAAGAAGGGAACAGATGGGGGAAACAGCAATAAGGGAAATAACAGCGGGAAAGTGACTACAACAGGACCAGCTCCACAGAATAGACTAACTGCCAGTACTTTTAATATGATAATGCACGATGCAGTTGCTTCAAAGGACGTAGTTTCAGGTATTGTTCCGATCAACAATATAAATGATTATGTGTTGTTTGATTCGGGAGCAACCTGTTCTTTTGTGTCATATGAATTTGCTAAATAGTTAAATATACCTTTAGCGAATTTATAAACCCCCATACATATAGAAGTCGCTAATAAAGAAGTAATTCCTGTAGAGCATGTCTATAGGAATTGTTGGGTCAAAATAAGGGAGCTTGAGTTAAGCGTAGACTTAATTCCAATTTAGTTGGGAGAGTTCGACATAATTTTAGGAATGGACTGGTTGTTCAACCATGGGGCAATGATAGATTATCAAAAGAAATTAGTGAGTCTTAAACGTGCAAAGCAGCCAAAAGTAGTATTTTATGGTAGTAAGTCGTCAAGGCAGTCACGCTGTTTAATGATGATGCAAGCAAAGAAGTTGTTACAAAAAGGTTGTGAGGGATATCTAGCATACGTGGTGGATACCCAACAAGTCAGAGCAGATATAAATCAGATTGCAGTAGTGAATGAGTTTGCAGATATTTTCCCGAATGATCTACCAGGTCTGTCACCAGACAGAGAAATTGAGTTTGTCATTGATGTAGTATCTGGTACAACACCAGTTTTAAAAGCACCATATAGGATGGCTCCAGTGGAAATAAAAGAATTAATGATACAACTGCAAGAGTTGCTAGATAAGAAGTATATTCGACCAAGTACATCTCCATGGGGAGCGCCAATATTATTTATGAAAAAGAAAGATGGATCGTTAAGACTTTGTATCGACTACAAGGAGTTGAACAAAGTAACGATCAAGAATAAGTATCCGTTGCCTAGGATCGATGATCTCTTTGATCAATTGAAAGGGGCAAGGTATTTTTCTAAGATAGAATTGAGAAGTGGTTATAACCAGTTAAAAGTTAAAGAAGAAGATATTCTGAAGACAACATTCAAGACTCGATATGGTCATTACGAGTTTCTAGTGATGTCATTTGGTTTAACAAATGCGCCAGTCGTGTTTATGGATATGATGAACATAGTGTTTAAGCAGTATTTGGAAAAGTTTGTGGTAGTGTTCATGCTGAACATTTGAGAATTGCGTTAGAATCACTAAGGAGAGAAAAGTTATATGCAAAATTCACTAAGTGTGAATTCTGGTTAGAAAGAGTTCAATTTTTGGGACACATGATCGACAAAGATAGTATATTCGTGGATCCAGCAAAAGTAGAACCAGTAATGAATTGGGAACAACCGAAGACGCCAACTGAAGTGCGTAGTTTCTTAGGGTTAGCAGGTTACTATCGGAGATTTATTCAAGACTTTTCAAAAATAGCTACCCCGTTAACTAATTTGACAAGGAAAACTGTGAAATTTCTCTAGTCAGAGAAATGTGAACAGAGTTTTCAGGAACTCAAGAAAGGATTAAGTGAAGCACCAGTATTGTCTTTACCAGATGAGATAGGAAATTTTGTAGTATATAGTGACGCGTCGCATAGAGGACTGGGTTGCGTACTTATGCAACATGGGAAGGTTATTGCATAAGCGTCACGACAGTTGAAAGATTATGAGAAGGGATATCCTACTCACGATCTGGAGTTGGCAGCAGTAGTTTTTGTCTTAAAAATTTGGAGGCATTATCTGTATGGAGAGAAATGTGAGATATATACAGATCATAAAAGTCTGAAATATATCGTCACACAAAAAGAGTTGAACATGAGATAAAGAAGGTGATTAGAATAGATTAAGGATTACGATTGTGAAATCCTTTATCACCCAGGTAAAGCAAATGTTGTGGCCGATGCCTTAAGTAGAAAGGGTCGGGAGAAATTGATGATATTGATAGCTCAAGACGAGGTAGTAATAGCAATGGAAAGATTGGAATTAGAAGTGAAGTTTTCGCAGGAGTCGGAAGAACAACTATACCTAATGGAGACTTGTCCAACGTTGTTGGATAAGGTCAAAGAAGCACAACTCAAAGATAAGGAGTGTGAGAAGCTAAGAGAGATGATTTCTGAAGGAAAAGGAAGTAAATTTCAACTCGATAATAATGGAATAATCAAATTTGTGGGAAGAATTTAGGTTCCGTTAATGCCGGAGCTGAAAGAAGAAATCTTGCAAGAAGCACATTGTTCAAGGTACACGATTCATCTTGGAAGTACAAAGATGTATCAAGACCTCCAACAAAATTTTTGGTTGCCAAACATGAAAAGAGAAGTCGCGGAATACGTTAGTAGATGTTTGACCTGTCAAAAAGTTAAGGTTGAACATCAAAAACCAAGTGGGTTACTCCAACCTTTAGAAATTTCTGAATGGAAATGGGAGCATATCACAATGGACTTTGTGGCAGGACTTCCAAGTACACAGAAAGGATTCGATGCTATCTGGGTTATAGTTGATCAATTAACAAAGTCGGCACACTTTTTGCCAATCAAGATTAGGTATAACCTAGATCAGTTAGCTAAACTCTATATCAAGGAAGTTATTTCCCAACATGGAGTGTCAATTTCAATTGTGTCAGATAGAGATCCAAGGTTCACCTCAAATTTTTAGAGAAGCTTACAAGAACATATGGGAACGCAGCTGACGTTGAGTACAACTTACCATCCTCAAACAGACGGGCAGAGTGAAAGAACAATATAGACTTTAAAGGATATGCTAAGAGCCTGTGTTGTGGATTTTAAGGGAAGTTGGGACGATCACTTACCTCTGGTAGAGTTTGCCTACAACAACAGTTACCATGCTAGTATAGGCATGCCACCTTACGAAGCATTGTATGGAAGAAAGTGCAGAACACCACTGTGTTGGGATGAGGTAGGAGAGCGTCGTTTGCTAGGACCAGAGTTGGTGCAGCAGACTGCCGACATTGTAAAGATAATACGTACACGATTTATAATGGCTCAAGATCGGCAAAAAAAGTATGCGGATCAACATCGACAAAAGAAAGATTTTGAAGTCAGGTCGCACGTATTTTTGAAAGTATCTCCGTGGAAGGAGAAAATACGATTTGGAAAGAAAGGAAAGTTGAGTCCTCGTTTCATAGGACCATTTGAGGTATTAAGAAGAATAGGAGAGGTAGCCTACGAAGTAGCATTACCTCCAAAGTTAGAACACGTTCATAATGTGTTTCACGTGTCGGTCTTACGAACATATAAGCCCGATTATAAGCATGTGATAGAATACGAACCTATTCAGTTTAAGAAGGACTTAACGTATGAAGAGGTCCCTATTCAAATAATGGATAGGAAAGAGCAAGTTCTGAGAAATAAGACCATACCCTCAGTAAAGGTGTTATGGAGAAACCACAGTGCCGAGGAGGCCACGTGGGAGTTAGAGGAAAGAATAAGACATAATTATCCCCACTTATTTGAATAGTTTTGTTTTGCGATTCCGAGGACGAAATCTTTATAAGGGGGGAATAATGTAGCGATTTGGAATTTTCAGATAATAAAATAAAGATTTAATAAATTAAATTTTTTATTTTAATGATATATTGCATTGTATGTGTGATTACGTGCGATATAATATGTGGATGTATGAGATATGATAAATATAATAATTTATATTTATTGCAATTAATAAATTATTATAAGTAATTTATTATGCGAAAGAAATAAAATTTTTATTTTATTTAATTTATTATACTGCATTTATGAATAATTGCGGTATAATGTATGTATGGAATGTAATGTGATAAATATATTAAAAAGATATTATTTATTACGTAAATAATTTTCGGAAGCAAAAATTATAATGCGATGGATGTATCTGTGTGGATATTAAAGTGATTTATGGTAAATAAATTATTTTAATATAATAAATTTATTTATTAAATAAAATATTTTTATTTAATAAATAGCTTCCGTTTTAATGGAAAAGATTTTTGGATATTACGTTATAATATTTATTGTATTAAATTCATATTAAAAAGATTAAATGATATGTTAATTGGTTATGTACTAATAATATATATGTTATATATATGCTTGTATCAGTATTATGTTTTGTGTGTTGCCCAAGATTATATTAACTGAGTATTAGAAGCATTAAGCTGGAGCTGTCAAACCAATATCAACATAGCTTTTAGGATCCAGCAATCCTATATACGTATTAAGCAAGTTTTATTCGTGTAGAGTAAGGCTAAATTCTCTATAAAATCAAAACCCCAGGCATCCATTCTCAGTTTTCTTCATCCCAGTGCAAGCATCTCATGTCCCTATAATTATGTTTAATTTCCTTCATTTAGCTTAACTCTGATACACTGCACTTTAGAATATAAACTAGGTTGCTGAAGAATTTAAAGTGGAAGTTGAAAGAGATTGAATCAAGTGGGTCAGATTAATCAAACTAGTTAAGCATCAAAAGGTAATATCAAACTATTGAAGTATGTTATTAGAAAATTTTATAAGTAGACATCAGTGTTTGGTGTAATTGATGCTTGGGTTTATTTGTGTTGATTGCTCTATAAAATCTGTAGATAAATATATATGAAGGAGTTGTGAAATATAAGAAATTGAACCTCAAGCTAATATCTCCTAATTGTTTGTTAAATAGCCTATGTGAGAATCTATTCTAAATAATGGAAATCTAGGGGATAATTAGTTGGACTTCTATGTTTTCTCAGCAATAAACTAAGCAATGTCCAAGTTAGAGTGTACTTGAGTATGTATACTACAATGTAATATAGCTAGGAAGCAAAATTTGAAAACTGCAGAAAACAGAGCATGCTGGCTATCGAAGTGGCGCGGCCGCGCCACTTTCTAAGCCAAAACCAGCGCGATCGCGCTGGTCCCCAGACATGAAAAATGATTTTCTTTGATATTAAAACCTATGAGCATGTGTAGTGGACTTTTATATGTATAAAAATATGTTTTGTGTAATGTCCCAATTGGCTATGTATGAACTGAACTATTAAAGCTAGTTTTGGAAAGAAAATGCAAATAAATTGTTTAAGTTCTAAAATGCCTAAACCTATGTTGGTATTAAGTCTTCGAGACCTGTGTATATGCTTGTATTGACTGCCAAAGTGCCCCTCAAATGTAGGTTGGAACAGAGTTTGAATCAACTCAGTTCTAGACAGAAAAGGGAGTAGCGCGACCGCGCCACTCCCAGGCATAAATGTAGCGCGGTCGCGCTGCATTGCAGAATTGACAAATCAGTTTAGCTGTAATATGTGTAACTTATTGACAAATATGTGTAACTTATTGACATATGTGCACATCAATTACGTGTAGCTAATGTATGCTAATGCAAAAACATAACTATGTAGGATACTTGAAGAAAAGTTAAGCTAAATTGTAATTGTTAAACTCCAAATAAGGCAAGTATCCTAACTTGTTTCATTTAACAAGTATATTGAAGGTTTATTCAGTTATATGTTGAAAGAATTGATATAAGAATGCATGATGTGTACTCGTTAAATTTCAGTATGCATATACAGTTTAAAAGTACTTTAAGCCATTTGTTCCGGCTAGACAAAGTTATAGTATTTCATTGCTTTAATATTAAGTCTTTGAAATATTATTGAGTAGATAGAACTGTTCAATCATATTGTTTTGATTTGAACTCCAGATTAAGAATGAATATCCCAGAATTGGAAAAATTTTATATTACGCCAAAAGGCGGTGACGATGAATGCAAATGTCGTTCCCGTAGATAGTATTAATCAATACAGGGCATAACGGGTTGATCACCCACCGTGCCCGTAAGCTAGACGGTTTATAGATGAATTTCTGTGTAAACCTTTTCAGAAAAATGAAAAAGAAAAGTTCATGGTCTTGCGACCACTCAGCATTTGAAAGTCAGTTTGTTGTTTCGAAAATGCAAACAAGTCATGCTTTAGTCACTTTACAATCTTGTTCTATTGTCAAAGCATATTTCAACGAAAACATTTATTTCTTGCGTATGTTATTATGAATTGCTATTACTTGCTGAGCAATTGAATGCTCATTCTTGCTTTGAATATAAATGTTTTCAGCTAAACAGGATCGAGTAGAAGGGTTCGGAAAGGACAAAGGCAAGGGCAAACTAAATGAATAAGTGAAGATAGTATAGGCTTTTGTGTTGTAAATACAGTAACTATCATGTAATAAAGAATTTAAATGTCTTCGTACCTGGGATAGTTTGAATGAATGATATCGTGTAGCACCAAGTACAAGTTCTAAGTAGCCGGATTTGGGGAGCGTCACAAGACATGAATAATTAGAGTAAGCACAAAGGTAACTTTGATTATACATTAAACAAATAAGGTAATGATTTGAATTATTTTATTTGTAGACTAGTGAAGTATGAATATTGCAAAATTATTTAAAGAATGATTTAATATTAACAAGTAATGTAAGAATACTTTATTCGTGTAATGAGACATGGATAAATAATATAAGGTGTAAACCATTAACTAAACAAGTAGAATAATAAAAGATTATTTCATTCGTAATAAATGGAATAAATGTGTAGTATTGTGAAGATTAGTGAATACAATAAAGTAAGAGACGATATATTTATGAACCCTAATTGTATGAGACTAATATGCTAGATCAATTAGGTTTATATTTGAGGGTTAAAAGGGATTAACCGTTAGATGATCATGATAAACATAGGTTGTTCAAAGGATAAGAAGTCAACGTCGGAAAGAGTCGACTATGCAGGCAAGTACCTAAACTTGTACTTTTATTGATCGTGCAAGTAAATTATTGGATAGAACAATTCTTATGTTATCAAAATTCATGGATAATATTGTTTATACTTTGAAACTTGATTTAAATCATAATTATATTCTTGAATGATTCTTTGAACCCTATTGCGGGCATTGAACGTATTAATTGTTCCTAAATGTGTTGAGAAGAGTGTCTATGCCATTTGATTTGGCTAGACCAATACCCATGAATTAGAAAGCGATCCAAACCAATTGCTTTGGTTAGGACTCTTATAATCTGCTGAGATGAACAACTCTCATAGAAGGGGAAACTATATAACATCGGGAGACCGACACGCGCGCGAACAACATGTTTGAATGTTATGCATAACATAGAGTACTTTAGGCTAATCACCTATTGTACTTGTTTATATTGTGGGTTATCAGTGTAATACTGTTAATTCTAGTAGAAGTTCTTGGTCCATAGCGACTACTCAGTGTTGAATATTCACTCACTTGGAAATGTTGAAATCTTGAATTCTCCTGATAATCGTTCGGTCCTTAGTGACCTATCAGTAATAGTAATGAGTATAAATGGAACTGTTGAAACTTACTTTGTTCGCAATATTCACTTTTCATTTTCTGAGCTAATAAATGATCATTATAACCTTTTTGATTATGAAACTTTTCACATGATCACCCATTTTTATTGTTATTATACTTGCTAAGAAAACTTGTTGCTCACCCTTACTTTCCCTAAATATTATAGTTAAGACTGAACGAGGCGGTAGTTCGAGGAAGGATAAAGGCAAAGGCAAGGCTGCAGATTAGTTTTGTACTGTAATAGTTAGGGTGATGGTTTTAATTTATGTAGTAAGACTTATTATGCTATAAGCTTAGTTATGTGATGTATTAAGGTTGGTTTCGAGACTTGGGACAAGGATAATTATATTATATTAATGTAGTTATTTCTAATCTTCCGCTATTAGATGTTATTAGTATGTTGTTTGAGGTAAATCGTGAAGCACCAGATTTGAAGTACAGGTATCTGAATTTGGGGGCGTTACATTTTCAGTATCCGACAATTAGTCGTTATGGGGCCCACTAGTGATTGGTTATTTCGACGTCGTCGTACTTTACTGAATATAATATTCCACGACAGAAAGAATATTCCCCGACATACTGTTTATCTGATAATTTGGATATATCACCTTTAACTATAACATTATATCAATTAAACTCTTTATTGTTTAGAATAATAATCATAAAGAAAAATAAACTTTTATTTCAAAAAAGTCGGGGTCTTACATGTACTAACTCTAACAACCCTGCAACTCTCTTTCCATGTCCACTAAATTGAGATTTAGTCATCTTGCCCATGAGACAAGATTCACAAGTTAGATATGATTCATAATCAAATGGTTCTAAAAACCCATCTTTATGCAACTTATTTAATCTTGTTTCATTAATATGACCGAGTTCTACAATGCCACATGAATGTATAGTTTACATCATCTCTTTTTCTTTTACCAACTTGTTCAATTTGAAAGATGTTGTCATGTAAGTCAAGAATATAAAGTCCATCAAGTAACTATTAGTTCCAAAAAAAACCTTATTATTATAAATAGAACAACAATTGTTCTTTATTATAAAATCAAAACCTTCCTTGTCTAACAATGGAATAGAAATAATGTTTCTCAAAAGAATTGGAACATAAAAAACAATTAACTAACTCAATAGACTTGCTCGTAGGCAATACTAAACTATAAGTTCCTATGGCTAATATAGAAATTTTTGCTCCATTCCCCACATTATAGACTTCACGGAACGCTTGCGTAAGGTGGTCGTCGCCCGGATCATTTCTAGCAAATTATAATTGTGGAACACTCACGACACATCAACCTTTCGCCTATATGGAGACGAGAACCTTGGTACAATCGTTTATGTAAGGAACTATGCATTGAATGGCCACCAACGACACCTTGACCCAATGTTTATATGTAAACAAGAACCTTGGTACAATTGACGATTGATGCGGTAGAAGACGCCACACACAACTATGTATTGTTGTATGATATGTCAAATTGAATCTCAAAAAAACTAAGAATAAGTTTAGAAATTCTTAAAGAACCAAAAGATGAGAAAACCTCACAATTGTATAAAATCTGAAAATAATCATGTGTTCTCATTTACATCATCCATGTATCCTATGTATAATAGATAAAGAAACCCTAATTTCCCATAAGGAATGAACTGCTGAGTAGCGATCAATTTGGAATCAAAATCGAGCTAAAAAGCTTCCTAATTACATTAGAATTGGAAAATATAGCTAAAAATCCCTAAAAATCCGTGCAAAACTTCGTGTCCACATTTTCAGATCTGCGCCCCTGGCGCGGTCGCTCCACAATTGGCTTAGAAACTGGCGCGGCAGCGCCGCTCTTCCAGAAAGCATTCTGTTGCTATGGTGCGGCAGCACCGTCTCCTTTATTAAAATTGGCGCGACAACGCCGGTTGTCCAAAATACTCCCCTTCGATGCTTTTGACTCTTGGCTTGGATCAATCACTTGTACCAAATTCATGAGCTTAAAATCATCTTCCATAACACACACCTTTGATCCATTCTTAGTCTAAACTTCTTGGATTAAACCATTAAGCCCTTCTTTAAACTGTTTAGCTCGCTATCTCGTTATCGGATTAACAGGAACTTTAAGTGGATCCGCCCAAGCTTGTCCTCCGTGATTTCCATCCACGCTCGAGCTAGTCATGTCCTCATCATTCCTCTCCTCTGGAAAAAGATTTGTCCTCAAATCGTCACCTACATCAAACGAACTTAGTTCAGAAACATTGAATGTTGCAATAATATTATACTCACCTAGTAAATCCAATTTGTAGGTATTGTCGTTGATGCGCTCAAAGACTTAAAATGGTCCATCTCCCTTTAGAAGCAATTTTGATCACCTTTGAGTTGGAAATCTTTCTTTCCACATATGTAACCACACCCAATCTCTAGGCTCAAAGATCACTTGACGGCGTCCCTTGTTAGCTTGTTTGACCTACTGTTCCGTCCTCTTTTTAATGTTGAGTCTAGCTTTCTCATGTATTTGCTTAACAAAATTAGTCTTTTTCTTTCCATTCATATTAGTATACTCAGACACAGGTAATGGTGATAAATCCAATGGTGTTAAGGGATTAAAACCATACACAATCTCAAATGGAGAAAAATTAGTAGCAAAATGAACTGAACGATTATAAGCAAACTCAACATGAGGTAAACATTCTTTCCAAAATTTGATATTCTTTTTAATGATAGCCCTTAACAAAGCAGATAAAGTTCTATTTACCCACCTCGGTTTGACCATCAGTTTGTGGATGACAAGTAGTTAAAAATAACAATTTAGTACCCAACTTACACCACAACCTCTTCCAAAAGTAACTCAAGAACTTAATATCCCTATTATAAACAATTATTTTTGACATACCATGCAAACGAACAATTTCTCGAAAGAATAAATCAGCTACATGGGAAGCATCGTCAGTTTTGTGACATGGAATAAAATGTGTCGTTTTTAAAAATCTATCCACGACCACAAAAATTGAATCATGACCACGCTTAGACCTAGGTAATCCTAACACAAAATCCATAGAGATATCAATCCAAGGTTCGCTAGGTATAGGCAATGGTGTATACAATCCATGGGGTTGAACACGAGATTTAGCTTGACGACAAGTAATACACCTATCACATATTATTTCTATATCCCGTTTCATATGTGGCCAATATAAATGTTCCCTTAAAACTGCGAAAGTTTTATCAACACTAAAATGCCCCATTAAACCACCCCCATGTGATTCCTTAACTAACAATTCACGTAAAGAACAAGCAAGTATGCACAGTTTTGCAAGTACTCTTTCTCTCCAATTCTTATGGAAGAGTGTGTAACTGTCTAAAACTAAATCATGATGAGACTCCTCTTATTTATAGATATAGGGAACCCTCCTAAACTATTTAGGATTAGGGTTTTTATTCTAATTAAACTCCTTTAATTAATTATGCTCCTCATCCAATTAGGAATGCATGAGAGAGTACTTCTATTAATTAATTCTCAATCCCTATTAGGAATTAAATAATAGTAATAGTAATAATAATAATAAGACTCCTCTTATTAATTTATATTTAATATTTCCAAAATATTAAATAATAAATAATAAGCTATTTAATTTATTCTATCTCCATAGATTAAATTAAATACACTTAACTTATTATTACGATTATGCCATTTACTTCTTAAATAAATATTTTTCTTTTGCGGTGTGACCCTTTAGGTTCTCCATATTAAACCGGTTGTGAATAAATCAATTAGAACAATTCTAATTTTATTTAAATAAATAAATTAAACTATTTAATTTATTTAAATAAATAATATTTATTCTACAATAAGGGTAAGCCCCCTTAGCGATCAACGACTTTCCAGATAATATAAATTTCAACATTAATCACAAAAGAACCTTTCAGTGAATAGTTACCGTACAATTCAATCCTTCTACCATACAATGTCCTAATTAAATATAAGACATGGAATTACTGTCAAGTCTTATTTTATTTAATTATATGTATTTCGATTCTTAAATGCACAACTCTGATAATACAAATTAGAAACTCCTTTCTAATTTCATTCTGCTTTGGCCAAAGACTTCTGAGTCGTCATTTATCGAATCACATAGGACATTCTCTCCTTTTACTAGAAGTGGTAGATTCTTTGTTGACCATTCTCCTATCTCCATGTGCAACTTATTATACCTAATCATACCCTTTGATATACCCTAAGGGTCTTAAGGGACATGTCAAAGTATAACTCATCACACACAAGATACTATGATGATCTCAAGTTCAAGGATCACTTGTACTACTATCACTAGAGGAATTCCTATTCACAGGCGAGTAAAACTCCATTAGGTATTCCTTAGCGAGCCACGTTCAGTAAACTTATTCTTTAATAAGCACCTACATACTTGCTTTAGTGTCTCCACACAAATGATTATGAGATCAATCATCCTCTTCATAAGAGCAAGCAACGTGTGTACTAATATATCCGGATTCACTAATCCCCTTTTTAGTAATCCATCGATTAGGAACGATTTTAGTTTGTGAGCTATCTTGAATTTAGATCTCATTAGTATGATCACCATCATGATTCTAAAAACATTACTCAAAACTATGGGTTTATCACATTTAATATAACAGCACCATGTAGATAAAGTAAAATGCCTTTAATAACCGAATAAGATTACAAAGTATATGCTACATCATATCAAATATGATTGGCTTGCGTGCATACTACTTTCAATCTCCCACTTGCACTAAAGCCAATCACTATGGTATCTTATACCCTTCTTCTCTAAGTGACGATCATCCTGTTGTTTGGATAAAGCTTCAGTAGATGGATATGCAATGTTGTTCTCGAGAGTCCACTATCTCTATAGTGACTTTTCCTCTTTTAATGATTCCACTAATCAAATGAAAGTGCCGCAACACTTGTTTGAATCTAAGATGAGACTTAGGAACTATTCCTAGTTCTGTAATGAACTTTTCATCCAAACAATCAACTTGCAGCTTCATTTACAGCTATATACTTTGTCTTTGTCACTAAACCAACAACTCTTTGCTGTTTGGAACTTTTCCAATTCACTGCACCACCTTTTAAGGTAACGATTTATCGTAAAGTGGATTTGTTATCGTCTTGGTTAGTCTGAAAAACTTGAGTCTATTTAGCCCTCTAGTTTTAATTCAGACCTACCATGAATCATGATCACATCTTTAGTACCGGTTATGTACCTAAAGATGTTTATCACTATCTTACAGTGATCATCTCCAGAATATGACTGATCAACATCAGACCTTGTATATTCATTGCATACATGATAGTAACTCATGCGATCTCTCTTTTAATTAGAGACAATTTTAGAGAGATACACTACATGGCTCATCATCATGAGACCTCTCTTGGAGTTTGCCATGCTAAACGCCTTTAGCATCAAATGAATATACGTTCCTTGGGTCAAGCCGAACATCCTTTTAAATCTATCTATATAGATTTATATCCCCAATTTATAGGATGCTCCTCCCAAGTCATTCATGGAGGAATGTTTAGACAATTTTATCTTTACTCAGTAGTATATCAACATATAATACCAAGAATGTCACAGTGCTCCCACTGATCCTTTTGTACACACTAGGTTCATTCTCGTTTTTGATAAAATCAAACTCTTTTGATTGTTTCATCAAAACGAATGTTCCATCTTTGAGAAGCTTGCTTTAATCCATCAATGAATCATTGTAACTTAAAACACGATTTGCTTCAACCTTTGAAACAAATTCCTCTGGCTGTATCATACATACATTCTCCTCAAGTCTTCATTGAGGAAGGGCGTCTCCACATCCATTTTGCCAGATTTTGTAATAAGCTGCAATCACAAGAAAAATCCAAATGGACTTGAGCATTACCCGGTAATAAGGTTTTATCACAGTCAACTCCTTGACTTGAAAAACCTTTTAAACAGGTCTGGTCTTATAGGTCTCCACCTTGCCATTTGCCTCAGTCTTTCTCTTAAAGACCCATATTCACACTCTAGGCACTATGCCCTTTTGTGGAGTAACCAGAGTCTATACTTGGTTCTCATACATGGAGTCCATTTCGGATTTCATGGCCATCTGCCATTTCTCTGAGTGTCTTCTACTCATAGCCTCATCGTATATAACTGGATCATCGTCCTCTATGATGCGTACCTCATCATCATCCTCTATGATGAATCCATACCTCCCAGGTATCTTCGGTACTTTTCCAGATTTACGATTCGATTGTGGTACAATAGGTCTATCTACAGGTTCCTCGGTTCGACTTAAAGTGCTTTGTGGTTCTTGAACTCCTTCAAGATCTATTACCCTCCCACTAGCTCCTTCAATGATAAACACCTTTATCTAAGAAGGCAGCGTGTAGGATTATAGTAATAATACCCTAAACTTTCTTTAGGATATCCCATAAGTCTGCACTTGTCAGATTTTGTCCCAAACTTATCTTTGAAACCTTTTTACATAAGCTGGACAACCACTTATCTTAACATACTTAAGAGTAGGAATCCTTCCTATCCATAACCTTTATGGAGTCTTGGGCTCGGATTTTTTAGGTTACCTTATTTTGTAGATATGCAGCCGTTTCTAGGGCATAACCCCAGATGGATACTAGAATGTCGGTAAAAATCATTATGGATTGCACCATGTCCAACAAGGTACAATTTCTCCTTTTACATACACCAATCAATTATTGCGTATCAGGAAGTGTCCATTATGAGAAAATACCATTTTGAGATGATCTAGAAACTCATTGCACAAGTATTCTTTGCTCGATCTGATCAAAGAATCTTAATACTTTGTCAATATGTTTCACTTCTGAATTCTTTGAACCTTTCAAATGATTCAGACTTATATTTCATCAAATACACATTTTCAACTCTTTGAATGATCATCTCCTTTTCTTTTACTAGTTTGTTCAATTTGCAAAATTATTTTTCATGTAAGTCAAGTTTACAAAGTCCATCAAGTGATCTTCCAGTTTCAAACAAAACATTATCATTATAAATAAAACAACAATTGTTCTTAAATATAATACCAGAACCTTCCTTGTCCAACAACGGAAGTAATAATGTTTCTAAAGAAAACTGGAACATAATAACAACTTATTAACTTAATAGACTTGCCCGTAGGTAATGCTAAACTATAAGTTCTTATGGTTAATGCAACAACCTTTGCTCCATTCCCACACATAAGATTACTTACTCTTTGTTTAGCTTTCTACTTCTGCTTAGTCTCTGCACTGGATTGCATACGTGAGAACTACAGCCGGTATCCAATAACTAAGTAGAACCTTGACTTATAGAAAGATTTATTTTTAATCATGAACAAACCTGTATTTGTAACCGAAGCTTCACTAAGCTTCTTCTGGTTAGCCTCTGTAAGATTCTCCTTACAGTTTCTTTTCTATTATCTAGGCTTATTGCAGTGGAAGCAAACTCCTTTGCTATCTGCATCAGTCTTGTTCTTATTGTCCTTTGTTTTTGCCTTTTCATGTACCTTCTTTGAATTGTTCTTCTTTTAAGAAGATCATTTGGCCCTCTTCTGCTTCCTAAAAGAATCATCTACCAGTAAGACTTGGTCTTTCTTGGTTGGAAAGTGATTCTTTACAGTTTTCAACATGTTTAAGCAACTCAGGCAGGCTGACATATAGCTTATTCATGTGGAAATTTACAACAATTTGTGAGAAAGAGTCTGGAAGTGATTGCAAGATCAAATCTTGGATCATCTCTCCATCCATTAAAACCCAGTTGTCCCAATTGTTCAATCAGATTGATTATTTTAGGACATATGTCTGTACTGTAGTGTCATCGGTCATTCTAGATCAGAAAAGCTCCTTAGATATCTGATATCTAATAGTCCTACTTTCCTTACCATTCAACTCCTTGAAGGTGCCAGAGTACAGTAGGAGCATCCATAGTTTCATGCTAACGCTGAAGCTCGTTACTCATAGATGCGAGCATGATGCATTGAGCCAACTGTGCATCATCTTGCCACTTTCTAAAAGTAGCAATCTCTTCCTCAGAGGCATTGTCTACAACCATTGCAGGGATAGGCGTATTAAGGACATAAGATAGCTTTTCAGCCTTGAGAACTATTCTCAAATTCTTTAACCAGTCCTTTTAATTTGGTCCGGTTAACTAGCATCTAATATGCTCCGCAGTGATAGTAAATTAGACATCGTAAAATTCTATAAATAAATTTGTAATTTAACAACATTTTAGCATACATTCATTTTTTATTAATTACCAAAATAAATTAGGTCTTTATTTTAAATTAGTACCTCACTATTTTCATCAAACCATATTATCCTCAATATATAGTTCGGCAATTCTAATTAAAGATTTGCTAGTGAGAATAATGATCCCATTTCAAATGTATATAGCCTTGTGGTGATACAACAAACGATATATAAATAAATAGGTAGACAACTATTGTCAATTACATCACTATGTAACTCCTTGTATTTTGCCTCTTAGATTATTTTGATCAACTGTGACACATCCGAATCAAAATTATCCAAGTTAAGTGTTAGGTTTGTATATAACGCGAACATGCAATCAAATTACATAAACAGTGCGGAAGCGCGATAAAATCAGATTTTAAATTTTTATACAAACCATCACCAAGATCAATCTATGTGCTCAATTAACGATATAAACGAAAGAGAAAGAGAATAAGAATTATACCCTCGTAGAACAAAGCTTCCTCGGGTACAAGTTCAACTCCTAGTCCTTCGTGTTCTCCTCGAATGCTACGGTGTGATTCCTTCCTTTGATCAACGTTAGCCACCCAAGTGTTTGGCCTCTAGAGGTGATCCACCAAGGAAAACAAGTATTCAAGAAGTAGGGTATTTGGCAAAACCCTAGTTTCTATCTCTATAGAATTTACTCTCCACAATCTAATGCAAGAGTGTGTAACCCTAATCTATGATAAGACCTCTCTTATTTATAGATGTAGGAATAACCCTTCCCTAAACTATTTAGGATTTAGGGTTTGTATTATAATTAAACTCCTTTAATTAATAATGCTCCTAATCCAATTAGGAATCCATGGGAGAGTACTTCTATTAATTAATTCTCAATCCCTATTAGGAATTAAATAATAGTAATAGTAATAATAATAATAAGACTCCTCTTATTAATTTATATTTAATATTTCCAAAATATTAAATAATAAATATTAAGCTATTTAATTTATTCTATCTCCATAGATTAAATTAAATACACTTAACTTATTATTACCATTATGCCATTTACTTCTTAAATAAATATTTTTCTTTTTGCGGTGTGACCCTTTAGGTTCTCCATATTAAACCGGTTGTGAATAAATCAATTAGAACAATTCTAATCTTATTTAAATAAATAAATTAAACTATTTAATTCATTTAAATAAATAACATTTATTCTACAATAAGGGTAAGCCCCCTTAGCGATCAACGACTTTCCAGATAATATAGATTTCAACATTAATCACAAAAGAACCTTTGAGTAGATAGTTACCGTACAATTCAATCCTTCTACCATACAATGTCCCAATTAAATATAAGACATGGATTTACTGTCAAGTCTTATTTTATTTAATTATATGTATTTCGATTCCCAAATGCATAACTCTAATTAATACAAATTAGAAACTCCTTTCTAATTTCATTCTGCCTTGGCCAAGGACTACTGAGTTATCATTTATCGAATCACATAGGACATTCACATCTTTTACTAGACGAGGTAGATTCTTTGTTGATCATTCACCTATCTCCATGTATAATATATTATACCCAATCATACCCTTTGTTATACCCACAAGGTCTTAAGGGACATGTCAAAGTATAACTCATCATACACAAGATACTATGATGATCTCAAGTCCAAGGATCACTTGTACTACTATCACTAGAGGAATTCCTATTGACAGGCGAGTAAAACTCCATTAGGTATTCCTTAGCGAGTCACGTTCAGTGAACTTATTCTCTAATAAGCACCTACATACTTGCTTTAGTGTCTCCACACAAATGATTATGAGATCAATCATCCTCTTCCTAAGAGCAAGCAACGTATGTACTTATCTATCCGGATTCACTAATCCCCAATTTAGTAATCCAATGATTAGGAACAATTTTTTAGTTTGTGAGCTATCTAGAATTTAGATCTCATTAGCATGATCACCATCATGATTCTAAAAGCATTGCTCAAAACTATGGGTTTATCACATTTAATATAACAGCACTATGTAGATAATATAAAATGCCTTTTAAGAAAATCAATTCCTTTATTAATAAATGAATAAGATTACAAAGTATATGCTACATTATATCAAATATGATTGGCTTGTGTGCATACTACTTTCAATCTCCCACTTGCACTAAAGCCAATCGCCATGGTATCTAATACCCATCTTCTCTAAGTGACGATCAAACTGTTGTTGTGTTAAAGCTCTAGTAAATGGATCTGCAATGTTGTCTTGAGAGTCCACATGCTCCAGGGTGACATCTCCTCTTTCAATGATTTCTCTAATCAAATGAAACCGCCGCAACACGTGTTTGGATTTCTGATGAGACCTGGGTTCCTTAGCCTGCGCAACAGCTCCGTTGTTGTCACAGAATAAAGGTACTGCTC
Source organism: Aralia elata (assembly GCA_034770075.1). Taxonomy (NCBI): domain Eukaryota; kingdom Viridiplantae; phylum Streptophyta; class Magnoliopsida; order Apiales; family Araliaceae; genus Aralia; species Aralia elata. Next base: position 42,203,979 of record CM068386.1, on the reverse strand, counting down.
CTCTAATGCTAGGAACCACTCCAAGTTCAGTTATGAACTTTTTCATCCAAACAACTTCCTTTGCAGCTTCACTTGCAGCTATGTACTCTGCCTCTGTCACCGAATCAGCAACTGTTTGCTGCTTGGAACTCTTCCAACTCACTGCGCCACCGTTTAAGGTAAACACGTACCCTAAAACGGATTTACTGTCATCTTGGTCCGTTTGAAAACTTGAGTCTGTATAGCCCTCTAGTTTCAATTCAGACCCACCGTAGACAAGAAATACATCCTTAGTTCTTCTCAAGTACTTTAGGATGTTTTTCACTGCCTTCCAGTGCTCTTCTCCTGGATTCGACTGATATCTACTGGTTACACTAAGTGTATGAGCGACATCTGGTCTAGTACATATCATACCGTACATGATAGATCCTATTGCGGAAGCATAAGGAATCTTACTCATACGGTCTCTCTCTTCAGGTGTTTTTGGGGCCTGTTTCTTGGAGAGATGTATTCCATGGCTCATCGGCATGAGACCTCTCTTGGAATCTTCCATGCTAAACTTCTTTAGCATTGAGTCAATGTACTTTCCTTGGGTCAAGCCCAGCATCCTTTTAGATCTATCTCTATAGATCTTTATCCCCAAAATATAGGATGCCTCACCCAAGTCCTACATGGAGAAGTGTTTAGATAACCAAATTTTGATCGACTGTAGCATAGGAACATCATTCCCTATCAGTAATATATCATCAACATATAATACAAGGAATGATATAGCGCTCCCACTAACCTTCTTGTACACACATGGTTCATCCTCGTTCTTGATAAAATCAAACATTTTGATTATCTCATCAAAACGGATGTTCCACCTTCGAGAAGCTTGCTTCAATCCATAAATGGATCGTTGTAGCTTACAGACTTGGTTTGTTCCAACCGTTGAAACAAAACCATCTGGCTGTATCATATATACATTCTCCTCAAGCTCTCCATTGAGGAAGGCCGTTTTCACGTCCATTTGCCAGATCTCGTAGTCATAATAAGCTGCAATTGCAAGCAAAATCCGAATGGACTTGAGCATAGCTACTGGTGAGAAGGTTTCATCATAGTCAACTCCTTGTCTTTGTTTGAAACCTTTTGCAACCAGTCGGGCCTTATAGGTCTCTACCTTGCCATCTGCTCCAGTCTTTCTCTTAAAGACCCATTTACACCCAATAGGCTTAATGCCCTCAGGTGGTGAAACCAAAGTCCATACTTGGTTTTCATACATGGAGTCCATCTCGGATTTCATGGCTCCTAGCCATTTCTCTAAGTCTTCACTACTCATAGCCTCTTCGTAAGTCAATGGATCATCATCATCTATGATGCGTACCTCATCATCATCCTCTATGATGAATCCATACCTCTCAGGTATCTTCGGTACTCTTCCAGATTTACGAATAGGTTGTGGTACAGTAGGTTCTTCTACTTGGTTAGGTACCTGACTTTGATCCGGAGTATTTTGTGGTTCTTGAACTTCTTCAAGATATATCTTACTCCCACTGACCCCTTCGAGGATAAACTCCTTTTCCAAGAAGGCAGCGTGTTTCGCTACAAACACCTTTTGATCATTGGGATGATAGAAATAATACCCTACAGTTTTTTTAGGGTATCCCACAAATCTACACTTGTCGGATCTAGTCTTTAGCTTGTCTTGTTCAAACCTTTTGACATAAGCTGGACAACCCCAAGTCTTAACATACTTAAGATTTGGTTTCCTCCCTGTCCATATCTCATATGGGGTCTTTGGGACGGATTTGGTAGGTACCTTGTTAAGTAGGTATGCAGCCGATTCTAGGGCATAACCCCAGAAGGATACTGGAAGGTCGGTAAAACTCATCATGGATCGAACCATGTCCAACAATGTTCGATTTCTCCTTTCAGATACACCATTCAACTGTGGCGTCCCTGGTGGAGTCCATTGTGAGATTATACCATTTTCTTTGAGACAATTGAGAAACTCATTGGTCAAGTATTCCCCTCCTCGATCCGTTCGAAGAATCTTAATACTCTTACCAGTTTGTTTCTCTACTTCACTTTTGAATTCTTTGAACTTTTCAAACGATTCAGATTTGTATTTCATTAAATACACATATCCAAATCTAGAATTATCATCAGTGAAAGTAATAAAATAAGAATACCCTCCTCGTGCATTCGTTGTCATAGGTCCACATACGTCTGTGTGTACCAACGCTATCAACTCTGTAACTCTTTCTCCTTTTCCACTAAAAGGAGATTTAGTCATTTTACCCATGAGACAAGATTCACATGTTGGATATGATTCGTAATCAGATAGCTCTAAAAGCCCATCTTTATGCAACTTGGATAATCTTGTTTCATTGATATGACCGAGTCTACAGTGCCACATAAAGGTATAATTAACATCATCTCTTTTTCTTTTCTTAGTTTGTTCAATTTGAAGTATATTTTCATGCAAGTCAAGTATGTAAAGTCCATTCAGTAAATTGCCAACACCATATAAAACATTTTTATTATAAATAGAACAACTGTTGTTCTTTATTATAATATCAAAACCATCCATATCCAATACAGAAATTGAAATAATGTTTCTAATGAGTGTTGGAACATAATAACAGTTATTTAAACTAATGAACTTGCCCGAAGGCAGTGCTAAACAATAAGTCCCTACAGCCAATGCAGCAACCTTTGCTCCATTTCCAACTCGTAGGACGACTTCATCCTTGTTCAGCTTCCTACTTCTGCTTAGTCCCTGCATATTATTACATATGTGAGAACTACAGCCGGTATCCAATACCCAAGTAGAATTTTGACTTTTAGAAAAATTAATTTCAATCATGAACAAACCTAGATCAGAAGTCGAAGCTTCTCCAAGCTTCTTTTGGCCCGCAAGATACTCCTTGCAGTTCCTCTTCTAATGTCCCGGCTTATTGCAATGGTAGCAAATTCCTTTGCTATCTGGATCAGGTTTCTTTTTATCCTTTCTCTTCGCCTTGCCCTTAGCCTTCTTGTCTTTCTTCTTTTCAGAAGATACCTTGGGCCTCTTCCTTTTCTTGGAAGAATCATCCACTAGTAAGACTTGGTTCTTGTTGGATGAGAAGTGACCTTCAGCAGTTTTCAGCATGTTAAGTAACTCAGGCAAGCTGACGTCCAACTTATTCATGTGAAAATTCACAACAAATTGTGAGAAGGTGTCCGGGAGTGACTGCAAGATCAAATCTTGGCTTAACTCCCCATCCATCACGAACCCAAGCTGTCCAAGTTGTTCAATCAAATTGATCATCTTAAGGACATGAGTCTCAACAGCAGTGCCCTCGGTCATACGAGATCGGAAGAGCTCCTTAGATATCTGATATCTAGCAGTCCTACTTTGCTCACCATACAACTCTTTGAGGTGCAGCAATATAGTAGGAGCATCCATAGTTTCATGCTGACGCTGAAGCTCGTTACTCATGGATGCGAGCATGATGCATTGAGCCAAGATTGCATCATCTTGCCACTTTCTAAAAGTAGCAATCTCTTCCTCAGAGGCTGTTTCTGCAACACTTGTAGGGACTGGCGAATTTAGGACATAAGAAATCTTTTCAGCAGTGAGAACAATTCTCAGATTCCTTAACCAGTCCGTATAATTCGGTCCGGTCAGTTTGTTAGCATCAAGTATGCTACGCAGTGATAGTGAGTTTGACATTTTTTAAATTCTGCATGTGAAATAGACAACATTTTAGCATACATTCATTTAATTAATTACCAAAATAAATTAGGTCTTTATTTTAAATTGGTATCTCTCACTTTTTTCATCAAACTATATTACCCTCAATATATATATAGTTCGGCAAATCTAATTAAAGGTTTGCTAGTGAGAATAAGGATCCCATTTCAAATGTATATAGCCTTGTGTGACACAACAAACGATATATAAATAAATAGGTAGACAACTATTGTCAATTACATCACTATGTAACTCCTTGTATTTTGCCTCTTAGATTATTTTGATCAAGTGTGACACATCCGAATCAAAATTATCTAAGTTAAGTCCAACCTAGCACTTCCATATATTCGAAAGAAAAACATTGTCCTTGTGTGACACAACAAAACAGCATCGTTCAGTCTATTTATAAGCATCAAATGTGATAAAGCAACATCTTAAATATTTAATACTTGCCTTGTGTGACACAACAAACTCATATTAAATATTTAATACTCTATTGATTTACCATGCTAGAAGGCGACGTTCGATATTCCAAATATCTTTGAACGCTTAAGACTTAATATATTACTTTGAGGGGTTTGTTATTATTAGTCTCATCTTGTTTAGCGCGCATGCACATATATATATAAAATACGCGTCATATTATTTTACATGCGAAGCATGTTGGATAATATATAATATATATATATATAATAAGCATGCACATATAGAATACTATATTCTACCCGGATTGATTATAGACTTTTATTCTAGTTTGGTTCACTAGAGCCACCAAGTGAACCAAAAGGTCAAACCTAGGGTGCAAGAATAAATTTAAATATAACTATTACATTTAAACCCGGGCTCCAATACAAACGGGTCTTCAAGCGCTCCTTGCTCCTTTGTCTCCAATTCTTCAAAATTAATTCTAACTAGTCCTATTACAAAAACTATTTACAACAAATAGAAACCTTGATCAGCAGTCAAGGGGAAGTACATAGGAGGGAGATAGAATTTACATTAAGAAAAATTAGAGAAGACGAGGTACGCAGACCCCATTTATAAAAAACCCATACATTCAAGCATCCATTAAAATAAATCCAATCACACATTGGTCAACAGTCCATAATCAATCCCTATTTATTATCATACATATCTCTATATGTATCAATAAATAACATTCATCCCACGAATAATAAAACTATTCCATATATGCATTGATATCAATTAATGGGCAAAAGTTTTGCTAATATTTAGTTTTGAAACAAAATAAACTCTTTTATTTTAATCAAAAACCAAATCCAAATTAAACTCCTTTAATTTTAGCAATCTGAAATCCTATTCCAGATAAAATAAACTCTTTATTTTAAACTTATATCAATTAAATAAACCATTTATTTTAATTGAAGAAAAATAATATTTTAATTGAGCAATCTCTTCCTCAGAGGCATTGTCTACAACCATTGCAGGGATAGGCGTATTAAGGACATAAGATAGCTTTTCAGCCTTGAGAACTATTCTCAAATTCTTTAACCAGTCCTTTTAATTTGGTCCGGTTAACTAGCATCTAATATGCTCCGCAGTGATAGTAAATTAGACATCGTAAAATTCTATAAATAAATTTGTAATTTAACAACATTTTAGCATACATTCATTTCTTAATTAATTACCAAAATAAATTAGGTCTTTATTTTAAATTAGTACCTCACTATTTTCATCAAACCATATTATCCTCAATATATAGTTCGGCAATTCTAATTAAAGATTTGCTAGTGAGAATAATGATCCCATTTCAAATGTATATAGCCTTGTGGTGACACAACAAACGATATATAAATAAATAGGCAGACAACTATTGTCAATTACATCACTATGTAACTCCTTGTATTTTGCCTCTTAGATTATTTTGATCAACTATGACACATCCGAATCAAAATTATCCAAGTTAAGTGTTAGGTTTGTATATAACGCGAACATGCAATCAAATTACATAAACAGTGCGGAAGCGCGATAAAATCGGATTTTAAATTTTTATACAAACCATCACCAAGATCAATCTATGTGCTCAATTAACGATATAAACGAAAGAGAAAGAGAATAAGAATTATACCCTCGTAGAACAAAGCTTCCTCGGGTACAAGTTCAACTCCTAGTCCTTCGTGTTCTCCTCGAATGCTACGGTGTGATTCCTTCCTTTGATCAACGTTAGCCACTCAAGTGTTTGGCCTCTAGAGGTGATCCACCAAGGAAAACAAGTATTCAAGAAGTTGGGTATTTGGCAAAACCCTAGTTTCTATCTCTATAGAATTTACTCTCCACAATCTAATGCAAGAGTGTGTAACCCTAATCTATGATAAGACCCCTCTTATTTATAGATGTAGGAATAACCCTTCCCTAAACTATTTAGGATTTAGGGTTTGTATTATAATTAAACTCCTTTAATTAATAATGCTCCTAATCCAATTAGGAATCCATGGGAGAGTACTTCTATTAATTAATTCCCAATCCCTATTAGGAATTAAATAATAGTAATAGTAATAATAATAATAAGACTCCTCTTATTAATTTATATTTAATATTTCCAAAATATTAAATAATAAATATTAAGCTATTTAATTTATTTTATCTCCATAGATTAAATTAAATACACTTAACTTATTATTACCATTATACCATTTACTTCTTAAATAAATATTTTCCTTTTGCGGTGTGACCCTTTAGGTTCTCCATATTAAACCGGTTGTGAATAAATCAATTAGAACAATTCTAATCTTATTTAAATAAATAAATTAAACTATTTAATTCATTTAAATAAATAACATTTATTCTACAATAAGGGTAAGCCCCCTTAGCGATCAACGACTTTTCAGATAATATAGATTTCAACATTAATCACAAAAGAACCTTTGAGTAGATAGTTACCGTACAATTCAATCCTTCTACCATACAATGTCCCAATTAAATATAAGACATGGATTTACTGTCAAGTCTTATTTTATTTAATTATATGTATTTCGATTCCCAAATGCATAACTCTAATTAATGCAAATTAGAAACTCCTTTATAATTTCATTCTGCCTTGGCCAAGGACTACTGAGTTATCATTTATCGAATCACATAGGACATTCACATCTTTTACTAGACGAGGTAGATTCTTTGTTGATCATTCATCTATCTCCATGTATAACTAATTATACCCAATCATACCCTTTGTTATACCCACAAGGTCTTAAGGGACATGTCAAAGTATAACTCATCATACACAAGATACTATGATGATCTCAAGTCCAAGGATCACTTGTACTACTATCACTAGAGGAATTCCTATTGATAGGCGAGTAAAACTCCATTAGGTATTCCTTAGCGAGTCACGTTCAGTGAACTTATTCTCTAATAAGCACCTACATACTTGCTTTAGTGTCTCCACACAAATGATTATGAGATCAATCATCCTCTTCCTAAGAGCAAACAACGTATGTACTAATCTATCCGGATTCACTAATCCCCAATTTAGTAATCCAATGATTAGGAACAATTTTTAGTTTGTGAGCTATCTAGAATTTAGATCTCATTAGCATGATCACCATTATGATTCTAAAAGCATTGCTCAAAACTATGGGTTTATCACATTTAATATAACAGCACTATGTAGATAATATAAAATGCCTTTTAAGAAAATCAATTCCTTTATTAATAAATGAATAAGATTACAAAGTATATGCTACATCATATCAAATATGATTGGCTTGTGTGCATACTACTTTCATTAAGTCCAACCTAGCACTTCCATATATTCGGAAAAAAAACACTGTCCTTGTGTGACACAACAAAACATCATCGTTCAGTCTATGTATAAGCATCAAATGTGATAAAGCAACATCTTAAATATTTAATACTTGTCTTGTGTGACACAACAAACTCATATTAAATATTTAATACTCTATTGCTTTACCATGCTAGAAGGCGACGTTCGATATTCCAAATATCTTTGAATGCTTAGGACTTAATATAATTTCTTTGAGGGGTTTGCTATTATTTGTCTCATCTTGTTTAGCGCGCATGCACATATATATATAAAATACGCGTCACATTATTTAACATGCGAAGCATGTTGTATAATATATAATATATACATAGTAAGCATGCACATATAGAATACTATATTCTACCCGGATTGATTATGGACTTTTATTCTAGTTTGGTTCACTAGAGCCACCAAGGGCCTGTTCGGGAATGACTTATTTTTTTTGACTTAAAGTTAAAATTTTAGTAGATTTATAAGTTAAAATTTCAGTAGATTTATAAGTAAAAGTGTTCGGCATCATTTTTACTTATAAGTCGAGAATTATAAGTAATAGTTGTGGATGTGTTCGGCTAATAATGACTTATAAGTTAAAATAAATATAAAGATTACTAAAATGTCCTTCAATATAAAGAACATTAAAAAAATAAAAGAGGGCATTTATGTCATTTCATAGTGGTTGACCAACTTAAAAAAAATGACTTATAAGTCATTTTTTTTAAGCAACTAAAACTTACTTATTTTTTTTGACTTTTTTTTTAACTTATAAGTAGAAAAATAAGTAGTTCCCAAACACTTTTAATGGCTAAACTACTTATAAGTTGGGTTGACCAACTTATAAGTAGGTGCCGAACAGGCCCCAAGTGAACCAAAAGGTCAAACCTAGGGTGCAAGAACAAAATTTAAATATAACTATTACATTTAAACCCGGGATCCATTACAAACGGGTCTTCAAGCGCTCCTTGCTCCTTTGTCTCCAATTCTTCAAGTAATTATAACTAAACCTATTACATAAACTATTTACAATAAATAGAAACCTTGATCAGCAGTCAAGGGGAGGTACATAGGAGGAAGATAGAATTTACATCAACAAAAACTAGAGAAGACGAGGTACGCAGACCCAATTTATAAAAACCCATTCATTCAAGCATCCACTAAAATAAATCCAATCACACATTGGTCAATAGTCCATAATCAATCCCTATTTATTATCATACATATCTCCATATGTATCAATAAATAACATTCATCTCATGAATAATAAAATCATTCCATATATGCATTGATATCATTTAATGGGCAATTAAAAGTTTACTAGAAATCCAATTTCGAAACAAAAATAAACTCCTTTATTTTAATCAAAATTTAAATCATAATAAACTTCTTTATTTTATTTTATCCAATTTTGAATAAAAATAAACTCCTTTATTTTTAATCAAATTCTAAATCAAAATAAACTCCTTTATTTTAATTAACATGGAAACCAATTTCAAGTTCAAAATAAACTCCTTTATTTTAACTTAAAATTCCTTGGAAAAATAAAATATGTTAAATCCTATTCCTTATCAAAATAAACATCTTTATTTCTTTTAAGGAAACATGGAATCCTATTCCATATGTGAATAAACTCATTTATTCTAGGAAACATGGAATCCTATTCTATATGTGAATAAACTCCTTTATTCTAATTAACGTAGAATCCAATTCCAAGTTCAAATAAAAGTTTTAATTTTAATTATATTCCAATTCAAAATAAACCTTTTATCTTAATTGAAAATAAATAAAATCAAAATAAAAAAATTTTCAAAATCTGCAGACCGGCGCGGCCGCGCTCCAAAATGAACTAGGAGCGGCGCGGCCGCACTGCACCCCCAGAAACGATTTCTGGGTTCGGGCGCGGCCGCGCTCCAGAATGAACGGGAAGCGGCGCGGCCGTGCCGCGTAGCATACTTCGAAATTTTTTTCTTTGCCCAGAAAATCGATCCAATCGCATACCCATACATACATGGAATCATAATAATCGATAATTAGCACAAGTTAAGGCTCTGATGCCACTGTTAGGTTTGTATATAGCGCGAACATGCAATCAAATTACATAAATAGTGCGGAAGCGCAATAAAACGGATTTTAAAATTTTTCATACAAACCATCACCATGATCGTCCATGTGCTCAATTATTAATTAAACGAAAGAGATAAAGTATGAGAATCATACCCTTGTAGAACCATGCTTCCACAGGTACGAGTTCACCTCCAAATCCTTCGCGTTCTCCTTGAATTCCACCGATTAAATTTCTTCCTTTGATCAACATTAGCCACCCAAGTGTTTGGCCTCTAGAGGTGATCCACCAAGTAATAATAGTTGTTCAAGAAGATGGGTGTTGGCAAAACCCTAGTTTCTATCTCTATAGAAATTGCAAGTACTCTTTCTCTCCAATTCTTATGGAAGAGTGTGTAACTGTCTAAAACTAAATCATGATAAGACTCCTCTTATTTATAGATATAGGAAACCCTCCTAAACTATTTAGGATTAGGGTTTTTATTCTAATTAAACTCTTTTAATTAATTATGCTCCTCATCCAATTAGGAATGCATGAGAGAGTACTTCTATTAATTAATTCCCAATCCCTATTAGGAATTAAATAATAGTAATAGTAATAATAATAATAAGACTCCTCTTATTAATTTATATTTAATATTTCCAAAATATTAAATAATAAATATTAAGCTATTTAATTTATTCTATCTCCATAGATTAAATTAAATACACTTAACTTATTATTACGATTATGCCATTTACTTCTTAAATAAATATTTTTCTTTTGCGGTGTGACCCTTTTGGTTCTCCATATTAAACCGGTTGTGAATAAATCAATTAGAACAATTCTAATTTTATTTAAATAAATAAATTAAACTATTTAATTTATTTAAATAAATAATATTTATTCTACAATAAGGGTAAACCCACTTAGCGATCAACGACTTTCCAGATAATATAGATTTCAACATTAATCACAAAAGAATCTTTCAGTGAATAGTTACCGTACAATTCAATCTTTCTACCATACAATGTCCCAATTAAATATAAGACATGGAATTAATGTCAAGTCTTATTTTATTTAATTATATGTATTTCGATTTTCAAATGCACAACTCTGATAATGCAAATTAGAAACTCCTTTCTAATTTCATTCTGCTTTGGCCAAAAACTTCTGAGTCGTCATTTATCGAATCACATAGGACATTATCTCCTTTTACTAGAAGTGGTAGATTCTTTGTTGACCATTCACCTATCTCCATATGCAACTTATTATACCCAATCATACCCTTTGATATACCCTAAGGGTCTTAAGGGACATGCCAAAGTATAACTCATCACACACAAGATACTATGATGATCTCAAGTCCAAGGATCACTTGTACTACTATCACTAGAGGAATTCCTATTGACAGGCGAGTAAAACTCCATTAGGTATTCCTTAGCGAGCCACGTTCAGTGAACTTATTCTCTAATAAGCACCTACATACTTGCTTTAGTGTCTCCACACAAATGATTATGAGATCAATCATCCTCTTCATAAGAGCAAGCAACGTATGTACTAATCTATTCGGATTCACTAATCCCCTTTTTAGTAATCCATCGATTAGGAACGATTTTAGTTTGTGAGCTATCTTGAATTTAGATCTCATTAGCATGATCACCATCATGATTCTAAAAGCATTGCTCAAAACTATGGGTTTATTACATTTAATATAACAACACCATGTAGATAAAGTAAAATGCCTTTAATAACCAAATAAGATTACAAAGTATATGCTACATCATATCAAATATGATTGGCTTGCGTGCATACTACTTTCAATATGATGTCAATATTTTATCGTAATATTATTTATCGCTTGACAATCGATGCACATTCGCCATTTCCTATCTTTTTTAGGCACTAAAATCACCGGAATTGCACACGGACTCATGCTTTCTCTCACGAACCCCTTCTCCATTAATTCATTAACCTGCTTTTGCAACTCATTTGTTTCCTCGGGATTGCTCCGATAAGCTGGTCGATTCGAAATGGTAGCACCGGGTACGGAGTCAATTTGATGTTCTATTCCCCAAATAGGTGGTAAATCTTGTGGAAGCTCCTCGGGAAACACATCAGCATAATCCTGCAAAAGAGATGCAACAACACTAGGCAACGAAGAGTTAATCTGGTTAGTATTTAAAAAAGCCTCCTTATACCTAAGTATAATCATCGACTGTTTAGAAATCAAATCTCTCCTCACATCACTCTTTTTTACATAGATATTTGTTTTTCTCTTTTCATCTTTCTTTTTTTCCCTCTTTTTCTTTTTCTCTCTTATTTTTCCCCTCATTTTTTTCCTTTTCTTAACTCTCTTTTCTTTGTACATGATCTTTTTATAAATGTAGTTGATCCTCGTGCACTTACTTCGGTGTCATAGGACATAGAGTGATTTTTCGTTGGTTGTACACAAATGAATACTCGTTTGTAAAGCCATCATGCTTCATGCGTATGTCAAATTGCCATGGTTTCCCAAGTAATAAATGGCTTCCCTGCATTGGAACCGCATCTTACAACACTTCATCAATGGAACCAATACTTGTTTGGTCACCTTTACATCTCCACTGTCGTTGAGTCACTACAAACGATAAGGTTGAGGATGCTTAGTTGTTGGCAGCCCTAGCTTCTCCACCGTAGTAGTACTCGCCACATTAGTGCAACTCCTACCATCAATCACCACACAATAAATCTTCCCATGAATAAGGCATCTAGTGTGAAAGAGGTTTTCTCGTTGTTCCATACTTTCTTCCTTTACTTGCGTGCTAAGAGCTCTCCTCATAACCAACATTTCACTATGGATAGCGATTTCCCTCTCATCTACCTCCTCCAATGGTAGCATAGAATTGGTGTCACTACCCTCATCCTCGGTCTCCAACTCACCATTATCAAGTAAAATCATGGCTCATTGATTCAGACATTGGCTCGAAATATGACCCCTGTCTTGGCATTTAAAGCATCTAATATCACGATTACGACTAAAAGAAGGTTTAGTTTTACCTTGATTTTCGTAGTTAGTCATTTCCGGTTTTGGTTCTACTTTAGGTTTACTCACGACTGGCTTCCCCTCATGCTTCACAACATTGGGATTCCAAGATAAGCCCTAAGTGGAAATTGATCGCTGGCCACCTCTCCTCTTGAGTTATTTCTCAATCTTGATAGCCATGTGCACCATATTTTCCAATTCCACATAATGTTGTGGCTCTACCAAATCTGCAATCTCCCAATTTAATTCTGTTGAAAATCTGGCCATTGTTGCCTCACGATCTTTAACTATGTTGGCCCTCGTCATCAACATCTCCATCTCTTTAAAATAATCTTCTATACTCCGACTACCTTGCTTAAGATTTTACAAACTCCAGAATAGGTCTCGGTGGTAGTGGCTTGGTACAAACCGTTTCTTTATCACAGTTTTCATCTCCTCCCAAGTTTCAGTCGGGTGCTCTCCATATCTCCTCCAATTAATCATCAGCTGATCCCACCAAGTGACGGCATAATCAGAAAACTCTACGGCTGCCAGCTTGACTTTCTTAAGCTCCGAGTAGTTGTGACAGTCAAACACCCACTCCATTTTCTTCTCCCACTCTAGGTATACCTCAGGATCACTCCTTCCTTAGGAAGATAGAATTTTCATCTTAATGCTATCTAAGTTGTTATCTTCTTGAATTCAACCGCCTCTATCCCTTGCTCCTTGCCTCCGATGGTTAAAGTCAGATTCGGTCTTCCTCTTCGCTAAACCTACCATTATAGTAAGCTGATTCATCCGTTCTAGCTCATCTTTGTTGTACTCTTCCCTTTTGACGCACGAGTGTTTTGAAACTACTCTCCTTGGGTCACGCTCATCTGATAAAAATGCTTATTCACCTATTCCATTGCCATATCCAACTTTCTGGTAAATTCCTTCATCAATGCCTCCATCACAAACTTTGTATCAAACGTTGATGGGAACTCCTCAAAAGTGCCTTTATCCTTTGAGCTATACATATTTTGCTGCAAAACAAGGGATAGTAGAAAATACTTTTCTCACCACTCTCTTACGTGTTTTTGCTCAATAATGTATTGCTCGTGTATCACTCACTGGCTTTTACCCTCGATTGGTCTCACAATTCTTGTCTTTTTTCGGCTCAATATTCCCTCTTATAAGTTCTTTTTGAATTCACCAAACAAAATCATAATTTACTAATCAATTCAAAAATAACTTATCAAGAACAAAATGTAGAAGGTATGAGTCTCGAAATACCAAACACGATTACGGATTGTACGCCTTGAAATTTTTGGGAAAACTTGTTAGGCTTACGAAGATTTATGGTGTCGCTTCATCGGAATTGATGATGAGTACTCCAACTATCGCTGCTGAATTTGTTAGAAAGCAAATGAAATAAACTAAAAATTTGTAACTATTTTTTTATAACCAAACAGAAAATTAAAGGATAAATAACCAGCTAGAAACTTAGCTCTGATACCAAATGATAGACTCTACGGCACGCTTGCGTGAGGTGGTCATCGCCCAGATCGTTTCTAGTAAGTTATGATGGTGGAACACTCACGACACCTCAGCCCTTCGCCTATATGGAGACGAGAACCTTGGTACAATCGTTTGTGTAAGGAACTCTGAGTTGAATGGACACCAACGACATTTTGATCCAATGCTTATATGTAAGCAAGAACCTTGGTACAATCGACGATTGATGCGGTAGAAGATGCCACACACAACTATGTATTATTGTATCATAAGTCAAATTGAATCTCAAGAAAACTAAGAATAAGTTTAGAAATTCTTAAAGAACCAAAAGATGAGAAAACCTCACAATTGTATAAAACCTGAAAATAATCATGTGTTCTCATTTACATCATCAATGTATCCTATTTATAATAGTAAAAGAAACCCTAATTTCCTAATGAACTACTAAGTAGCGATCAATTTGGAATCAAAATCTAGCTAAAAAGCTTCCTAATTATATTAGAATTGGAAAATATAGCTAAAAATCTCTAAAAATCTGTGCAAAATTCGCGTCCAAGTTTTTAGATCTGCGCCCCTGGTGCGGTCGCCCCACAATTGGACTAGAAACTAGCGCGGCAGCGCCGCTCTTCCAGAAAGCATTCTGAGCATTCTGTTGCTATGACGCGACAGCGCCATCTCCTTCACTAAAATTGGCGCGGCAGCACCGGTTGTCTAGAATACTCCCCTTCAATGCTTTTGACTCTTGGCTTGGATCAATCACTTGTACCAAATTTATGAGCTTAGAATAATCTTCCATAGCACACGCATTCGATCCATTCTCAGTCCAAACTTCTTGAATTAAACCATTAAGCCCCTATTTGAACTGTTTAGCTCACGATTTTGTCACCGGGCCAACAAGAACTTTAAGTGGATATGCCCAAGCTTGTCCTCTGTGATTTCCATCCACGCTCGAGTTAGTCATGTCCTCATCATTCCTCTCCTCTTGAAAAGAATTTGTCCTCAAATCATCACCTACATCAAACGGACTTAGATCAGAAACATTAAATGTTACAATAATATTATACTCACCTGGTAAATCTATTTATTTATTTATTTAAAAAAAAAAAAGAAACCTTGATCAGTTGTCAAGGAAAAATACATAGGAGGGTGATAGCATTTACACTAAAAAATTAGAAAGGCGAGGTACGCAGACCCTATTTATAAAAATACCATTCACTCAAGCATCCATAAAAAAATTTAAATCCAATTACATTGGTCTATAGTCCATAATCATCCCCTTATAATCATAAATGCATCACATGTATCAATAAAATATACATCTCATGAATTAAATATTTCGTATATATATTAATATTATTCAATGGGCAATTTTAGCTTGCATAAAATCTAATTCCAAATTCAAATAAACTCTTTATTTTAATTTTAAATAATTTAAAATTAGAATTAATTTTTAAAATAAAATTGTACAATTTAAATTAAATTTCAAGTGAAAATTAAATTTTAATTTTAATTGTAAAGTATTTAAAACTTTGGAGCATAATTTAAATCTTAATACAATTTAAATTTTAAAAATCAATATTAAAAAAATAAACATAAAAAAAACAAGGTTAACTGTTGATCAAAAATCTTTAAAAGAAATAATCAAATAAGTCATTATGTCAAACTTCAAAACCAGAATTATATAGTTTACATAATAAACATGCTAATTTTTAATCAAAATAACTTCTGGTGTAGTGGTAAAGCTTGCAAAATAATGACCAAGAGGTTAAAGTTTCAAAGCCTTCTAACAACCAATTTATTTTTTTTATAAAGGAGGAGGCTGATGTCAGTGCCTACTCATCGCTACGTCAACAAGTCAACAGTTGACCCGTCAGCGCCACGTCAGCAGGTTAACAGTTGACCAATCAACGGTTAACGTTTGACTGTTGACTTTGACCAACGATTTTTTTTTAAATAAAAATCGATTGTATCAAAATTATTTTTTCTACATAAAAAAAATTGATTTTATACAAACAGTTATGCCCAATTAAATTATATGAAATCTATATTAATATATATACGAAAAGGAAACAATTAATAATTCGCATAAGAATAACTCTGATGCCACTATTAGTGCAGAAAATATAGTTACACACAATCTTATTGATGTAAAATGCGAAAGTATGACATAAATCATATTTAAAAAAAATTCTACAATCCCAAAAATTACCTTTATGCGTTATTATTAATTGAAGAAACTTTAAAACCATACCCTATGAAGACAAATTAACTCTTGATTTGATCTCCAAGTTTTAATTCTTTGTTCCTTCACGCTACTTCAATTCTACGGATCAAACGCAAGCTACTCAGCGTGTGTAGCACTCCAAAGGTGATCCACCAAGAAAATATAGATGAAGAAGAAGTAATTTAAGTTTATGAAAAACCCTAGGGTGGCTAGTCCTTTTTTCTCATTATCTCTCCTAAACTAAAATAATTATGAGATCAATCATTCTCTTCAAAAGAGCAAGCATAATATGTACTAATCTGTCTGAATTCACTAACCCCATATTAGTGATCCTATGATTAGGAATATTCTAGTTTTGAGCTATCTAGATTTTAGATCTCATTAGCATGATCTCATCATGATTCTAAAAGCATTGCTCCAAACTATGGGTTTTTCATAACAATTATTTATAACAATTAAACATGGATAAATAAATGTCTTTAAATAAATAAATTCTTTTATTAATAAATGAATAAGATTACAAAGTAAATGCTTTATCACATCAAATGTGATTGGCTTGAGGGCATACTACTTTCAGGATGCACATGATAAACTGCAAGAACAAAATCCTAAGGTATGGAGTAAGGCTTTTTTTAAGACTCTATGCAAATCAGATGTAGTTGAGAACAACATCTTAGAATGCTTTAATGCATGGATTGTGAAAACAAGATGGATGAATTGCATTGATATGTTAGAAAAGATAAAAAGCCAGATTATGATTAGGCTCCACACTAAAGGGGTAAACTTTGCTTGTCCTCATGTAAAAACCTAACAAAACAAAAGAAAATTCTAAAATGCAATCTACTATTAACATTAATTTGAATATAGCCTCAAAGATCATTTATGAAATTAACCAAAAATCAAATCATGCACAAGCTTATAGGCCAACTTAGTCATCAATTACACAATAATCATGATCCCAAAATGTGTATGTACCAGCTGACTAAGCTAATCATACTTTAACAAAGATTATATAACTAAACAGTTAATAAAAGGAAATCATTATCATCCCCGAAATCTTATTTACAACATCAATTTCAACAAAAAAAACTTCATAAAAACAGGAGTACCAAGGAATTTTTTCTAACTATTTTCCTTCCCACATTTTCTTTTCATTTATTATTATTATTATTATTTTCATTTGGTGAGTGCATTTTATACTCCCTCTCACATTTAATTGAACGAGTGCGTCTTACGTTCCATCTCGTTCCTGTATTTATCGGGGAGTGCATTTTAAGCTCATCTCAACCCACCATATACAGAAGGATAAAATTTTCCATTTTTCACAATTTTCCCATATTTCCTTCAAACTTAAATAAAAGCATATCTTCGATTTAATTGAACTTGAAATAAGTTCCTAGGGTCTCAATAATTCCTCTCACAACTATTCAACTATACAATCGTTCTAAAGACATAATCAACTGAATAGTAGGATGTATGTGATAGAAGTGAAAAGAATCATAACTAAAGTAGAACCAATTTCTACGTTAAAATTTCAAAGAAATACAAGATTCAAAATTTAACCCAAGTTTTAGCCAAAAATTTTCATTTCTTATCATAAGCCTTAACAAATTCAATTGACAACGATGCTCAAATTCCTAACTACCATGCAAAAATAACCAAATAACGTAACTAATATCTCAATACCAAATAAACAACCCAAGTACCCCCAAACTTAAAAATTACATTGTCCTCAATGTTTGTAAATAAATAGAAAGAATTAAAACAATAGGACTTCCCTGGGGCAATCAAACATCTGTATTCGTTCTCGTTCATGGCTACACCCACGGCGTTGGTTCGCTTGTTAGTTACTACGTGGTACCTGAAATAATTAAACTAACATGCAATTAATATAAATATATGACAATAATATTTTTTTAATTTTTTAATTAAATCCTAAAACACAAATTAAAAACATTTGGATTGCCTCCCAATCAACGCTTGTTTTATAGTCTTCAGTCTGACTTTGTCATTCTTATCCTGGATCAACTTCTTGGATTGAGATTGCGCCATGCAAAATCCCCCTGAATTTCTCTATGCATAATTCAACGTTCTCAATATGTAGCTCAGCGACCCTAAGATGTTTAGAAATACGATTTTCCAGAGCTACCTCTTTAACTGCTCCTTCCACCACGTCAACCCGGAAGCACTCCTCAGCATCATTTGGGAACTTCATAATTTTGAAGACATTAAATGTGACCTCTTGATCGTTGACTCTCATGGTCAGCTCACCTTTTTACACATCAATGAGCGTTCTCCCTGTTGCTAAGAATGGTCGCCCAAGAATGATTAGAATTTTCCGGTCTTCTTCAAAGTCAAGCACCACAAAATTCGCTGGGAAAATTAACTTATCTACCTTAATCAGAACATCTTCAACAATTCCCTTAAAATAAGTTACTGATCTATCTGCTAATTGCAACGTGATGTTTGTGGGCTTCGCCTCCTTTAAGCCAAGTTTCCGATAAATTGACGATGGCATTAAGTTTATGCTTGCTCCCAAATCACATAGATCTCTCCCTACAAACTGGTTACCAATTGTATATGGAATTGTGAAATTGTCTGGGTCCTTCAGCTTTGGTGGTAGTTTTTCTGGAGTATGGCACTGCATTCTTCCGTAAGCGTCACTGTCTCAAAATCACCTAGTTTTCTCTTCTTGGACAAAATATCCTTCATGAACTTCACGTAGCTAGGCATTTGCTATAATGCTTCGGCGAACGGGATGTTGATGTGTAGCTTCTTGAATACCTCCAAAAATTTTGAAAACTGCTTATCCACCTTTTGTTTTTGCAACCTCTGTGGAAATGGAACTAAAGGTACAAATTGCACCGGTTTACCTTTATCTGCATCAACTTGTGGTTTCTCTTCTTTCTGTTCTTGCTTTTTTTATTTTCTTACTTCTTCCACAACTACATCTTCATCTCTGTGTAAATCATCAATTGTCTTCCTATTATCTACCTCAGGTAATTCCTTGCCATTTCGTAACATAACAGCTTGACATTGCTCTTTCTCATCAAATTTGTAATATGTCACCATATTGTTAATTGAAGAACTTGGTGGTCGGTTATTCATGTTGGTCACAATATGTTCCAGTTGCTTTTCCACTTTAGACATTCTCGCCTCATTTTGCGCTAGATACTTCGATAACATCTCCTCCATTATTGACTTTTGATCTTGTTGAGAAGCATGTTGACCTTAATATTGTTTATTATTCCATCCTTGATCACTGTTGTTGCGATTATGATTGTTTTGCATGTTGAATTCTCCAATGTAGTGCACTGACTCAACCTTAATGGCACATTGTTCCTTCACATGATTTCCTGCACAAATATCACATACCATCGATACATTCTGCATAGACTGAGATCCAAAAGAATCTAATTTCTTCGCTAAGGTCGCTACTTGCTCCACCAATGCTGAAATTACGTCATTAATTCACTCCCACTGTCCCTATTTGAGTATTTCTTGATGTGGGCCATTGGTAATTATTGTTTGCCATTATCTCCAATAATTCATATGCTTCATCACAATTCTTATCCATTAAAGCTCCACATGCGGCTGTATCGATGTTGGTTCACATTGTATCCTTCAAACCATTGTAAAAAGTCTGAATTTGCAACCACTTTGGAATGCCATGGTGTGGACATTTCCTAAGTAGTTCCTTAAACCTTTCTCATGCTTTGTATAAAGATTCAGAGTCTAATTGGGCAAATATTGTGATATCCTTCCTTAACTTTACAGTTTTAGCTGGTGGAAAGAACTTAGCCAAAAATTTCTGTGCAAGATCAAGCCAAGTAGAGATTGAACCTGCTGGTAGCGAATGTAACCAACTTTTCGCCTTACCACAAAGTGTGAAAGGGAAAAGTCTCAGTTTGATTGCATCCTCAGTAACTCCTTCATACCTGCATGTATCACAGATTTCCAAAAAATTAATTAAATGTTCGTTCGGATCATCACTAGGTAAACCCCCAAATTGTACTGAACTTTAGATCATCCGTATCATGTCTGGCTGTATCTCAAAACTATTAGCTTGAATCGCAGGTCTTCAAATGCTCGATTGAATATTCATCACTAAAGGCATAACATAATCTTGTAATGCTTTTTGTTCTTCTGCAATCATATTCTCTAAATCTGGCATTATGAAACAATATCAAGAGTACTTATAAAAGAAACAAAACAAAAATTTGTGTTTAAACTAAAATCAGATTAATTGTAATTGATATTGGAAATAAAGAAAATTAATTACTAGAATTATTCCCCGGCAACGACGCCAAAAACTTGTTGAGCTAAATCTATACTAGTAATTTACGTGCAAGTATACACGGTCAATCAAGTAATAAAGTGAAAGTAGAGTTGTCGATCCCACGAGGAATAATCTAATAAATTAATTAATTAATCATTCCAATTACCAACCATTGATTAATTTAATTCTATTTAAACAAATGAATTCACCAAGATTATAGACATTAATTAACGAAGTAACTACGAATATAACTATGAAATTAAAATATTTAGATTATAATTTCCCCCAATGATGTACCCAACTCATTCACTCTCTACTCAATTAGTCAATTGTTGCAAATTGCTAACCAAGAATTCATAAATATTTATCTAACTTTTTCAAGATTAGATAAGTGTCCTCATTACTCATTAATTCACTATATTCCTATGTGAATAATCAACAATGAAGCAAATGGCATCAATTCTTATACAGGTTCATGCGACAATTAGGTATATTCCTATCCCTCTTGCAAATTAGATATTCACTCCTTAGAAGAATAAATCCAACACATGTATCATATTCCACACCCAATCTAGAATCAATATTCCTATATCATCTAGATCGATAGATTAATTGTTGGCCACACAATTATTGAATGAAATACAAAATACGATAAACCATCTTGCATACAATTGATCATAATTAAATAGAGAATAAATTAATTAATCCAATCATCGGGTTCCATTGTAACCTTAAATAAGAATTTAGTTTATGAATAAGGAAAAGGAAAATATCACATTATTCATCATCATTTTAAAGTATAAGAGTCTAAAAGAAGGGTAAGAGAAAGAATCTGTAGCACGGCTTTTGCTTGAATACTCCAGATCTTGATTTTCCGTCTTCTTCCTCTTCTCTAGAAAGATATGCTGAATATAACGCTCTGCCTTATTTTCTCTTCCTAACCCTAGATGTCTTCTCTTATTAATCTCCAGCCTTTCTATATATACTCCCTCGTTCCTTACGTCTCTTCTGATAATTATCTGACGAACGGAATGAAATTAGCTAACCAAACCCTCTCAATTCTGCCGCACCACGCGCCTTTCACGCACTTGGGAAAATTAACCGTGCGCCACGGCCCACATGCCATGTCGCGGCTCGCACAATCGAGCGTCGCGGCCCATAAGTTCTATTACTCCCCTTGGTTTTTCTTGTCTTGCTCGCCCAAATGAGTTTTCAATCCTTTTCTTTAGACTATTCTTTGCTCCAAAACCTTGCTAACGTTCTTGACTTCAACATAAGGCTAAATACTCACCATTTATTGTTCTTTCTTAATTCACGAACATGTCTACAATTCCTGCAATAAAACATTAAAATGCATTAAACTGAACTAAAAATACTTAAGAACTAACAAAATAATTAAGTTAAAAGCACACAATTCATGGATATAAAATCCACTCATCAGGATGCAATGTTGAAGTCAGATGATACAATATATCCTAGGATTAGAAAAAAACTTGATCAAGCTATTGAAGATTTTGGTTATTGTGATCCAATGTGGGGTGGAGGGAATGAGTTTCAAGTTAAAATGAGAGGAGACACATATGTTGTTAACATTGATAAGAAGACATGTACATGCAAAAAGTAGGATTTGACAGGTATTCCATGTGCTCATGCCATTTCTGCTATCTATTTCAGGGAGGAAGAACCTGAAACTTACCTTGCTCATTGGTATAAGAAGGAAACATATTTAAAAGCATACACACAAATATTAGAGGTTATAAGCAGTTTTTGGGATGAAACAACTTATGATAAGATGTTGCCTCCACCAATATGTAAGAAATTTAAGAGAAGACTTAAGAAAATGAGAATAAAAGAAGGATGGGAGAATCCAAATAATCCTACAAAGATTACAAGGGAAAAATGTATTGTTCGAAATGTATACAAGCAGGGCACAATAAGAGTAACTCTCCTAAAAATGACAATCTAGAAACATAATCAAGTCAAGTCCAAACAGAGCAACCTCGGTCAAACAATGTAAGTATGATAATTTTTATATTTTTATTTAACACTTTTTATTCATATTTATATTTATATTTTGATTAACAAAATTTGTGTTTCTTTATTTCAGCCAAGCAATCAATTGAAAAGGAAGGGGCCTACATCAGCTGGTCCAAAAAAGAAACAAACCAATGAGGGGGAAAGATCAAATTCAAATAAGGTATATAGCATCAATGATTTACAACTAGTTTACATTGTTGATACCTAAATGATAAATGATTTACATTGTACAGGAGCATCCAAGGAGAAATAATAGACAAAAGCTACCAATTAAGAGGAGAAAAAAATCCATATAAAGTACCAGAAGGATTTGGTATTTATGTGAGTCCTGAAGGAGCAATAATAGACAATATGAATGAAAATAACTCTGGCTTGGTTTTTGTGAGTTGACCCTTTTTTTAATGACTTATTATTTAACTTATTTTGGATGGTCATATGTAACCCTAGCTTTGTACTTGTCATATGTAGATGCCTACTCTAGGAGAGTCTAGAAATCAAGATGGATTGACTAACAACACACCTGCTACAAAAATCTATAGCACCCCACAACCATCAATGTGACAATCCGGATTTTCGAGAATAATTATAATAAGAATTTAATATAGAATAATTCTTATTATGATTCGAGTTTGCATATATATATATATATATATATATATATATATATATATGTTATATATATATTTATGTGATTTATTTGGTGAGCTTATTATGTATATATATAAATGTGAAATATATACATAGATTCAGAATGAATGAGTTACTAGTTAATAATTATAACAATCGCGAGCCGTGGGTAGCTTGGTAATTTGAGCTTATGGTATTATTGAATAAAATAGACTTTTATAAACAATATTATGTGTTAAACGTTTAAGGTTATATTATGACCTAGATTATGCGTAGGCGATGATTGGTATGTATGAAAATGTTCGTATAAGCTAATTTGGTGGTTTCGAGAAATAGCGCTGGAATACTATTTATTAGATTAAATAAATAGTTGAAGGATAATATTATTGAACGAGTTATTTGTTGTAAAGACGTTAACCCGAAATATGGGCGAGATATATGTGCAATGATGTATATGATTATGGGGAGTTAATCGTGAAGAGTAGCGATCGCGAATCGTGAATACCCTTGTAATTTGAGTTTATTAATATTATTAAATAGATTAAATATTTTTTTTATATGACGTGTTTTAAGGTTATTTTATAACCTGGATGATGTTAACGTATGAAGTTTTATGCATTATTGAACCATAGGAGTGAATAATTGATTTCGCGAAGAATCGTAAAATCACTATTCACGGGGCACATTTACCAAGGACTATTCACGACACTATTCACGCCAGATATTGTTACGTCTTTTCTTTCAATGTGTAGTACTTCGTTAAGGCAAGTATGCGATTAGATAATTTTTTCAAGTGTTAGAATTTTATTTGGAGTCATTGGGGATTTAATTAGAAGCCTAAGTGATTTTAAGGGTGACCCAAACCCATGACCCAACCCATGACCCAAGACTTGACCCATGTGGGATATGGGCACAAAAAATCAGCATTTAGTGTAAAGAAGAGAGAGGTGTACGGTTGGGAAGAGGAGAGGAGACCAAGGGTTGAGAAGAAGAGAGGTGACCAAGGGTTGGGATATTCATTTCCCAAGCACAAACATGCCAAACATTTATTCTTCCCACCTAGACAAATGTTTTGAGCTCCCCAATATTCCTCTCATCTCTTCCAAGGCACCTAGAAGACCCAAACAACTCATTCATCTACTCTCCATTTCTATTTCTGCAGAATTTCTAAGAAGGAGAGAGCTAATAGAGAGAGAAAGAGTTTGGGAGGAAGAAACAAGCTAGAGGAAGAGAGAGTGTTCGGGTGGGAGCTAAGGAAGAAGAAGGGAAATCTTCAAGCTCTAACCGAGCTATTTAGCAACAAGAAGGAGAAGTAAAGAGGTAACCATCTCCTAAGCTTACATAACTCCATCTTCATCTTCTTCATCAAACATTCACCATTCTAAAGAAGAAAGGAAAAGGAGAGTTCGGGAAGAAGGAGAAGGAGAAGGAAGAAGGAGCACGGGTGAGGAAGAAGCAAGAATAAGGACTCAAGCAAACCAAGCCTAGCTAGCCTCCTCATCATCTAGGAAGGATTTATAGAGGTAAACCTTCATCTCAAACCATTTTCCATTGATTTTGGTTAGATTTCCAAGTTTTGTGTTTTTAGAGCTTGTAAGCTCGCGAATGATTTTTCTGGAGATTTTCTATTGTTGTTGTTGCTTGTGATGGTTTGTAAATGTTGTTAAGAGACTATATAAACCATTAAGAACATCAAAGTAGAACAAAAATGGAACAAATCCTTACATTGGCTTAATGGAGCAAGAACAATAAACTTTTGAACAAGAACATGGACCTTGGGACGAATTTAGAGGACTTTGTAGCTATGATTTTGTATTTGTATAATTTTTTGTTGTTATGATGTTGTAGTTCCAAGGGTTATAAAGTTAACCTAACTGGAATCGAGCAAAAAGGTATAAAAATAAAGATTTGGTGATGATTTTAGTGAAGAACACCAAGAACAGCAAAAACAAAGCATGAGTTGATACTTTGGCCTAAGATTTGGCCATGTTACTCTTAATGGGTAGCTCTGAATTTTTGATATGTTGTAGCTCTATGTCTTAGGAATCCATAGAGTCCGGAACGGACCAATTTGAAGGTCTAGAGAAGAAGTTATGAGGATTGGAGTGAAGGAGGGTCAAAATCGCGATGTCTGGCAAGGGCCATCAGGCCACCCGTGCGCCTGGTGCTGCCTGCCCGCGTGTGCGCTGCCCGACTCAGCTTCGACGTCCGTTACGAAAATGGCCATAACTTTCTCATACGGACTCGGATTAGGGCGATTCAAGATGATCCGGAAAGCTTAGAGATAGACCTACAACTTCCATTAATTAGAATTGAAATTTACCACCTAGAGTAATATTGAAATTGACCGTTTTTAGGGCTATTGTGCAAACAGTAGGCGTCGATCGTGCGCGTGTGCAATGTATAATGCTCCCGACAATGTTAAATGATGTTCTAAGTTCTAAAATATGATTATTATGATTTATAATAATACTTAACATTAACCATTGGGTATTAGACAATTCGAATGGGCGTGCTAAGCGTACGCAATCGCGTGTCACTTGGGCGTTCGAATAGGCAAGTGTGGCGTACGAACGTGCAAACGTCATAACGCCGTAACAAGTGTGTATAACCTTGTTTAATATTTTGTTTCTAATAATAATGAAACATGATAGAGTGTTATAACCCAATGTATGAGCATGCTAAGCATATTCAAATGAGGCAAATCGGGCGTGTGGCGTATAAACGTCGAAACGTCGTGTAAAGTGTTAATGAACTTAAATAGTGTTTTGAGTCAAATGGAACATTATAAGATATAGAGTGGGGTTTTTATAAACCGATTAGAATGGACGACGATGAGGGTCGTAACATTTTCAAACGACGCGACATCGAGAGATGTTTTTAGTGTTTATCGCGTTTATTATTTATAATGCGCGAACAATATGAAATAAGAGTTGTTATATTGTAAACCATTATATGAAGCCTTTTTTAATGGCTAATTGATATTTTATTGTTAAATAAATTGTGTAGGATATGTGAAGGACAAGTTATCATAATTTTTGCAAGGAGCGCTTAAGGCAAGTTCTTTCAGTAACTTGTTGACTTGTTTAAATGTATTGATGTGCATGACTTGATTACTAAATCTTTCACTATTATGTGGATTATATGCGAGCATGATTAAAGTGTGCACAATGTGAAATTATGTGACTATATCATTCTATGTGGAACTTGAATTATTGTAAATATACAATGTGAGATGCATGAAGTATGCTATGAGATACATAATGCATATATATTGATGATTTGCATGAGATTTATAATGCATGAGTAAGATGCATAGTATGAGAATCATGATTCATGGATAAATACAAACTTATGTGTTACGTGAAGCATGAAATGTGAAAACTGTTAGTTCTTGTTGAGTCGTCGTGCTCATTCTTGCAAAAATAAAACTTTTGCAGATTTACGATGCAATGCAATTATCTTGATATCGTAATGATAAGGATTAGAGGCGCATGGAAACAGGAAGGTTGCTAAATGTTCTTTTATTGTAATTATTTAGCTATGATGACGGTATATGATGTACGTGAATTTGACTATGTAAACCTTGAGTTAAAAATGAAGGTTATCCTTTATAATAGTTAAGACGTGACTATGTTAGATACCTGTTTTAGTAAACTACAAGGATGCCGATGATGTATAAATGACGTTTTTATAACGAATGTTTAGTTGTTGAATAACTTTGCGAATATTCAGGGATTGAATAAAGTCAGAATCTGAACCTTACGTTCACACCTGAGATATTATAAAGGATCATGGTATTTATTCAACCTTAATCATAAGTGTATTATTTAAGGTCTTCATGCCTGGGATTAGATGAGGATATGTTGTAATATTATTGTAATTACATATTTGTAGTAAGCCTATATTGCAAGGGTTGTACCGTGACGCACCGGACCCGGGTTCAAGGTAAGACTCGAGTTTCGGGGGCGTTACAATCAACATCAAGCACCACTCAACCAACTTCAAGCACAACTCAAGTAACAACTTCAGCAACAAGAAACACTAGATTAGGGAACAGGAGAGGCCAACTTGGAAGCCAGTAGCCATTTAGACATGTCTATAACTTTTGTTTAATGTCTTTTGTGTAATGGTTGTAATTTGGTGGTGACTGATAATTACTTATTTAATACATATTTTGATTAATGTTTGTAGTAGTTTATCACTTGGTTCAAGATGGTTGGACAATGTGTTATTTAGTCCTAATGGTTGTAATCGACAGTGTGTTATTTTCTTTTTATAAAATGTTATTGCCTTGTTATGGATTGTCCTGGGCTATCATCTACTTTGGGTTGACATATTGACAATAGTTGTCATTTTTTTATTGTTTTGGTTGGATTGAATAATGGTAGTGGCATAGTTGAATTGCCTTGATATGGTTACTTGAAGCAAGCATGGTTATTGTCTTTTTTTCATTGTTATGGTTGGATTGAGTTATGGCAGTGCATAGTTGGATTGCCTTTAACTAAAGCAGGCATGCCATTTTTTCCCATGTATTGTCATTGCCAAAACACAATCAAATACCAACAAAACATTAAACAATCAAATAGCCTTTAGTTGAAGCTGGCATGTCATCTTTTTCCATAAATTATCATTGCCAAAACATAATCAAATACCGAATAGAACATTACACAATCAAATAGCCTTTAGCTGATGCAGGCATGTCATTTTTTTCTATGTATTGTCATTGCCAAAACACAATCAAATACCAAACAGAACATTATACAATCAAATAGCAAAATGCAAGCTTACACAATCAAATAGCAAAATGCAAGCTTGAAATCCCAAACAGAACATCACACAATCAAACATAATAATCTCATTTCATTCATTCATTCATATCCATGACCAAAATACAAGCTTGAAATCCCAACTACATCTAAACTTACAATTTATATCCATGACCAAAATAAAAGCTTAAAATCCCAACTATATACAAGCTTGGAATCTTAATTGCATCTAAACTTACATTTATATTTGTAAAACAACAAACAATAAACACTTATCCATGAGCAAATTAAAAGAAATCAGTACATTTTTTCTCTTCCTACAAGTTTAGCATTCATCTTCTTTAACTTTTTAACCTCCTTTTTCCAAGGTCTTCACTGAACTTTCGGCCATCTCAGTTACTAACCAATTTTTAGCCTTCTCACTTTTTTCCTTCTTCATTTTATCTATAATCTCTTTGCTGACCTTCAATTT
Organism: Aralia elata; assembly: GCA_034770075.1. Taxonomy (NCBI): domain Eukaryota; kingdom Viridiplantae; phylum Streptophyta; class Magnoliopsida; order Apiales; family Araliaceae; genus Aralia; species Aralia elata. Next base: position 42,175,551 of record CM068386.1, on the reverse strand, counting down.
TAATGTTAAATCTTCGATAGCATCTCTAGCTTTGTCAGGAAATGGTGGATCATACCATTTAAAGAAACCGCAGTAAGCTCTGTTATCCTATTACACACCAACCATTAACATAATCAATAATATGGAAACAAATTAAAAAAAAATTACATTCATACCCGATAATTAATACACCTAAGGAATCGCCTTCCTGAATGTTTTGTACCATCTTTCCTTGCCTCTCACATTCGCACCATTACTCCATAGTAGCAGCGACTTGGAAACTCAGGTTGAATCCATTGATTTAAGCTGCATGAACTACAATTTGCCTCCGCAATTTCATTCATGATTCCACTCCAAGACGAGCTCATTCTTTCAATTTGGCACTCATAAGCCTTTAATATATATATATATATATATATACATATATGTATATATATATATATACATATATGTATATATATATACATATATGTATATATATATATATATGCAAACCAGTAATCGAACATGAAGCAGATAATTTTACTCTTCATTGAAGAATCGAGAGAGAACGATGAAGAAGGTTTGAAGACCTAACTTTTTCTCCAAAATGGCTTTACATTCGTTTACATAGATGGAGAACAATGTTAGCTATGCCCCCATTATTCAACTAACTTGCCCAGTCATCGCCATATCATCGTTTTCCCTCTGACGTGTTAAAATTTTAAACAGAAGTCGGATTGAACCCTAATAATTAACAGATGTAATTTTTTTCTAGTACAAGCACCAGTTTGTTACTTTTTTTAGTTTGGGTACCAACTTGTAAATCGGGTCTCAGTACAAGCACCAAAAGTTGATTTTTTTCCCATTCAAAACTAACCTCACCAAAAACAAGTAAAGAAAACAATAAGATCTACTTTTAAAAAAAAAGAATAAATCTAAGTTGAAAAACAAGAAAACTAAAAAACATAAAAAAGAGAACACATGAAATTGAAATACTTAACTTTAAAATGATAAATTTTCAGTTAACTTTCATACCCATAATAAGCTAAGACGAACTATGGAAAACGAATCACAAGGAGACGGAAGGAAAGAAAACAAACAACATACTATTTCAACCGATATCTGCTATATATTGTGAAAGTTTTCAACCAAATTATGATTGCAACGTATGTGTATAAATAGAATATGTAGAAATTAAGAAGGGTCCCACTTTAATTTATTTTATCTTATCGCACACACTTCCACGTTGGTCGCAATCCAATTTCATCAAATAGCCAGAATATTGGAAGAGAAAGCCCAATCAAAATCAGCAAAATTAACACAAGCCCAAACAATAACAAACGAAAAGGAAAGGAAAAATTCGATTATTAAGAGCACAAAAAAAATATAGGAAATCTGTAACATAGATAACTCAAATAAACTTTAAAAAAGTCTAAATCATAAGAAAATATATCTACAAAATTAACTTAAAGAATAATAATATATATATATATATAATACAATAAACTTATCAAAATTATTAAATTAAAAAAATCTAAACAAAAATATTAAAATTAAACTTTTTCAAAACAAAATAATAATAGTGGCAAAAATAGGATAATATCAAAAGTAATATTAATTATTAAGAAACAACAAATTCAAAAATCTTGAATAAGACTTATATATATATATAGAGAGAGAGAGATAGATAGATAGATAACTTAGATAACCCAAAGGGTATCTTTCGTGTACCCTATAAGAAAATTGTGTTGAATAAATTACTCTCCACCCGCAAATGTTTTTAGAGCGATGTTAGGGGTCTTAATTTTTTTTGTCTTAAAAGTGTTTTAAATAATGTGTCATCATAACATTAGTTGGGTATATATCATGTGATTTGTAATGTCATAAATTATCATTAAAATGTTCAATGTTTTGTCATTTGAGACCAAAAATTTGAGATTCCTGGCATTCTATTTCTCGATTCTCGTATTTGTTATAACTAGCTCATGATTTCGTGCGAAACACATGTTTTGTTATTAAATTATTATATTCTTTATTTATTTTTATATATTATACTATACTAATATATAATTATAATAATAATATATTAATATTATTTACTATGATTTTTATCATAAAAATTAATTTCTCCTAAAGTATATTATTGAACTAACAATGTACAATTAATTATTGATGAAAAATTAAATAAATTTAAATATCTACAATAATAGTTCATATATTTATATAATATAAATGATAGTACTCATTTTTATATTAATGATTTATTTGTTTATATATTCATATATTCATCTATTTATGTAATAGTAAATCTTATTTAAACTCAAATAGTTATACTTATATAATTTAATAATTAAATATTATTATATAATTAAATATTATTATTATCAAGAATATGAAATTTAAAAAACAAACTAAATAAAAAAATGTATGAGAATAAGACATAGTTGTAAGTAGATAATTATGATAGTAAAAATATAAATGAAAAGATTTTAAAATCAAATAAAAGATGAAAAAATAGTTGTTAAGCCTCCACTTTTTATGTAATTTTGATAATAACAAATAAATTTATGACAATAAGAAAAAAGAATAAAAATAGAAATAGAATCCTTTCCATAGGATTTTCTTTCTTTCTTTTTCTTATCTCAAAAAATGGTCCAAAAATCTCTTTACAAAATTATTGAGTAAATTTTCACTAACCTTGACAATTTATGTCAAGTGTTAAGAAAATAAGCTCATAAAGCAACATTTCCTAATGCAAAGAGAGTTGAACAAAAATGATGTTTCTAAATCTCTCAGAATATTTTATAAACTATCTTAGAAAAACATTTTATTAAAGTATGGCTTGATTTTTAAATATAAAAATTAACGTGTTTTAATACCTTAAACTAAGAAAGTCTTATTTAAGCCATCTTAAGCCTAATTTCAAATAGCTTCAAGCCTTTATAAATGGCTCAGATGAGTTAAACAAGCTTGAAATTGATGGATTACCCTTTTTCCTTTTTTGGGCAAAAATTAAGAGGCCTTCTTCAAAATCTTCGTAATATTGTGAACCTTCCAATCTTCCGATACCTTCAATCGCAAGAATATTTAATGTCATCTCCATCGATATATATGGCTTGAGTGGTGATTTGTGACAACGATCACCCAAGTTTCTTTGAAAAACTTCTACTTTCTTTGATATTTCTAAAAATGTGAGTAGTCTTTTTCTTTTGTTTCTTCCACAAGGATAACTGTAACGACCCCAAAATCTATACACTTCAACACTCCACATCGGTCGTTAACAATACATCTATATTCTAACTTTACAACATTAATCGATAATAAACTCAATAAAATGCGGAATAAATAAAAACTTTTCAGTTGTCTTTCTTTGCTTTCCCTGAATCATAACCTTTAATCAATTACATATTCTAGAATCACAATTGATTCGCTTCATCAAAGTTATAATACAAATAAAACTTCTATATTCCATACCTTTTATACAACGGATAAAATTAAACTACAACTCAATACAAATTTAACAACTCTGCATTTGTTACAATTAATACATTTTCAAATACAACGTACCGAACCTTAGTCATGGCTCAAAAACATAATTTAAGATAAAATAATTAATCTGCATGCTTTACATCTGAATCATGCCATTCAAGCGGCAATTAACTTTACCTTGTAACTTTAACCTGCAAAAATGGTTATTTGCAAGAATGAGCTCGACAGCTCAGCAAAATCTAACAGTTTTGCATGCGTCACATAACATATAGATAACATACTCAACATCTAAGTCATAATCATTTGACTAAACATATCATGCATAACGATCAACACATAACAATTAGAGATTGAGCTCCATAACTCAATCAACATTCTTTACTCAACGAACGTAGTCATATTTTGACTTTGTCGTTTCATACTTGTAACATATATGAAATACATCATGCTTTTACATCATATGATTAAAACAGTTAATCAATTAATTTACATAACAAATAGGAACTGAAAGACTTGCCTGATTTGTAGATTATCAACTACCATAACCAGCTTATATCTATCTGCACGTCACATATCCTACACGATATATATAATCATGCACATCATTTATTAGCCACATAGTAATACTTAATATTCATTATACTTAACAATTCATAATCCTTCATTTTTATTAAAAACGTTATAAACCTTCATTTTAATTCGTCTCGCTTTAATCGACACTTAACCACTGGCTAAGTTTTAAACTTTGTTCTACACTAGATGCGTAATGGTTATAAGTAATTCTTGTTTAGGGTAACATATGATAACCAAAAAGAAAAGAATTAAAAATAGGAAAAATTTACCATTTCTGCAATTCTCGCCGGGGCGAGAAACTTATAACATGAAATCCTCGCCGGGGCGAACTCTCGCCGGGGCGAGAAACTATAACGTGAAACTCTCGCCGGGGCGAGCTCTCGTCGGGGCGAGAAATTCCCTAACAAAAACCTCGCCGGGGCGAGACATCTGATTTCCAGATTCTGCAGTTCGCGAACTGCAGAATTCCAAAGCCAAAAATTCCCAATTCCTTCATCCAAATAGGCAATTAACGCATACCCAGACCTCATACATAATGTAAAACTAATACCTAACATGTGAACAGTGATTCTAACAACATAAATTGCTTAAATAACAAATTTTAAAGACCCAAAATCAAAGTTCATGCTAGTTTTTCATATTTGAACAAATTTAATGAATCAAACTCTCACGAATTCGTTTCTCCACCAATTTGATTGATTCAACTTGCAACGTTTTCGTTTCTCATAATACTAACACAATCCATTATCAATTACAGACTTTATACATGAATTAACTATTAATTTTAGTCTCAAAATAGACTAAAATATACATATTACTACAAAACTCAATTTTCTTCTTCTAATTCATGTTTTCATGAATTTGATAACTCCAAAATTATATATAAACACCAAATAACGGATTAAGCATGCTTATAAACATATACTACCAATACTTCATCAAATCCTTCAACCAAAAATCAATTTTAAAGAAAACTCAATGAATATGAAATTAACAATTCAAAGCTAGATTATTACCTTTGATTCTTGCTTAGGTTATCTAGATGATGACAAGAATTACTTGCTAAATCTTCTTCCTTCTCTTGATTTCTCATGAGCCTTCTCAATTTTACAGAGAATCCTTTTTCTCTCACTTTCTCTCTTTCTCCCTTCTCTGTGTTCTCTCTTCTCCAGACTTAGGAGAATAATGTAAAAATTAAAATAAAACCTCTCTTTTAGTCAGTTACAAAAATAAAGGGTCTCTAGGCCATGTTTGGCTAGAACCCAATATATATATATATATATATATATATTAATATAATAAACCATGTCACACTTAAATTAAACTTATTTTAATTAATAAATCTAATTAAGCTTATTAACAATTCCCATTAAAACCTTATTGACAAAATTATAATTCAATATAGTCAAATTATAATTTTGTTAAATAAAACATTTTATTCAATAAAACATTAATCCTCTAATTTAATTATTTAATTAAATTAGAATATTACTATTCTATTAGCGTAACAAAATACGCATTGACGATAAAATTGTTTATCATCAACTACTCAATATCATCATACGTAAATAATTTTCATCAAATATTTACTCCATAAATATTCCAAATAAAATATTTATTCAAATCCATAAATATTTTAAACTATAATCAAAACTCACAATCTTATTATATTTACATATATATTAAACTCCAATTTATTAAAACAAGTATATTCACATTGATTCACTACTTTAATTAAGTGAATCGCTCACATTATTTGTGAAACTTAATTCACAATAACTACCATTGTCCACAAGACATAACAAACAAATTATATCATTTTCTAATATAATTTTAACTTAATTAAACTAACTAATATTACTCAACCAATTTCCTTCTCATGGCAATTTCATTTAATCCTTTCAATGGTTTAATTAACTATTAAACCTCGTTTCCCAAATACACAAATATATAATTTTCTTCACATCAAATCACATATTTCACAATATATATAACACATATATACACATACTCAAACTCAAAAACGTCACCTAATAAGAATTTTATTTGCCAAATTCTTATTTAATAATTTCTGAAAATCTGGGTTGTCACATCCTTCCCTCCTTATAAGGATTCCGTCCTCGGAATCAACGAAACCTCCCTTACTCGGTTATCACTATATCTCTTTCACAATTACCGTTGAATAACTTAGTGCATTCCCTTAATGTAGGTTTTATTTCATCACCTTCACTTAAACTTGAAACACTTCGAGTATTATATATTCTTTAATCCTTTAATGCATTCACTTCCTTTCTCCAAGGATCATTGCATAACATACTCATTGTAATCATTTAATATCCTGATTTAGCATCGCATAAGTATTCGGGATATCACATTCACCCCTTCTTCTAAGAATTTCGTCCTCGAAATTTTGACTTACTAATACTCGTTTCTCTCAGCTATTAAAATGAACTTTACGTTAATCTCTACTTATTCATTGGGTTCTATACCAAATTCTGTCTCTAGAGACCTTTCTAAGGTCATTACATTCTTCACATCTTCTTCTTCCAAAAAATATCTCATCATTCTCTCTTCCCTTTCTGGAACTTCATTTCTTTCTTGGGTAAATTATAGTTGTTTAACTTACTCATCAGTACATGCCACATTCTATAACCTATCCCTTTTTAAAGAATATTTTATTTCCACTTCCACCTTTCAAAAGAATAAGAATCTTCCATAATTGCTCAATAATTAGGAAGCAGTATGAATAATTCAAGAATTTAATGATACATTCAAAAACTTTCAATAATCTGCTGAGGAGTCGTAAAGACTTGAACCTTGGCCTAGGTTAACAGATATTTCTACTGTAACCTTTAACAGTCAAAGACTATGGACCATCTCTTCTCGTACTCCAGGTGATCAGCCCTTCGTACTATGTATTGTGCACATACATATTAACGCTATTGCGTAACCCCCATTACAGGGTTGGTTCACCTCAGACTTAATACAAATTCCGTACCAGAATAAACTGGTTTGGCATAAAATCTCAAAAAACTCTTAAACTTCATAAATACCTTTCAACAGTCGTCTAGCCGAATCAATTAGCATAGACCTTGAACAACAATTCAAATATTAATCAAAATATTTTTAGCCAACTCAATTGGCATATCTTTTCATAACTAAAAGAAAAAACAAAATTCTTTTATGACGTCATGATACCGTACCGCTCGATGGTACGTTGAGCATTCCGTCATTTTTAGGACTTTGTTATACTACATCATACCATAGTGGGCTGACGATCCTTCGATCACATCCAACACTAGGTTCGGTTGCATTGATGACTCAGTCGTTGAAAATACATTTTGATAGTTTCAAATCATTTTTGTCTAGCTGAAACAATTAGCATAGACGTACAATTAATAGCACTTTTTTTAAAACTTATTAGTTCAAGCATTGACCCAATATATTTTCGAGAACACAAAATTTGCGAATATTAGCACGATGGCAATAAATTTCGAAAATCTAGCATAGCTAGAAGAATTAGAATCTCCATTTCTCCTCCATCAACTTCAATCTTTACTCCATTGCTTCATTACGCAATCATTCTATCATTCTTCAATATCATCAATGTTATCTATAGCACAACTTTTCTATACCCAATATAGTTCATCAAACTTACCACACTTTGGAAATTCAGGAACTTACCACAATCATATAGGTTCAGGAACTTATCCTAGTCAGACCAAAATCGTCCATTCGCTGAGGGGTTCCACCATATAATTATGAGTCACGAACCTACCATAAGTATGAGTTTTAAGAACCGTACCTAATCTTAATATTCTCTAACTATCAAATATAAATATGAGAAAAGAATCACCTTCTCGTCATATGTATATCGATAGGGCGACACCAATATTTCAATGATTATCAATATAGGAAGCTAAGTGGTTGTCGAACCAACTCGACCACTACTCAATATAGGAAGTTGAGCGGTTGTTAAACCATGGACAAATTCCCTGCCCATACAAGGATTTGTTCAACTCAACCACTATATTAATGTACGAAGCTAAGTAGTTTTCAAACCAAGCACAAGTTCCCGTCCCATACCAGGAATCGTACAACTCAGCCACTAACATGAGTCCTCAATTGAAATCCCACCTAATTTCATCTTGCTCTTAACTTAACTCTTTGCTTGATACAAATTTTTCGTACCTCATCATCCATAACTCCTCGTGAGTTTATCTCGTACTATTTGATAGTACCATCTCTTTATAGCGTCATGCTATTATTATTCAATCATTTAAGACCTTTTGACATTTTATAACTTTAGCAGATCACGTCGTGATCTCCTTCTATCATCTCTCTTCTTACGATTCTTTCTCATCTTATGATCGTATCATCCTACGATCTTCTTTATTCTTCTCTTTAATCACGTTATCTAATGATTAATCAACTCAGGTGTTCCCTGTTCTTTTAGCTCTTCAGGTTCTTCTTTGAACCTAATCATTTTATCATAATCTTGTCTCACATGAATTCTCTAAACTCTATTTGAGTTCATTCTTATCATTATATCATTCTCATCTTATAAATATCGTCTATTTACTAACATCTTTATTACTGGAGTCAGATAACTCCTGGTTCTCATCCTTTATAACTCTTCAAGACTCTTCTTTGAATCTTCTTGTTTATATATAACAATTCTTCCTCTAAGAATCTCTATCTTTCCTCATATTATTCAATATTTTATTCGAGTTTACCTCGCGTCATTCTCATCTTCTTCCTGTAACGTTTCTAGGACTTAACTCATCGCATGCTTCTACCTATACGAAAAGAATCACTTGTTAATCATACACATCCCTAATTCTATATGTGATTCACCTCGAGTCTCTAACAGTGTTATGTACAGCACCTGAGTGGTTTCCCACAAATAACCAACAAACTGGTCCCCGTCTCGTCTACACTGTCTTGCACAGCGAGTTAGATCGGTCGCTAGTTCGTATCAACCTCCGCTCTCTAAAGGAATTGTTTAGCCCAGATACCATACATCAACCATTAAAGAGTACGATTGTACCATAATCATTCTTAACTTATTATTCTCTTAACTCTATCATCTTCACTTCTATTCTCTAAGGTTATAGCCTAAGGTACTCGCACCTAAGGTTTCTAACCTATCAGCTCTGATACCAACTGTAACGACCCCAAAATCCATACACTTCAACATTCCACATCGGTCGTTAACAATACATCTATATTCTAACTTTACAACATTAATCGATAATAAACTCAATAAAATGCGGAATAAATAAAAACTTTTCAGTTGTCTTTCTTTGTTTTCCCTGAATCATAACCTTTAATCAATTACATATTCTAGAATCACAATTGATTCGCTTCATCAAAGTTATAATACAAATAAAACTTCTATATTCCATACCTTTTATACAACGGATAAAATTAAACTACAACTCAATACAAATTTAACAACTCTGCATTTGTTACAATTAATACATTTTCAAATACAACGTACCGAACCTTAGTCATGGCTCAAAAACATAATTTAAGCTAAAATAATTAATCTGCATGCTTTACATCTGAATCATGCCATTCAAGCGGCAATTAACTTTACCTTGTAACTTTAACCTGCAAAAATGGTTATTTGCAAGAATGAGCTCGACAGCTCAGCAAAATCTAACAGTTTGCATGCGTCACATAACATATAGATAACATACTCAACATCTAAGTCATAATCATTTGACTAAACATATCATGCATAACGATCAACACATAACAATTAGAGATTGAGCTCCATAACTCAATCAACATTCTTTACTCAACGAACGTAGTCATATTTTGACTTTGTCGTTTCATACTTGTAACATATATGAAATACATCATGCTTTTACATCATATGATTAAAACAGTTAATCAATTAATTTACATAACAAATAGGAACTGAAAGACTTGCCTGATTTGTAGATTATCAACTACCATAACCAGCTTATATCTATCTGCACGTCACATTTCCTACACGATATATATAATCATGCACATCATTTATTAGCCACATAGTAATACTTAATATTCATTATACTTAACAATTCATAATCCTTCATTTTTATTAAAAACGTTATAAACCTTCATTTTATTGCGTCTCGCTTTAATCGACACTTAACCACTGGCTAAGTTTTAAACTTTGTTCTACACTAGATGCGTAATGGTTATAAGTAATTCTTGTTTAGGGTAACATATGATAACCAAAAAGAAAAGAATTAAAAATAGGAAAAATTTACCATTTCTGCAATTCTCGCCGGGGCGAGAAACTTATAACATGAAATCCTCGCCGGGGCAAACTCTCGCCGGGGCGAGAAACTATCAAGTTAAACTCTCGCCGGGGCGAGCTCTCGTCGGGGCGAGAAATTCCCTAACAAAAACCTCGCCGGGGCGAGACATCTGATTTCCAGATTCTGCAGTTCGCGAACTGCAGAATTCCAAAGCCAAAAAATTCCCAATTCCTTCATCCAAATAGGCAATTAAACGCATACCCCAGACCTCATACATAATGTAAAAACTAATACCTAACATGTGTGAACAGTGATTCTAACAACATAAATTGCTTTAAATAACAAATTTTAAAGACCCAAAATCAAAGTTCATGCTAGTTTTTCATATTTGAACAAATTTAATGAATCAAACTCTCACGAATTCGTTTCTCCACCAATTTGATTGATTCAACTTGCAACGTTTTCGTTTCTCATAATACTAACACAATCCATTATCAATTACAGACTTTATACATGAATTGACTATTAATTTTAGTCTCAAAATAGACTAAAATATACATATTACTACAAAACTCAATTTTCTTCTTCTAATTCATGTTTTCATGAATTTGATAACTCCAAAATTATATATAAACACCAAATAACGGATTAAGCATGCTTATAAACATATACTACCAATACTTCATCAAATCCTTCTACCAAAAATCAATTTTAAAGAAAACTCAATGAATATGAAATTAACAATTCAAAGCTAGATTATTACCTTTGATTCTTGCTTAGGTTATCTAGATGATGACAAGAATTACTTGCTAAATCTTCTTCCTTCTCTTGATTTCTCATGAGCCTTCTCAATTTTACAGAGAATTCTTTTTCTCTCACTTTCTCTCTTTCTCCCTTCTCTGTGTTCTCTCTTCTCCAGACTTAGGAGAATAACGTAAAAATTAAAATAAAACCTCTCTTTTAGTCAGTTACAAAAATAAAGGGTCTCTAGGCCATGTTTGGCTAGAACCCAATATATATATATATATATATATATATATATATATATATATATATATATATATTTAATATAATAAACCATGTCACACTTAAATTAAACTTATTTTAATTAATAAATCTAATTAAGCTTATTAACAATTCCCATTAAAACCTTATTGACAAAATTATAATTCAATATAGTCAAATTATAATTTTGTTAAATAAAACATTTTATTCAATAAAACATTAATTCTCTAATTTAATTATTTAATTAAATTAGAATATTACTATTCTATTAGCGTAACAAAATACGCATTGACGATAAAATTGTTTATCATCAACTACTCAATATCATCATACATAAATAATTTTCATCAAATATTTACTCCATAAATATTCCAAATAAAATATTTATTCAAATCCATAAATATTTTAAACTATAATCAAAACTCACAATCTTATTATATTTACATATATATTAAACTCCAATTTATTAAAACAAGTATATTCACATTGATTCACTACTTTAATTAAGTGAATCACTCACATTATTTGTGAAGCTTAATTCACAATAACTACCATTGTCCACAAGACATAACAAACAAATTATATCATTTTCTAATATAATTTTAACTTAATTAAACTAACTAATATTACTCAACCAATTTCCTTCTCATGTATAAGGATTCCGTCCTCGGAATCAACGAAACCTCCCTTACTCGGTTATCACTATATCTCTTTCACAATTACCGTTGAATAACTTAGTGCATTCCCTTAATGTAGGTTTTATTTCATCACCTTCACTTAAACTTGAAACACTTCGAGTATTATATATTCTTTAATCCTTTAATGCATTCACTTCCTTTCTCCAACGATCATTGCATAACATACTCATTGTAATCATTTAATATCCTGATTTAGCATCGCATAAGTATTCGGGATATCACAATAACTTTTACATTTGAATTTCAAAACTTGGTTTGTCGGATCTTTAAAGCAATTTTGACTTGAAGTTTTTCTTTAGTTTCACCTTCTCATTTCATGAAATTCTTCCACCGCATGAATTCCTTTTCAAATTTTCTTTTCGCTAATTCTTGTGAATCAAAATTTTTTTTCCATGTTGACTTATTCAACGTCTTTCACAAAATTCACCACTCTAAATCTCAAATCATAACTTTTGATACACAAAATAATTTTCTCATGTTTCTCTAAATTTTTCTTTTCACGAATAATCTCTTCTTCTATTTTCTCAATTTCGACAAGTTCTCTAACGTTTTCTTTTCTATCAGTTATTTCAATTTCTTTAATCATCTCTTTTTTACATCTTCAAACTCATCACTATTGTTGTCATACTTTCTTTATCATCATATTAAGTACTTTCTTCAAAATCTTCCTTTTCATTTTCTCTTCTTTTTTTTCTCTTCAACTTTCGTGCTTTCATCAACACAAATCTTTTCGTCTTCCTCTTTCTAGATGTCTTCAAAAATTCCTTTTTCACTTTCTTCTTCCTCAACTTCATCAGTTTTTTAAGAGGTATCTCATCCTCTTCCAAATATCGTATCCAAGACTCTTCAGATTCAAGTTCATTCTAAAAAAGGTACATAATCAAAACTCGCAGCACGCTTCCAAATTTCTTCATGCATTACTCTTTGCAAAATCTCCCTTGTTCTTTTTTTTCATTTCTCGAACCTTCTTTGATATACACTTTTCTAGATTTGCAATGACATTCCTCCATAAATTGCAAGCTCCAATACATGTTTGGGTCTTGATACTCAAAATCTCATAATTTGTAAGCACTAATTTTTCACCAAATCTAGGAAACATTGTTTTTCTATAATTTACATTTCCAAAATGCTATCAATACGACAACCTGATAGGTCTCCAACTTTTAAGGATTATTTTAATGATAACAATAATAGTAAAAAGGATTAGTAAATATTAGAATCATCTCCATAGGTTTTATATTCTAATTATTTTCTATTATCTTATTCACTTTAACTTAAAATATTTTCAGATCCTATTGAATTAATTGTCTTGACCTTGATAATCTAATATCAAGTTTAAAGTAATTAGTTCATAAAGCAACATTTTCTAAGGCAAGAAAAATTCCTATTTTCTTTTAAATAAATTTTAATCAAGCTTTCAAAATTATTTTATAAACGGGGCAAAAAGATTTTTTACAAAAATATTTTTCTACACATTTGGAGCCTTGAAACTTTTATGTGTACATGTGTATACATCCGTGTGTATAAAATAAAAAGTGAAGGCTTGAAAAGCCTCCACTAATGTTAACCGAATTGGGCATTTAAATTGGCATGTGCTAAAGTCTTTATACCTTTTTGACCAAAAGGAATGTGCTGGAGAAATTAAAAGTGACAATCATATTGGGACAATTATTTTGCTTCATCCGTACTTATGCTGAGAATTGAGATTTGAAAAGATTTTAGCATGTGAGCATTTAATGCACAAAGGTTGATAACTTTTCCATGGGCTGAACATTTGACCATGCTATTTTGGCAATCCGTGTGACTATATTTGATCCGAGCCTTTCATTTCAAATAAACAATTATCATCCTTTGATTTTCTTAAATTACCATTATGCCCCAAGCTTGAATTTCCTATAAATAGGAAGTTTTCTCTTCATTCTTAATTTGCCAATTCACTTAAAAAGAAAAGCTTACTCCTTGCCTACATACTCTCTCTAAAAAGCTTTCTCTCTCTTCTTATTAAAGTTCTAATCATTTGAGAAGAGGAAATTGGTCTAAGTATTTGAGAAAAGTTATTTGATTTAATTTATTTAAATTATCTCTTATTTATTTAGATTTATAGATATACAAATATAAATTGTTATACACAATTTTATATATCTATATTTCATCTATTTATTAATAAAAAGTCAGTACTTAGACACCGAGACTATAGCGGAGATATTCCTCTTAAGTGAGGGAATTAGCCGAACGAGTGCTCAAAGTCCTAAGTGGCCTTTTATTAATATTATTTATATAAATATCGTAAAATAGATCAACACTTGATAGTCAAAACGACCCCGAGATATTCCTCTTATAATAGAGAGAACTATTTGAACTGTATTTGAATTTCTAAGTGATCTATCGAAAATATTTTTATAAATATCAATTGTGAGACTATAAATTTGGTCAGTACTTAGATACCGATACAATTTGAATTTGTTCACTCTTGAGCGGCGAATGATAGTGTGAATTATTCAAACGGTCTTTAAAATCCTAAGTGGCTTTATTTATAACATTCACATAAAAGATAAAATATATTTTTATATATCTTTGAGTTACAACAAATTTATTCGCTATATCAAGTATTGCTTAACTAATTTATTTTTTATACTTGATATGTATCATCAACATTAAACTTTATATCTGCTTACACAGAAGTATATTTCTCACATATAAAAGCTCATTGAACTTTTATATAATTACTTGATCTATAATTGCTATCTGCTTATTTAAGAAGCATATCTTTATCAAATCTTTTTGTAAAAAGGAAAAAGTGTAAGAGTTAGTTTAGTTTATGTATCTGTGAGAAAGACGAGTAATTCTTTGACCAAGACCAGAGTCTTAGAGAGGTCAGCTGGGAGTTGGGTCTCTAATGTACTTGTGAGGTGAGGAAGTGACTGTTATTTCAAGACCAGAGCATAGAATAGAACTGAACTCAAAAAGAAGGTACAACTAAGCTTGAGGAAGGAGCTGAGAGCTTGCTATCCAAGATAGTTAGTTGAAAATAGTTGTAAGTTTGTCTATAAAACTTTGTAAAGGCTTTTCTGCCTGTTGAAGGAGTATTTATTACTGATAGTAATAAGATCTCAAGTCCTGGAGAGGAGCTTGAGACTGGACGTAGCAACATACCCGAGATGTATGTTGTGAACCAGACAAATCTCTGTGCATTGTGTGATTGAATTTTTTTTTGTCTTGCATATTAATTTCTAACACCGCAAATTAATTATCCAAAAATTAAAAAAGGCCTAAGATAATTTTTTAATTTGTAATAATCTATTCAACCCCCCTTCTAGATTATTATTGGACTTTCAATTGGTATCAGAGCGGTGCTCTATAACTTGTTTGTTGAGTGAATACAGGCATATCTAAGAGTAGATCCATCTATGGCCTACAATGCTACTGGTTGCGGAGAAGGACTATCAATGTCCAGACCTCCACTATTCGATGGCACAAATTTTGTTACCTGGAAGAATAGATTCAAAATTTATGCCAAATCACAAGGAATCAAAGTTTGGTTGGCAATAGAACGAGGTGTAAAAGTTCCCACAAAAATTGAAGGTGAAAAGATCGTTGAGAAAGATGCTGATAAATTCACCACTGAAGATGAAGAAGCTATGAATATAGCTTCCAGAGCCGAACAAGTGCTGACTAGTGCTCTCATTGAAAAAGAGTACAAAAGAGTTAGTAATTGCAAAATTACAAAAGAAATCTGGGAAAAATTGATTATAACCTATGAAGGAACCAATCATATCAAAGAAACCAGAAAAGATGATCTAATTCAAGAATATGAAAGTTTCAAGCTAGAAGAAGGTGAAAAGATCATTGATATGGAAACACGGTTATCCAGAATCATTGATGAGCTGGAACAGCTAGGGAAGGCATACACAACTAATGAGAAAAACAAAAGAATTCTCAAAGCCCTTCCATCCGTATGAAAAATGAAAGTGACAGCCATCAAAGAAATGCAAGATCTAACTACCTATCCTCTTGATAGCCTCATTGGAAATCTTCGTGCTCACGAAGTTGACATGCTAGTCGAAAAAGCAGGATCGGATACAGATCTCAAGAAGAAAGGAATCGCCTTCAAAGCTCTACTTATAGATCAAGAAAGCGATGATGAGGAGTTAAATGAAGAACTCCTGAGTTTGGATAATAATGAAGTTGCCTTGTTATCAAGACAACTCAGGAGAGTAATCCAAAGCAAAGCTAGAAAATATGGCAAAGGTTTCTAAAAACAAACAACAATTTCAACAACTTCAAGGGTAAACAAGTCTTCAGGCCAAAAGCACAAGGAGGAAACTTCAAAGCAAATAATAATAGCAACTTCAGAAATGCCAGCTCAAATGACAATTTAAATACATGTTTTGAATGCAATCAGCCTGGACATTTCAAAAAGGACTGTCCAAAACTAGTCAACAACAAAGTACTAGTAGCTGAGGAAGGCTGGGATCTAAGCGACGAAGAAAGAACTGTTGAACAAACCGAGGAAATTGCAAATCTATGTTTAATGGCAGAAAATGATTCATCACCAAGATCTGAGGAAATTCTGAACATCAATTACCCAGCACTTCATTTGTCGCGCACACTTTAGATAATATAAATGAAGAACATCATGAACTACAAGAAGCATATAATTATTTATATAAAGATAATGAAATCATTAAAGAAGATTTTATTAAAATAAAAATTTCATTAGAAAAATTAATTAAGACTAATAGAAATCTTGAAATTGAAAACTCAAATTTGATTATTATTAATGAAAGTTTAAAAGAAGAAAAAGAAAAACTAGAAAATGATTCTTCAGAAAATTTATCACTAAAGGAAGAATTAGAAAAATTAAGAAACATAAATAAGAATCTCGAGATCGAAAATTCAACACTCATTATTTCTATTGAAAATCTCGAAGTTGAAAATTCAACACTGACAGTTATTAATGAGGATACTCAGGTACAAAATCAAGTATTGAATGAAGATATTAAAATTTTCAAACTTGAGAATTCATCTTTAAAGACAAAATTGGAAAAACAAAGTGTAGACTCTTCTTTAATAGAGCAAATTGAAGCTTTAACTAAAGAACGTGATGATTTGAGCACTATTGTTATTAAATTCACAAAAGGGAAAGAAAATCTTGATGTCATGCTTAATCAACAAAGATGTGGCTTTAATAAAGAAGGATTAGGATATATTGGAGAATCTAGTAAAATAAAAGATAAGGGGCTCTATCATGTTAAAAGTAAAGAAAAAGAAAGTCATACATCTCCCTTTACTAAATGCACTTACTGTAATCGAAATGGTCATTCTATTCACATGTGCAATGCTAGAAATGGAAACTATAAAGGAAAAATGGTTTGGGTTCCAAAGAGAACTTACACTGCACCTAGCACTGGGAAGAATACAAGAAAAGAATTTTATAATGAAAGAACTTATAGAAATTACCATCAAAAATTTTCAGGATATAAAAATAAAATAAATCATGCATTTTATAGACCTGCTACTCATAGAATGCTTGTGTCTACTAAAACTGATTATCCTGTATCTAACTTTGTAAAGAAAAACACAAATGTTCCTTACACAAAATGGCAAACTCACCCAAAGGACCCTTCTTATTAAAGGGTACCAGTTCGTGAAATTAGTATATATTGCAGGTATGTCTTGCAGCTGATACTAGTAAAAATAAGTGGTATCTTGATAGCGGTTGTTCAAGACATATGACGGGAGACAAATCAAAATTGAACAATATACAAGCTACAGATTGTGGTGAGGTAACCTTTGGAGATAGCAACAAAGGTAAAGTAATTGGAATTGGAAGTGTTGGTAATAAACACATAACAATTTTCAATGTACAATTAGTCACGGGACTCAGGTACAATCTTCTATCCATTAGTCAACTATGTGATAGTGGTTTTAAAATATCTTTCAGTCCTCATAACTGTTCAATATTTGATCAATCTGGTAAATTGGTTTTATTATGCCCTAGAAATCAGAATGTATACACGTGTGACTTAGATGCATATTCTCACCTAGACAATGTTTGTCTTGTATCTGCAAATGATGATCCATGGCTTTGGCATCGCAGGTTAGGACACATTAACATGAAATTGATCAATAACATTTCTTCTAAAGAACATGTTCGTGGTCTTCCAAAACTAAAGTTTTTAAAAGACCATATTTGTGAAGCCTGTGAATTAGGAAAACAAATACATGCATCTCATAAACCCAAACTCACAGTGTCAACCTCTCGACCTTTAGAACTCTTGCATATGGACCTAGTAGGACCTATTCCTAAACATAGCATGGGTGGTGCTATTTATATTCTAGTTTTGGTCGATGACTATTCTCGATTTACATGGGTTGATTTTCTGAAATTTAAAAATGAAGCTATAAATTCTTTTTCTGCTTTATGTAAGAAAATTCAGAATCAACAGGGAAGCTCTATTGTTTATATTCGGTCTAATCATGGAAGAGAATTTGACAATTCTGATTTTATTATGTTCTGTGATGAGCACGGTATAAGTCATAACTTCTCTACTCCTTATACACCACAATCAAATGGTGTGGTTGAAAGGAAAATTTGAACTTTACAAAAAATGGCAAATACCA